>JAVJIF010031860.1:0-134121 GCA_038442645.1 Agave tequilana | reverse complement strand
CTCCCAAAAGTATCTCTCCAAAAAGTTAACTCTAATCATTTCTGGAGG
Organism: Agave tequilana; assembly: GCA_038442645.1. Taxonomy (NCBI): domain Eukaryota; kingdom Viridiplantae; phylum Streptophyta; class Magnoliopsida; order Asparagales; family Asparagaceae; genus Agave; species Agave tequilana. The sequence continues at coordinate 134,073 of JAVJIF010031860.1, read as the reverse complement.
ATTTGAATTTGATCAGAAAATAGGATACAACCAAACTCAGATATTTCATGTTGATAAAACACAAGTTACAAGGGATACAAATAAGACATTAAAAGAGTTGCATCTAGCCCCATTCTCATTGACCCAACTCCTACTCACATCGGTGAACTCGTCTCCACAGTTTCTCATTCTCACGCTGCACCTCTTCTAGGTGAGAGCACGAGAAATCCACAGTATATTCTCGGCTCTGAATTGTTTGAAATAACTAATAATCTTGCCTTGTGTTGTGTCCAACTTCCCCGTCATCTCTTAGAGGAAAGCCTTTAGTTCCTTCACCTTTTGAAGATGATACAACGTCTCATGGGTCGACAAATGCCATTTTCCCAGAAGGATCCTGTCCTTCTCTTTGGAGACAACCATCTCGCGTTCCAGTTGTAAGATAAAGTTCTCGTACAATCTGACTTCAACCTCCAAAGTGAGTTCGGGATGAAGATGCCCTCCCAAAAGCATGTGCATTTTCTAACGGAAGAATTCCAGCAAAGACCTGGGTTCTGGGCTGAGATTCAAATCAGATACTGCGAATGAGTATTGAAATTATCCCAAAGAGGGAAGACGACACCTAAGATCTTCTCCAGTGCTGGATGGTTTACCTAAGGATTCATTGCTAGGGGAATCCTCAAGTCGGATCACAACCTCATCAGATTAAAAAAAACAAACAACGCCAGAATAAGAAGCCAATCTAAAGTTCAAACATTCAGGAATTTTTTTCATTGGTGGCAAATACAAGATACAATCGGAAACAACAAAATCTCATACATTTGATACATATGGACGAGGCTCCTCGGCTGCCTAGAAACTAGGTCCTGCGAGAGCAGCCCCAACAATATCATCAACAGCCTCGGTGGTATATTCTACAAGAGGAGTCGCAGCGGCCCCACTAACAGGAGAACTCGGGAAGACTCAACTATTATCTCTGGGGCAGCAAGGGGAGGCGGTACAACAAAAATCGTAGGCTTGAAATCAGCTCGATCCCTTCAGCAACATCATCCTCAAGGGGATGCCTCAGCGGTTTTCATTGTGCCCGGTCGCTGTAGCCTTGCTCATACTTCACAAATTTGAACAAGGAGACCTCCTCCCGAACTTGATCTTCGAGTTGGTAATCTTCCTATTGGACTCGACTTCACCGGCTCGCACCTGTTTTAAATCGTGAAGTAAGCCTTCCTTATCCACTTGGAAGCCCCACTTTTCATGATCGTGATCGGCTTGAGCGTCTTTGGCCCAGGCGAGAAGCCTCCGTCAGCTGTTCCCAAAAAAAATGGAGTTCAGAGTCTTTCTGCTCCAACTCCGAGGACTTCCCTTTGAGTTCCTTTCAAAAATTGGTAAGCTCATTGTTACACTCTTTATTTTGCCCCTTCAAGCTTATTTTGGAGGATGGCGATGCTGGAATCTCTCTCCCTTAGAGCGTCCTATTGGTGGCTCAAGGACTGAACCGCATACAACTCAATCTGTAAGAAGGACAGTCAGTAGTCATCATATGCCTGATGGACAACAGGAAACAACTCAAACTCACCCGAAAGTGTCATTCTCTAACAATCTAATCCGGGCCCTCGACGACACCCCTTCAAATCCCTCCTGACCATGGAGAAAGCTGCCGGTGCTCAAGGGCTACATCACGGTCTCCCATGCGTAGAAAATACTCTCCACTCAGAGTCCCTGATTGAGTCTAAACCTGCACAAAAAATACGAGATTTCAGGACTTAAGAATAAAAATGTGCAAGTGCTCAATTCTTCCGCTATAGCAAGTGGCTATGCGGGTCGTGATCCACAAGGAGGGTTTGCGATGGAAGCGTTACAGTTCTTTTTGAAATCGTTAAGAAAATAAGCGAAGGTTCTTCTCTGTTTTAAAGTTATGAAAATGAAAAAAGAAAGTATAGTTAAAGTTAGTAGAAAATGGAGGATGAAGAAGTTGAAAAAATCAGAAAACAATGAAGCGAGTATGTACAATGAAGTGGAGAAGAAAGAGTTGGAGGAGATGGTTGGTGATCTATACTAAAGAAGTAAAAGAAAAGAAAGAAAGAAAAGTGTAGAAATACTTACCTAGGTTGAGTGATGACTTACCTGGAAACCTTTTTGCAAGTTCTATCTTTTTGCTTCGGAGGCGTTCAACGCATAGATCATAAACTCGAGCTCGGTCCCCGTGCATATTATATCGTCAAGCATAAGAAGAACGAAGTGATGCGGATCTTGGAAGAGGAGAACGTCTTCATGAACTATCGCTGGCTCTCACGTAGCTTGGTTATACTTGCTTTGGAATTCACTTGTACACTCAACAACAACAACCAAGGTAAAGTAGAAGAGGAAGACGAAACAAAAGGAAATACAAACATAAAAAGAACTTTTACCTTTATTTATTGCAGAGACAATGGAAGAAAGGAGGAGGGTACATCATCGGTGTCACTCTCAACTTCAGCCTCTCTCTCTTACTTACATGAATCTTCTTCTACCCTAAGTTACATACAAATTACATAAGCAGAAAAGAAAAACCTAAGGTACAAAGAATTAAAACTAGGCTAAATCCTAATCTGCATTGACGTCCACTTTCAGCACAGAAAATGCCTTTTTATAGGCCAAAAACCCAACAACCAAGATCCCGGGGAGGTCGGGGGAGTTCACGCTCCCCCTAACTCCCCAAGATTGCCGCGGAAACGCGGCCCAAGCCGCGTTTCCGCGGCAAGGGTGTGGCCAGGTGGCCACACCCTTTTGGTGGGTCTCTCCGGGGTCTTCTTCTGGCTTTATCCTTTGTAGGTTTTGTCGTTTGAGCTCCGGATTCTGATGAAATGGCCTTGGATTCTTGGCTTTAACCGATCGATTCTGAGAGGATTCTTCTCAACCGGTTTCAACCTCTTGATTTTTGCCCTGATTTTATGTGTACGAATTAACTCTGATTTAATTCAGAATTCTGGTGGGCTTTTGGGCTCATTTCTCTTCATCTCCTTAAGGATTGGGCCTGCAAATAAATTAAACAAATAATTAAGACAATGCAGGCTTTTATTCTAAAATAAGTATGGAAATGTGACATTAAATATGCAACATTAGCAACCAATCACACCCCCATACCTATCTTTTGCTCGTCCTCGAGCAAAACAACTAAATTATACTAAGGATTATTAGACCACTTTCGCAGGTCACGCGATTGCACTGAGCATGTGCAACAAGCCGTTAAACCTCTAGGTTTCCCCTAGAGGACGAGTGTTGTCTCGTGAGGGTTTTCAGCGGATTACACCCACAAGATCCATAAAGAAAGGGAAATAAAGAGTTAGTATTTTCGAAAAGCATTTTGAAAGAGAAATATTTGAAATATGATTGTAAGATCTAAGCAATCTATAAGTTATAGGAAAGCCGAATTTTTCATTCCTAAACTTAGTCTCTATTCAAAAATTTGTTATCAATTAAAGTAAGGAGTCAAATTGTACTTCTCATCTAGTCTATTACTTTACCCTAAGTCATATGCACTTGTGACTGTGAAAATTTTGACTAAGGGTTCATTAACTTTTACTCTTATGCCTTATTTATATATATATATATATATATTATATATATATATATATATATTGGTGGTATTATTCCTTAGTTTAGGCTTTCTAATCTGCCCATGTAACGAGCCTTTAATCGATGACTCCCAAACCAGACGGTCTTAGGGCACCAGGTGAGAAGACACCCCTAGGACTTAAGGACTCGAGCAAACAAGGCCACAAAACTAAGGATTTTATTATATGAACCTCTTTTAGGCGTGAATACTTATGCTTTATTAGGCACAAATACCCAGCTTAATCAGAGGATTTTTCTTTTCAAACTTATCTAATCATTTTTCGCATAAATACTAAGGCTTGCTTAGGCCAAAGCACCTAGCTAATCAATAATTAGACTTGTTTTTTTTTCTTTCAAACTCATCTAATTATCTTTTGCATAAATACTAAGGCTTTCTTAGGCCAAAGCACCTAGCTAATCAATAATTAGATTTGTTTATATATATATTTTTATAAGGCATAAGAATCTTTGTTTTTGAACCCTAAGTGTGTAAGTGTATGAAGTGTGCATATTTCATCAAGGTAAAGATCAAGACTAAATTACTTTGACAAATTATCTTCCTAACTCTATAAATCAAACAAATAATCTTATTTTGACCAAGTATAAGAAATCCTAATTTGGATTTTCCTATTCCTTAAGATTAACTTAATTTCTTACAAAAATAAGTCAAAATATTGTTTCTATTTTCAAAAAGTTTTTTTTTAAAAGTAAAGAAAAATGTTAAATTTTTTTTTATTTAAAGAAAAAGAAAAGTTATGTTAGACCCTCCCCCACACCTATCTCATGCATTGTCCTCAATGTATGAATTAATGCATAGATGCATGAAAAAGACGAAAGGGAAGGAAAAGGTTACCTTAAGGTGGTGGTTCCGGTGGTGGTCTGATTGGTCCACGAAACGCGGCCCAATCAACTTTTCTTGGGTCTCGGAGGAACCCACCAGAAATTACTTTAATATAACCCACTAAAAAGATGTATCCATAAAGGATCTTTATTAAATATTTAACCCATCTAATTTCCATATTCCATAATTGATTTCGGAGTCAAATTTGTCAACCACCTCGTCCCAGAAAGGAGTATGAAATGTTAGAATGATTGACTTGGACTCAGGAAGTACAGGAACTAATACCGACTCAGGAAGGTAACTTAAGTCAAGTAAAGGTTCAAGAGTCGAAATAGGTTCAGAAATTGGGTCCAAGTCAAGAAGTTGAAACTCCAGTCCACTTGTATTTTCCAACAATGGAACGCGACCTAATATGGGTGATTCCAGTTCAGGAATGATAGGTGGAGGAATCAAAACTGACTCTAAAATATTACTCAAGTTTGGTAACAAAACGGGAGTCAAGATTGATTCAGAAAGTTGAACTGGATCACAGATTTGAGAATCTAGGTCACATATCTCATTGAGTTCAATATCAAAAATTGGAGAACTTGCCAATTTATCCATAGGATTTTCAAAATTGTAAAGTTGGTCAAGTTCAACATGATCCTCAAAGATGGGTGATTCAATTTCTTTATGAATTGGTACAGGATCCAATGTTGACTCCGGGAAAAGATTGAAGTCAGGTGAAGATACCGGAGTCATAATCGAATCAAGAAATAGAATTGAATCACTAATTTGGGGTTCAGGATCATAATCATTTTCAAGTTCTATTTCAGGAAAAGGAAAACTAGCCAAACTATCAATATCTTTTTCAAAATTTGGAGTTTGGGCAAGTTCAAATGGTTGTTCTGAAATAGAATTTTGATTTCCAAAACAACATGACTCTTCGGCTCTAACAGAATGGTAAGTGACATTAGGACGGTGGGAACGTAGAGATTCGACCATCATATCTATGTCACGATTTCTAGCATTTTGAGCATGAGTCATGGCTTCTAGCATCTTTCATAGTTGATGGGTTCATTGTCTTGTTGAAAAGATGAAGAGTTATTTTGGAAGTGGTATTGAAATTGTGAGTCCATCAGATTTTGTGATTGTTGTTTGGACTCACGCATACTCCATTCCAAAATTGATGGTTTTCTATTTTGGACTGGTGGAACTGAGTATGACTCTTGAAAATAGTGTGGACTAGGTGGAGAAGGAGGACACTGTGGTTGAAAATTGGACTCGGGGTAGGTGAATCCCCACTGACTCTGTGAAGAGTTGAAATCGTTATGGAAATTATAGTCATACGATGGGGGACATGGGTTATATGGATTCGGATAAGACCAATCCGGCACACTAGGTTGGTTAAAGTCATGATATGCCGGGTTGGTAATATCCGAAAAAGAGTTTGATGCATAATATGGATTATTATTATAGTTGGAAAAATTATTATTATAAGCCATATCACACAATGGAATACAAACAAAAAGAAAGAAAAACACACAAATAAACAAACAAGAAAGAAAAATTCAAACCTAAGTTAGGGTAGACCTAGACCTAGACGACTCCTAACTGGTTAAACTGTCCACAGGAGGTTTAATGTAGACTTTGACCACAAGCTAATCAGCCAGGTCAGGGCAAGGTTGGTGGAGATTTTCCGTCAAAAGACGTTCCTTAATTAAATAACTACCAACCTTCGGGCTTTCGGCCCTTAATCCCTTTCCTAGACACTGATTTGGCAAGAGTCAAGTTCCAACACCTTTCCCCCTTAGGATAATCTCCTAATTGAGTCCGAGATGTCCCTAGGGCCAACGTCTACTCATTTTAAGTTAGGCTTGGGTTAGTGAGTGCTTGGATTCTGATTTTTGGGCTAAGGAAGGGTGATTAATTCCCCACCTTATCTTATTATTGGGTGGTGCCTTAAGATCAGTTTTTGTGCAAGTGTATAAGATAAATAAGATGCACTCTAAGCGATATAAATCAGCCAAGAGATAGTCCTATTCTAGATGCAATGCAAACATACCTTGCTCCAGCACTCTTCAACAGTAAAAAATAAAGGAATTAAAAAGACACGTGCCTAAAATGCAAATGTCTAATCAATTTTTTATCTTTTCAACAAATATTTTACTGTTGATTATTAGCAGGCTTATGTTATGGCATATAAGAAAAATTAAAGTTGCAGCAAACTAGAATTTTTTTAAACTAAGCAGCCCTGCAAAAAAAGCTGTTAGTAGTCAACTCTTCCTTGCCGCGGATCCGCGGCTTTTACCGTGGAAACGCGACAATTCAGAGGGCCCTTTGTCTCTGCTTTCTAGAGCAGAGGCCCAAGGCCACTTGTATGTCACTGCAATATTAATTTCCTGCTTTTATTGCCCTGTAACCTGCAACAGAGAAGAAAATTCGTTTAGTTCTAAAAAATTTGCAATAAAAATTCAGATTTCAATAAAAACCGTTTTACCCTCCCCGGCAACGGCGCCAAAATTTGATTGAGTCTAAACCTGCACAAAAAATACGAGATTTCAGGACTTAAGAATAAATGTTGGCCCAAAGGCCTTCCACTCTAGTTTTGATGATGATTAACTCATGTAGTTATGTTTACTAATAATCTTGTGTTGATTAAGTTTCAGATCATTAACCAAGATATTAGTTGGTGATTAGCTTCAACAAGGTGTTTAGAAGCTTCTCATGATGATTCAGGGCCAAAGCGTCAAGATCACACATTGCCTAGCCCATGGATGGAGTTTTGGAGCAAGTCTACTTGAAGATGAAGATCATCAAGAAGACTTAGGTATCCATAGTTTAGTTAGTGTGTTTAGATCCAATTTGTAAAGCTTAGTATAGTTGATATGCTCAAGTGCACAACACACACGTTTTCATGTTTTGGATTTGGTTTTCATGAATAGTAGATCAAAACAAGTTTACTTTATTTCTATGTATATTAGATGTATTCTAGATATACATACATGGTTTAACTTGCTAGACAAACTTATTTTGATATCCCTATTCATGTGTTGAAAAATCAAGTTTGATAAAAATACAAGTTTTGTTTTTGATAAAATTTGCAAGACTCAAAAATGAATTGATATGATTAATATATATCTTGAAATTTTTATCACAAGTTTGTGTTTCAATACAAAATGATAAAACTATTTTTGGTGATTTTTAGAAGTGTTAAAAGATTTTTAGAAAAATATTTTCCCAGTTTTTCAGACCCAGTTTTTGTTCCAGGCTTCAACCAAGTCGACTAGTAGCCTGACTAGTCGACTAAGGCTGAGGTCGGTCGACCGGGACGGTCGACCGACGTGCACAATTCTGTGCACGTTTTGAGGCACTGGGACGGTCGACCGCGCCGGTCGACCGGGGCACTTACAGTGCTCTCTGTTTGTTTGGGTCGACCGGGCGGTCGACCGCTGCAGAGAGTTCTGCTCTCTGTTTGTTTCGGTCGACCGGGCCGGTCGACCGCTGTTGCCCAACGATCATATTTCTGACCGTTGGCGGTCGACCGGGCCGGTCGACCGTTGCCTGTCAGAGCTGCCAGCTCAGCTCTAACGGCTAGTTTTGTATTAGGGCTATATATACCCCATCTCTTCATAGTTTTTGTAGAAGTTTTCAAGGGCAAAAATTCCAGACCTTCTTAAGTGTTTTTAAAGAGTTTTCAAAAGTGTTTTGGGCTTTAAACTTCCAATTTGATTTGTGTTTTGAGTTTTGGAAAATCAAAGAAAATAGGAATTTGGGATATTTGTATTGGTTTTCATTCTCTATCTTTTACAAGAGTTTTCCCAAGTATTTTCTTTGTTGCTTGTTTCCAAAAACACCTAGTTTTCCACACTTGAGCTATCTTCTATCCTAATCTATTTAGGATCTTGTTTGTGGAAAAAGAAAGAGGAAAGAGGTTTGTGGTTGAAAGAGACCACCTATTGTAAACCCTTGATTTCTTGGTTGCTCCCTCTTAGGTAGAGGTTGAGGTTGTGTAATTGGGTTGTTGGTTTGCTCCCTCTTAGGTAGAGGTGGAGATTGGTTTGCTCCCTCTAGTGAGAGGTGGAGTTGGTTTGTAAACCCTCTTCGGTAGAGGGTGTTTGTTGGTTGGTTGTTGTATTGGCTAAGGGCCTACCCCTCGGTTGTGAGGTGGTTGTTTGAGAGAGGAGTTCGGTACTCCATTGTTGTACAAATCCTTCTCGGTGAAGGTTCCCTCGGTGAGAGTCCTCGGTGGACGGTATAGTGGATTGGAAATCCTACACGGTGGTGTAGGCGGGGATGTAGAGTAAGGGTGCTCGAACCTCGAAACATATCATGTGTTTGCGTTTGATCCACTTGTCTCTAAACTCTCTCTCTTTACATTTGTGCAAAGCATTATTCTCATTGCCATATCATACATATCATATATTGCTTGTGTTGCCTTGTATTGTTTCATATTGCTATTACTTATATGCTTGGTTGTTTGTGTGTGCCTCACTTGTACCTAATCAACAAGAGCTTTACATAGCACCTCAACCCATTCAAGGGGAATCAAGAGGAGTTAGTCCAGAGCCCTTCACGGGGAATTCGGCTACACTTGTTGATTGTACTAAGTGTGTTGCAATATTTGCATTATCTTCCGCATTTAGCGCACTTTGTTTTGCATAAGTTTTAGATTAGCACTAATACCTATTCACCCCCCCTCTAGGTGTTCCCCTTTTCATAAAAATGTGCAAGTGCTCAATTCTTCCGCTATAGCAAGTGGCTATGCGGGTCGTGATCCACAAGGAGGGTTTGCGATGGAAGCGTTACAGTTCTTTATTGAAATCGTTAAGAAAATAAGCGAAGGTTCTTCTCTGTTTTAAAGTTATGAAAACGAAAAAGAAAGTATAGTTAAAGTTAGTAGAAAATGAAGGATGAAGAAGTTGGAAAAATCAGAAAACAATGAAGCGAGTATGTACAATGAAGTGGAGAAGAAAGAGTGGAGGAGATGGTTGGTGATCTATACTAAAGAAGTAAAAGAAAAGAAAGAAAGAAAAGTGTAGAAATACTTACCTAGGTTGAGTGATGACTTACCTGGAAACCTTTTTGCAAGTTCTACCTTTTTGCTTCGGAGGCGTTCAATGCATAGATCATAAACTCGAGCTCGGTCCCCGTGCACATTATATCGTCAAGCATAAGAAGAACGAAGTGATGCGGATCTTGGAAGAGGAGAACGTCTTCATGAACTATCGCTGGCTCTCACGTAGCTTGGTTATACTTGCTTTGGAATTCACTTGTACACTCAACAACAACAACCAAGGTAAAGTAGAAGAGGAAGACGAAACAAAAGGAAATACAAATATAAAAAGAACTTTTACCTTTATTTATTGCAGAGACAATGGAAGAAAGGAGGAGGGTACATCGTCGGTGTCACTCTCAACTTCAGCCTCTCTCTTACTTACATGAATCTTCTTCTACCCTAAGTTACATACAAATTACATAAGCAGAAAAGAAAACCTAAGCTACAAAGAATTAAAACTAGGCTAAATCCTAATCTGCATTGACGTCCACTTTCAGCACAGAAAATGCCTTTTTATAGGCCAAAAAACCCAACAACCAAGATCCCGGGGAGGTCGGGGGAGTTCACGCTCCCCCTAACTCCCTAAGATTGCCGCGGAAACGCGACCCAAGCCGCGTTTCCGCGGCAAGGGTGTGGCCAGGTGGCCACACCCTGTTGGTGGGTCTCTCCGGGGTCTTCTTCTGGCTTTATCCTTTGTTGGTTTTGTCGTTTGAGCTCCGGATTCTGATGAAATGGCCTTGGATTCTTGGCTTTAACCGATCGATTCTGAGAGGATTCTTCTCAACCGGTTTCAACCTCTTGATTTTTGCCCTGATTTTATGTGTACGAATTAACTCTGATTTAATTCAGAATTCTGGTGGGCTTTTGGGCTCATTTCTCTTCATCTCCTTAAGGATTGGGCCTGCAAATAAATTAAACAAATAATTAGGACAATGCAGGCTTTTATTCTAAAATAAGTATGGAAATGTGACATTAAATATGCAACATTAGCAACCAATCAGTCCCAGACGAAAATGTTCCCCGGAGGGAAGGAACAGCTGAAACGCCATCAGATGCATTCCCCCCAAGCCGCTGGATCTCAATAGAAGGCTCCAAAAGAAGGGACAGATTTGTATCATCTGGAGAAGGCACCTCAGAAATATTTCCTCAAGAAATTGACCCAGCAAGAGTTTCATGCGTGGGAGGAACAGCAGCGAAGCCTACCCACTAAACGAATTCAGGCTTGACAGATTTCTCTTCTCGAGCAGTATCTGAGAAAGTCTCTTCCCGAGACTTTGTTCTCGATTCCATACCAGGGGGGACCCTCTTCACCGTCAGCTGTTGCGCCATGATTTCCTCCCATAGCCCAATCAAGTTTTCTTCTCCTACAAAAGTAAGAAGTCAACAGATCATAACGAAGTCCATCACAAAAGTAGGATATGTAGCACCCCTGTTTCCGGATACGTACCCTGATGCGTATCCCAAAATTTTTCGATCGTGTTGTTCAATTTTCTTCCAGTATTTGTATTTAAGTTGTGATTTCCTGGGTTATTTGGTATCGGGCATGGATTTCAGACCTATAGTCAGCCCTGACCTAGACCGGGAACCTGATATCGTTATACCGCCTGATTTGACCTTTTCAGTAGTTCGATTTGACCGATTTCAGTTTCAAACACTATTTTCTAATATTTTAAATTTTTCATGATTTTCTAGAATTTTTCTGGAACTTTTCAGAATTTTTCTGCAAAATCTCCAAAACCGGTGTCGGTCGGCATCGCTGACTGATTCTCGAATTTTTAGTTTACAAACGGGAATGAATTTTTAAAAATGTCTTTCACGTTACTTCTTAGAATTTCATTTTCTATCTAAAAACATTTTTTGGGATTTTTCTAAATTTATCGAAATTTCATCGATTCTGGTGTCGGCCGGTATCGCCAGAATATTTCAAGATTTTTAATTTGAAAACTACATTGAATTTCTCTAGTCTGATTTCACTGAGTATCTTAAAATAATATTTTCTATTTTTGAGATTTTTTGGAACGTTTCTGAAACAGTCGAATTTTCGCCCTATTAAAATAATAATATTAATTACCGATCTTATCTTTTATTGCTTTTTCCTTCTCTACTCCCCTACTTTATACTCCCAGATATTATAATAAATTAATTACTTCATAATAGAAATTTTAAACTAATTTCCTTTCCTTTTTATTATTTTTTTCCTTTTTCTTTAATTTTCTTTCTTTTTCTTTTCTTCTCCTTCACTCCACCTCCCATCCCCTGCCGCCTGCAAATTGCAGCAACAGCAGCTGCAACTCCAGCAGTAGTAGTAGCAAGTGGGGGGCCATAACACCCCCATCCCTCACCCATTCTCTCCCTCCCCTTCTTCTCTTTAAATATCTTTCTTCTTTCCTATTTCCTTCTTCAACTTCTCCATTTTCATCTCCCACCAAACACCATCACCTACTCCTTATCACTGCCGCCTCCACCACCGGAGCCCTAGATGCCGGCCGCACCCCCCACCACCCCACTTCCCTTCCCCACTTCCATCACCCCCAAATCCCACCTCCTTTCCTCCAATTTCAACATAACCCATCACCACAATTTCATCTTCTTCCCCAAACTTCTCCACCAAACCACCTCCTCCTCCACTTCCAAACCCCCAATCATCTTCTCCTCCTCCTCCTCCTCCAACTCCCGACCACCTCCAACAACCACCACCACCACCACCAATACCACCAAACAACAACATCAACAACAACACCACCACCTCCAACCATCACCCATCTCCACCACCTAGGCCGCCCCCACCTCGCCGGCCGCCCCTCTGCGGTGGCGGCCGGCTACCGGCCACCCCTCCCCTCCATTTCCATTTCCTTCCTTATTTCTTTCTTTCATTCTTTATTCTTCTTTAATCCTTTCTTTCTTTCTTTTCATTTCTTTTCTCTTTCCTTTCCCTAAATAAACCCACTTTCCCCACATTCCTAAAATACCCATCCCCTCATTCCCAATTTACTTCCTCATATTTACAATCATACCCCTCCCCTTTTAATTCCTATTCCTTTTCAAAAAAAATACCATATTTTCTCTCTCTCCCTCCCCTTCCTACAACATTCTCTCTCCTCTCTCTCTCTCCTCTCTCATTCCCTCTCTAATAATTATAAAAATATTTATATTTATATATTTTAATATATATTTATGGGCTAGTGGCTTGCTCGCACGAGTTCGCGGATTTCTCAGACTTTTCTCGATATTTTCATTCCCGTATTAGGCGAGTACATTTCTTTGACATTTCTTATTTTATACCATCGTTTCATATTTAATAATTATTATCTTGCTTTTAATATATGATGTCTCTTTATGCAAGTTGGTATATGTTATATAAATGATTTCTAAAATTATCATGTTTTATAAATAGCTGTCGGCTGTTATTATACCTTGTCAAATCGGTATTATACCGGGTATGCCTAAATCTGTTCCCGCTTCACTCGGCTTCGCATGGCAAATAAATAGATAAATTTATTATTGTTAGAAATAATGTTGTGAAGAGTTTGATATGTTTATGTCGTTCTCCTGTACCATGTTACGTGACCGGTTGATACCTAGTATTTGAGGCTGCGACTCTCACCGATATATTAGTTACCTGACCCTGATATGTATACACCGGTACTTGCCATGCTATACTTATTACTTGATATTTGATACCGGTACTTGCCATGCTATGCTTATTACTTGATATCTGATACCGGTACTTGTCATGCTATGCTTATTACTTGATATCTGATACCGGTACTTGCCATGCTATGCTTATTACTTGATATCTGATACCGGTACTTGCTATGCTATACTTATTACTTGATTTCTGATACCGGTACTTGCCATGATATGCTTATTACTTGATATCTGATACCGGTACTTGTCATGCTATACTTATTACTTGATATCTAACACCGATACTTGCCATGCTATACTTATCGCCTGATACCTGACACCTGATATTGTGGCACCTGTATTATAATGCATATTCATGACTATTACTTTTTCGGGAGACTTGGCATGATTATTATACTGTTACCAGATATTTGATACTCCTGTACTCCGAACTCCTGTATTCCTGAGCCCTGAAAAAGGGTGACTCCTAATATCATACTCCTGATATTATACTCCTGTTAATTCCCGTAGTTGGATAATCATGGTTATATTGTATACACTTGTGAATATTATCTTTGGGCAATCATATATGTATAATAAAAATACTCAATTTACACTGGGGTGGGGGAAACTGATGGAAACCGGTATGATGTCATATTTATAATGGTGATATTTCTGAAGTGTCGTGTGGGGCGCGTAATGATAAGTCCTCGAAAGCAGTATCCTGAATCTGAAGTGTCGAGTGGGGCGCGTAATGATAAGTCCTCGGAAGTACTAGCCTGTACTCCTAAGCTAGTCCCGGGCAGAGACGGGACCCACTATAAATATGAGCCATCAGATTTATCAGTTTCCAAATAATAACTCATCTTATTCATAAGTGGATGTATGTGTGCCGGTAGCACATACAAAAGCATATGAATCGGATGAATAACATAAAACAACCAAACAATAATAAGGTTAGGAACGTGTGATATTTGGTCTCTCCTTTGTTCGGGTCCTGGTACTCACATATCAGACCGAGTAAGTTCTACAGAGTGCGAACTCTAGTATGGACTATCAGTGATGTGAAGCGCTGGTTAGGAGGCGATTGAAATATCAAACGGTACTGATTATTATTATTGGATAAATTAAAATACAACACCTTTATATTCCAGTTATAATGTTATTCCCTGAGTTGACACCTTACTTTATGATACATGATGATTACTCCAGATACACTATAGTTCTGTTATTCTTAGGGCAACTCAAGTTGTATAAACTCAGACGATGGTGACATGAGATATGTGGTATATAAATGAGGGTTTCCTTGTTTGGATTATCCCCTTGACGTATCAGTTCCGTGAATCCATAAATCTGAGCTTGTACAACTAGTTTTGTCTATACTTGTATTTATCGCATGTTTAAATTATTTACCGCATGTACCTATGCTCTTCATACTGCCTTCTATGGATATTTTCAGTTTCAGATTCATCGATATATATGATTTACTGTCGTTCTTTTAATTTCCCTTATGTTATTTGTTATTACTTGTACCTGCATCTTAGACCACATCACTTGATCATGTACACGTGTACATGTTATGCATGCCATTTTGCTTTATTATATGTACTCGCAGGGTTGCGTCTAACAATCCTAGATTCTCATGACCAGATCCTAGAGACCGGACCTTGGTGACCTTGCTATAGCTGATCAGAGTGCGCAGCGGATCCTTCCGTGACGATCGGAGCGCAGCAGAAGCTTGGATTATCGCCGTAGCTCTTCCTCCCAGTTCCTCTCCTGTTTGGTTCTCGAGACCCCTCTTGCTGCTCGTGAGTACCTCTCAGTTTTTGTATATCTCTTCATATGATGAACTTTTGTATTTTCTGGTGATATAATATTCCTATAATATTGTATCACTCTCTGTGATAACCATGTACTTGTACTTTTCTGTTGGAATGTATATTACCACCGTGCTTCCGCACTCTGATTCTTGCATGTACTGATGCTTAGCGTATATACGTGAGGGTATTTCTGACCTACGTATATACGTCGCAGTGACGTCTCCGTACCCGCCGGATCGGGGCGTCTGTAACACCCCGCTCCCAGAATACGTACCTAGTTGCGTATTCATATTTTCTGATCGTATTTTTCGATTTACTTCCTGTATTTATTTTGTATTATGAATTATTTATATGATCGTTTTGTCTTAGATCCGGATTCGTGAACTCAGAGTCTGCTCTTCTCTGAACCAGGGACCCGATCCTAGTGTCTTACTCAATTTGGTCTTTCCGGTATTCAGATTTGACCGATTTCAGTTTCAAACATCATTTTCCAATATTTTAGATTTTCTATGATTTTCTGGAATTTTCTTGAATTAAATGGAAAATCTTCAAAACGGTGTCGACCAGCACCGCTGACCGATTCCTGGATTTTTAATTTACAAATGGAGTCAAATTTTGAGGAACCGCTTTCCCATATTTGCTTAGAATAATATTTACTATCTTAATTCATTTTTTGGGAATTTTCAGAATTTATCAGATTTCTGCCAGATTTGGTGTCGACCGATATTGGCGGCCGATTCTAGGATTTTTAATTTAAAAACTATAAAGAATTTCTTGAAATGGATTTCACCATGATTCTTAGAATAACATTCTGGATTTTTGAGAATTTTTGCGGGTCGTTCCGAGATACTTGATTTTCGAACGATTTCGGTATTTTTCCGAAAGTTTTCCGCATCCGCAACCGAATCTCGGGAATCCGCTACTCTAATTATTTTCACTTTTTATTTCAAGAAAATATCTTCCTCTTTTCATTTTCTTTTCCTTTTTCCTTTTTCTTTCCTTCCTTTTCCTTCCACCAAATTCTCCAAACTTCTCCATTCTTCCATTATCTTCTACATTCTTCCTCCAAAAATATCTCCTTTCCTCCAAAAATATCTTCTCCAAAATATCCAACTCCTCTCCCATCACCTTGGCCGGCCAAAGAGCCACCTCACCTCTCCATTTTTACAAAAAAAACCCCTCCCTAAAACATTTTACATCTCCTTCACAATTCCAAATCCTATATAAACCTTTCCTTCTCCTTTCCACTTCATTTTCTCTTCACCAACACCTAACCACCACCAACTCCTCCTTCATCTCCACCACAACAACAACTACTACAACTTCTCCAACTTCCTACCTTCATCTTCTTCCTCCTCCATCTCCATTTAAAGCACCACAACTTCAACAACTCCACCAAAGCCTTCACCTTCTCCTTTACCTTCTCCAAAAATACCACCACCATCAAACCCTCCACAAAACCACCACTCCATCACCACATCAAGAGCCGGCCACCTCCTTTGGATTGGGGCCGAGCTCTTCTTCGTCGGTAATATCTCCGATGACTATTCCGGTAATCGTTCACGATTATTCCGGTAATCATTACGGTGACGATTACAACGACAACAACTAACATCACCATCACCTCTACTATTTTCCACCACCATCTTCACTTCCACCATCACTTTCACCATCACAACACCACCTCCATCTCCACTACTTCAACCTCCAAACAACACCTCCTTCACCTTCTTTTTCATTACTCCATCAAAATCCAACTCCTCCACCAAATAACACCACCACCAAAGCAAGCACCTTCCCTTTCTCTCTCCCTCCTCCTCTCTGTATATTGCTGACGAGGATCTCACCCCCGCGTCTAGGCAACGCCTTAACGCGGATCTTCGCGTTCTTGACATCTGTTTAAACGCGGCCTTCGCGTTCTTATACCGACGCAACGCGGAGTCCATGCCCGCGTCTGTGTCCCTTTCATGTCTGCACGACGCGGAGCTAATGCCCGCGTCTGTGTTCTTCTCATGCTAACGCGACGCGGAACCCATGACCGTGTCCGCGTTCTTCTCGTGTCCTGACTTGAACGCGGGTCTCGAACCCCGCGTTTGTGGCGGTCTCAAACCCCGCGTTTGTGGCACCTTTGCGACGCGATTCCGCGTCTGCGACTCCCGCGTCTCACTCTCAAAACCCGCGTCTCCCTGTGCACTCTCTCCTTCCATATACTTCTCTCTAGTTTTCCTCTCTTTCTCTCACTAACTCTTTCTCTCTCCTCTTCACTTATTATATTTATGACGCGTACGCGAGTTCCATGGATTTCAGAGTTTTCAGCTATTCCAGAGATTTAGGCGAGTGTCCTCGCTCTCGCCTCCATTTGGGTTTCCCCGCCTTGTCGGGTCGACATGTATTTTATTCCATGTTTATATGTATTTTACTGCTTTATACTATGCGTGGCCGACCCTTCGTGGTCGTTGAACTCTGGGTTTCTGCCCACTCCTGGGATGGCTGGTAGCCACCGAGAGTGTGCTTAAACCCCGAGCGTTCTTGGACCCTCAACCTTCCGCCTCCGGTCTCTCACTATCTCGAAAGGGAAGTGATTGGGACCGTCAGGTCTCTCAGCCCTTCAGCCTCCGGTCTCTCACTATCTCGAAAGGGAAGTGATTAGGACCGTCAGGTCTCTCAGCTCCACCTGGTTATCATGATCAGCGTTCAGCGCTTTGCCACTAGATTCGTCTAGGTGAGATGCTGCCGGAATTCCTACTCGCACCTTAAGCCGAGTTGTCCGGTAACCTTGCCAGACGCTCCAGTATTAAATACTGTTTGCTGTCTGTACACTCCAGCTTGCTCAGCTCCGCTTGATTGTGCTCAGCTATTATTCTATCACATGCCATGTATTCACCTGATATGTTAACACCTGATGTGTTATCACCTAGGCTCTCACATCCTCAGTACAACCAGTCGGCAAATTAATGGTAAAGAAATTTGCAACTGGAATGCTTGAGTCCTGGTTATACAGTCCAACTACAAGTACAGAGTTATCTATTTTTCTTGATCATTCTTCCTTTGATTCCTAATCCCTTCTATCTTTCCCCTGTTTTGGTTTTTCGTAGCCTTTATACAACTTAAGATATGGTTATACTAGAGAGGTAGTGGTTGGTTCTGAAGGAAGCTATTATATGGTCTCTTCGGTCAACTCTATGGTGCTCGGGCATTCTCAGAATGGATCAACGATCGAGTTATCTTTCAGAAGACGGTATCCGGATTTTCTATGGTTATTCTATATTCTTGGCTATATCTTTCAGAGTGATCGATGTTTGGTATTCGGAGTTCTCAATTATCGGTCTTCTTTATTATGCTCAGTACTATCAGGGTTTCTTTTATCTTCAGTATTCTGGCTTATTCTCGGAGAGCTATCAAGTATGCAGCACGGCTGGAATTCTATTTCTAAGTAATGATATCAGATCAATATTATTTGGCATCGTTCGAAGATTTATACAGCAGGAAGTGCAGAAGATGTCTATATTCAGATTATTGTTCAGTCGACTTGGGAGCCCTATCTATAGTGATTCATATCTTAATTGGTATAATTTCCATCCTTGTCCCCTTTGTGTTCATTTTACCCTTTATCGAAATTGCGAGGACGTAATTTTTTGTAAGGTGGATGGAATGTAACACCCCGCTCCCAGAATACGTACCTAGTTGCGTATTCATATTTTCTGATCATATTTTTCGATTTACTTCCTGTATTTACTTTGTATTATGAATTATTTATATGATCGTTTTGTCTTAGATCCGGATTCGTGAACTCAGAGTCTGCTCTTCTCTAAACCAGGGACCCGATGCTAGTGTCTTACTCAATTTGGTCTTTTCGGTATTCAGATTTGACCGATTTCAGTTTCAAACATCATTTTCCAATATTTTAGATTTTCTATGATTTTCTGAAATTTTCCTGAATTAAATGGAAAATCTTCAAAACCGGTGTCGACCAGCACCGCTGACCGATTCCTGGATTTTTAATTTACAAATGGAGTTAAATTTTGAGGAACCGCTTTCCCATATTTGCTTAGAACAATATTTACTATCTTAATTCATTTTTTGGGAATTTTCAGAATTTATCAGATTTCTGCCAGATTTGGTGTCGACTGATATTGGCGGCCGATTCCAGGATTTTTAATTTAAAAACTATAAAGAATTTCTTGAAATGGATTTCACCATGATTCTTAGAATAATATTCTGGATTTTTGAGAATTTTTGCGGGTCGTTCCGAGATACTTGATTTTCAGACGATTTCGGTATTTTTCCGAAAGTTTTCCGCATCCGCAACCGAATCTCGAGAATCCGCTACTCTAATTATTTTCACTTTTTATTTCAAGAAAATATCTTCCTCTTTTCATTTTCTTTTCCTTTTTCCTTTTTCTTTCCTTCCTTTTCCTTCCACCAAATTCTCCAAACTTCTCCATTCTTCCATTATCTTCTACATTCTTCCTCCAAAAATATCTCCTTTCCTCCACAAATATCTTCTCCAAAATATCCAACTCTCTCCCATCACCATGGCCGGCCAAAGAGCCACCTCACCTCTCCATTTTTACAAAAAACCCCTCCCTAAAACATTTTTACATCTCCTTCACAATTCCAAATCCTATATAAGCCTTTCCTTCTCCTTTCCACTTCATTTTCTCTTCACCAACACCTTAACCACCACCAACTCCTCCTTCATCTCCACCACAACAACAACTACTACAACTTCTCCAACTTCCTACCTTCATCTTCTTCCTCCTCCATCTCCATTTAAAGCACCACAACTTCAACAACTCCACCAAAGCCTTCACCTTCTCCTTTACCTTCTCCAAAAATACCACCACCATCAAAACCCTCCACAAAACCACAACTCCATCACCACATCAAGAGCCGGCCACCTCCTTAGGATTGGGGCCGAGCTCTTCTTCGTCGGTAATATCTCCGATGATTATTCTGGTAATCGTTCGCGATTATTCCGGTAATCATTACGGTGACGATTACAACGACAACAACTAACATCACCATCACCTCTACTATTTTCCACCACCATCTTCACTTCCACCATCACTTTCACCATCACAACACCACCTCCATCTCCACTACTTCAACCTCCAAACATCATCTCCTTCACCTTCTTTTTCATTACTCCATCAAAATCCAACTCCTCCACCAAATAACACCACCACCAAAGCAAGCACCTTTCCCTTTCTCTCTCCCTCCTCCTCTCTGTATATTGCTGACGCGGATCTCACCCCCGCGTCCAGGCAACGCCTTAACGCAGATCTTCGCGTTCTTGACATCTGTTTAAACGCGGCCTTCGCGTTCTTGTACCGACGCAACGCGGGGTCCATGCCCGCGTCTGTGTCCCTTTCATGTCTGCACGACGCGGAGCTAATGCCCGCGTCTGTGTTCTTCTCATGCTAACGCGACGCGGAACCCATGACCGCGTCCGCGTTCTTCTCGTGTCCTGACTTGAACGCGGGTCTCGAACCCCGCGTTTGTGGCGGTCTCAAACCCCGCATTTGTGGCACCTTTGCGACGCGATTCCCGCGTCTGTGACTCCCGCGTCTGCGACTCCCGCGTCTCACTCTCAAAACCCGGTCTCCCTGTGCACTCTCTCCTTCCATATACTTCTCTCTCTAGTTTTCCTCTCTCTTTCTCTCTCTAACTCTTTCTCTCTCCTCTTCACTTATTATATTTATGGCGCGTACGCGAGTTTCATGGATTTCAGAGTTTTCAGCTATTCCAGAGATTTAGGCGAGTGTCCTCGCTCTTGCCTCCATTTGGGTTTCCCCGCCTTGTCGGGTCGACATGTATTTTATTCCATGTTTATATGTATTTTACTGCTTTATACTATGCGTGGCCGACCCTTCGTGGTCGTTGAACTCTGGATTTCTGCCCACTCCTGGGATGGCTGGTAGCCACCGAGAGTGCGCTTAAACCCTGAGCGTTCTTGGTCCCTCAGCCTTCAGCCTCCGGTCTCTCACTATCTCGAAAGGGAAGTGATTGGGACCGTCAGGTCTCTCCATCTTTCAGCCTCTGGTCTCTCACTATCTCGAAAGGAAGTGATTGGGACCGTCAGGTCTCTCAGCTCCGCCTGGTTATCATGATCAGCGTTCAGCGCTTTACCACTAGATTCGTCTAGGCGAGATGCTGCCGGATTTTCTACTCGCACTTTAAGCCGAGTTGTCCCGGTAACCTTGCCAGACGCTCCAGTGTTAAATACTGTTTGTTGTCTGTACTTCCAGCTCGCTTAGCTCCGCTTGGTTATGCTCAGCTACTACTCTATCATCATGCCATGTATTTCCTGATATGTTAATACTTGCCATACCATTGCTTCATGCTTGTCATTTACATGCTACTAATTAACACCTGTTTGTATCACCTGACAAATGATGTGTTAACATCTGATACCCGTCATGCTACTACTTGACACTTACTCATGTTATACCACCAGTTCCCGGCGGATCCTGAATGGAACTAAGTGCCACACGAAGCAAAGTGCCACACAACACAAGTGGTAGGGGCCACCTCTTGAATCTGTGGGGGCCACCTCTAGAATCCATTCCCCTCAGAGCAAAGTGCCACATGGAACAAAGTGCCACACCACACACGTGGTGGGGGCCACCTCTTGAATCTGTGGGGGCCACCTCTTGAATCTGTAGAGCCATCTCCTGCCTGTACCTGATCTCTTGCTATGACCAGTTATGTTCCTACTCTTTACAAAGGATAACTTGCACGGGGAATGGGAGGAAGTAATGAATGCCGGTATGGTGCCTTGCTTATAGTAGTGGAATACCAAAACTGACGATTCGTGTTAGGGGGATTTCAGGCCCCCAAAAGATGCGTGTTAGGGGGATTTCAGGCCCCAAATGGCTGTGTCCCGGGCGGACGGGAACTACTATAAGTATGAGCTATCAGTTCTTCATCAGCTTCCAGTAACGAACCTCGGTTTGCTTATATATGGATGTATGTGTGTTGGGATGTACACCAGGACACATACCTAGATATATGGGTCAGACGAGTAATAATAATAAAAGATGCAAACTATGTATCCTGTTATGCCTGTTATGAACTCCCGTTATGCTTGTTATGATTCATGTTATGCCTGTTATGTACTCCTGTTATGATCGTTGTGTGATTTGCCACGAATGCTTTCATCGGATTTTACATCGGATTTTCGGTTTTATAATTATTATCATATTAGTTACTCATACTCTGTATTATTACCCATGTTCCATTCCATCAGTCTACTGCTCCTATCTTACCATGCCATGAGTACTTCCTGCTTGATATCACTGTTATATATCTACCTGCCTATACATGCTTATGCTCACGACACAGTTTTCAATGCTTATTTATGATTCGGTTTTATCGATACACATGTGCTTATCCTTGCATGCCATCTGGCTTTTGCCTCACCACTCGCCTGGGGAGTTCTGACTCCTCTGGATCCTCATGTCCAGGTCCTGGAACTTGGAGCATGTCAGAGCTTGAAACTTGTAGATTCTCTCAGTTGCTGATCAGAGTAGCGCAGTGGTAGCGTGGATCTCAGCAGACCGTCCAGAGCCCCATCCTTCCAGGCCCCCCATGTGCGGCTCTAGAGTTTTCTTGTTATGACTCTGAGCCTGTCTTTGTATTGTTCATACATGTACATATCTTTGTAATCTCGCAATTGCGCATATCAGTGATGTAATATTCATGTAATATTGGATCACCTCTGGTGATAACTTTGTAATTGTACTCATGTGTTGGAATGTATAATGCACCACTTGCTTCCGTACTCTGATTCTTGCCTGTACTGATGCTTAGCGTATATACGTGAGGGTATTTCGGACCTGCGTATATACGTTGCAGTAACGTCTCCGTACCCGCAGGATCGGGGCGTTACAGCGTCACAGGGGTGGTATCAGAGCCTAGGTTCTAACATCCTCAGTACAATCAGTTGGCAGATTAATGAAATATTAATTTGCATTTGGAGAGCACGAATCTTGAATATACATTCCAATCGCAAGTGCGGTGTTATCTATTCCTTCCTTGCAATCTTTTCCTTGAATCCTGAGACCCTTCTATCTTTCTTTTCAGCTTCTTCCAATCATTTATTCAACCAACTCAGATATGGAAAGATGGAGAACCCGTAACGGTCCTGGCACTTCTCGTGACAGTTCTAATGGAGAGGGCGACAGCATGATGAGGGTACTTTATGGCATGATGGAGAGTCAACATCAGCAGACAGAGCTCTTGCGACATACATTATTGACAGCACCTAGAGGGCAGAGGCCTGGCAATGTATCCGATTTCAGAAGACTGTAGCCAGCTACATTTTCGGGTACTGAGAAGCTGTTGGACGTCGAGCAGTGGCTGATTGATACTACAGATCTTCTTAAGGCAGCCCGAATTCCTGATGAGAACTAAGTGAAAGTGGCTAAGATACAGCTGAAGGACGTGGCTAGGACTTGGTGGTTGGCAGAAGAAGCGGGACTAGAGAAGCCCATCACTTGGGACAAGTTCTCGAAGAGTTTCTACGAGAGGTTCTTCTCTGAGACAGCACAGAAGAAGATGGAAGAGCAATTTATCAGATTGCAGCAGAGGGACCAAACTATAGACGAGTATGCTGCAGAGTTCCTGAGACTGAGCCGGTTCGCGCCATACATGGTGGCCAATGAGGAGATCCGAGAAAGGAGATTCTAGCAAGGCCTGAGGATGCAGATCCAGATGTTTCTTATACCCCAGCAACTCAAGTCATATTCTCAGGTCCTTATCATCGCTCATGAGGTAGAACGGGGATTGGGAAAGAAGCGTCTAGGTGAGATGCAGAGGAAGTCAGTGAAGAGACCCTTTCAGTTGAAGGGAGGTGAAGACTCAGTCGGACCCTGGATCCCCCATTAGCAGAGCAATTACTCCAACCTCTCCCTCAGCAAATGAGATGTGGGTATTGTCTGAAGCTCGGACACTACAAGCGTGATTGCAGAATGGCAAACAAAGTATGCTTAGCATGTGGGTCTGATGGTCATATGATAAGGAATTGTTCATTCGGATGGATGGGGAGTACCACCCCGATTCAACCAACACTTCCAGTACCACCAGTCAAAAGGGACCCATGACTAATCGAAAGGAGAACTCCATTCCCTTCCCCGCAGTATGTCTTCAATCAAGCACAGAGAAGACCAAGAGGTAGAGCAGATGGAAGAAAGCGGAAAGCATATCATTTGACCGCCAAGGAAACTGAAGTATCAGATGAAATGGAACAGAGAGTGGTGCCCTATATTTGGAACGAGGACCCCTGGAGGTAACGCCCAAGACCACTATCCCATTTTTCATTATCATATCCATTCTATCATGATATTCCCATCAACCCTATTTTCTTCTGTGTTCATCTCCTCCCTTATCAAAATTTCGAGGACGAAATTTTTGTTAGGTGGGTAGATTGTAGCACCCCGTTCCCGGATACGTACCCTGATGCGTATCCCAAAATTTTTGACCGTGTTGTTCAATTTTCTTCTAGTATTTGTATTTAAGTTGTGATTTCCTAGGTTATTTGTTATCGGATCTGGATTTTCAGACCTAGAATCAGCCCTGACCTAGACCGGGAACCCGATATCGTTATACCGCCCGATTTAACCTTTTCGGTAGTTTGATTTGACCGATTTCAGTTTCAAATAATGTTTTCTAATATTTGAGATTTTTCATGATTTTCTGGAATTTTTCAGAATTTTTCTGCAAAATCTCCAAAACTAGTATCGGTCGGCATCGCTGACTGATTACCAGATTTGTTATTTTTCAAACGGGATTGAATTTTCAAAAACTTCTTTCACGTTACTTCTTAGAATTTCATTTTCTATCTAAAAACATATTTTGGAATTTTTCAAAATTTATCAAAATTTCACCGATTCTGGTGTCGATCGGTATCGCCGGAATATTTCAGAATTTTTAATTTGAAAAATATATTTAATTTCTCAAATCCAATTTCACCGAATATCTTAAAATAATATTTTCTATTTTTGAGAATTTTTCGGAATGTTTCTGAAACAGTCAAATTTTCGCCCTATTAAAATAATAATATTAATTACCGATCTTATCTTTTCTTACCTTTTCCTTCTCTACTCCCCTACTTTATATTCTCAGATATTATAATAAATTAATTATTTAATAATAAAAATTTTAAACTAATTTCCTTTCCTTTTTCCTTATTTTTTCCTTTTTCTTTAATTTTCTTCTTTTTCTTCTTTTTCTTTTCTTCTCCTTCACTCCACCTCCATCCCCTGCCACCTGCAAACT
Organism: Agave tequilana; assembly: GCA_038442645.1. NCBI lineage: Eukaryota > Viridiplantae > Streptophyta > Magnoliopsida > Asparagales > Asparagaceae > Agave > Agave tequilana. The sequence goes on along the minus strand of JAVJIF010031860.1, from coordinate 108,899 downwards.
GTAGCAGCAGCAACTGTAACTCCAGCAGCAGCAGCATGTGGGGGGTCATACCCCCATCCCTTACCCATTCTCTCCCTTCCCTTCTTCTCTTTAAATATCTTTCCTTCTTTCTTATTTCCTTCTTCAACTTCTCCATTTTCATCTCCCACCAAACACCATCACCTACTCCTCATCACCACCACCTCCACCACCAGAGCCGCCGCCGCCGCCACCCCTAGCCGCCGGCCGCACCCCACCACCCCACTTCCCTTCCCCACTTCCATCACCCTCCAATCCCACCTCCTTTCCTCCAATTTCAACATAACCCATCACCACAATTTCATCTTCTTCCCCAAAATTCTCCACCAAACCACCTCCTCCTCCACTTCTAAACCCCAATCATCATCTCCAACTCCCCACCACCTCCAACAACCACCAAACAACAACATCAACAACAACACCACCACCTCCAATCATCACCTTTTTCCACCACCTAGGTCGCCCCCCTCCTTGCCAGCCGCCACTCTGCCTGCGGCGGCCGGCCGCCGGCCACCCCTCCCCTCCATTTCCATTTCCTTCCTTCTTTCTTTCTTTCTTTCTTTCTTCTTTCCTTCTTTAATCCTTTCTTTCTTTCTTTTCATTTCTTTTCTCTTTCCTTTCCCTAAATAAACCCACTTTTCCCATATTCCTAAAATACCCATCCCCTCATTCCCAATTTACTTTCCCATATTTACAGCCATACCCCTCCCCTATTAATTCCTATTCCTTTTCAAAAAAATACCATATTTTCTCTCTCTCTTTCCTACAACTTTCTCTCTCCTCTCTCTCTCCTGTCTCATTCCCTCTCTAATAATTATATAAATATTTATATTTATATATTTTAATATATATTTATAGGCTAGTGGCTTGCTCGCATGAGTTCACAGATTTCTCGGACTTTTCTCGGTATTTTCATTCCGGTATTAGGTGAGTACATTTCTTGCTTTATTACCATCGTTTTATATTGAATAATTATTATCTTACTTTTGATATATGATGTCTCTTTATGCAAGTTGGTATATGTTATATAAATGATTTCTAAAATTATCATGTTTTATAAATAGCTGTCGGCCGTTATTATACATTGTCGAACCGGTATTGTACCGGGTATGCCTAAATCTGCTCCCGCTTCACTCGGCTTCGCATGGCTAATAAATAGATAAATTTATTATTGTTAGAAACACTGTTGTGAAGAGTTTGATATGTTTATGTCGTTCTCCTGTACCATGTTACGTGACCGGTTGATACCTTGTATTTGAGGTTGCGACTCTCACCGATATATTAGTTACCTAACCCTGATATGTATGCACCGGTACTTGCCATGCTATACTTATTACTTGATATCTGATACCGGTACTTGCCATGCTATGCTTATTACTTGATATCTGATAGCGGTACTTGCCATGCTATGCTTATTACTTGATATCTGATACCGGTACTTGCCATGCTATACTTATCACTTGATATCTGACACCGGTACTTGCCATGCTATACTTATCACCTGATACCTGACACCTGATATTGTGGCACCTATATTATAATGTATATTCATGACTATTACTTTTACGGGAGACTTGGTATGATTATTATACTGTTACCAGATATTTGGTACTGCTGAACTCCTGTACTCCTGAACTCCTGAACTCTTGTACTCCTGAACTCCTGTATTCCTGAACCCCTGAAAAAGGGTGACTCCTGATATCATACTCCTGATGTTATACTCCTGTTAATTCCTGTAGTTGGATAATCATGGTTATACTGTATACACTTGTGGATATTATCTTTGGGCAATTCATATATGCATAATAAAAATACTCAACTTACACTGGGGTGAGGTAAACTGATGGAAACCGGTATGATGTCATATTTTTAATGGTGATATTTCTGAAGTGTCGTGTGGGGCGCATAATGATAAGTCCTCGAAAGCAGTAGCCTGAATCTGAAGTGCTGTGTGGGGCGCTTAATGATAAGTCCTCGGAAGCAATAGGATGTACTCCTGAGCTAGTCCCAGACAGAGACGGCACCCACTATAAATATGAGCCATCAGATTTATCAGTTTTCAAATAATAAATCATGTTATTCATAAGTGGATGTATGTGTGTCGGTAGCACATACAAAAGCATATGAATCGAATGAATAACATAAAACAACCAAACAGTAATAAGGTTAGGAACGTGTGATATTTGGTCTCTTTATTGTTCGGGTCCTGGTACTCACATATCAGACCCGAGTAAGTTCTACAGAGTGCGAACTCTAGTATGGACTATCAGTGATGTGAAGCGCTGGTAAGGAGGCGAATTAAATATCAAACGGTACTGATTATTATTATTGGATAAATTAAAATGCAACACCTTTATATTCCAAGTATAATGTTATTCCCTGAGTTGACACCTTACTTTATGACACATGATGATTACTCCAGATACACTATAGTTCTGTTATTCTTAGGGTAACTCAAGTTGTATAAACTCAGACGATGGCGACATGAGATATGTGGTATATAAATGAGGGTTTCCTTGTTTGGATTATCCCCTTGACCTATCAGTTCCATGAATCCATAAATCTGAGCTTGTACAACTAGTTTTGTCCATACTTGTATTTATCGCATGTTTAACTTATTTACCACATGTACTTATGCTCTTCATACTGCCTTCTATGGATGTTTTCAGTTTCAGATTCATCGATATATATAATTTACTGTCGTTCCTTTAATTTCCCTTATGTTATTTGTTATTACTTGTACCTACATACTTGGACCACATCACTTGATCATGTACATGTGTACCTGTTATGCATGCTATTTGGCTTTATTATATGTACTCGCAGGGTTGCGTCTGACAACCCTGAATTCTCATGTCCAGATCCTAGAGATCAGATCTTGGTAACCTTGTTGTAGCTGATCAGAGTGCGCAGCGGATCGTTCCGTGATGATCAGAGTGTAGCAGAAGCTCAGATTATCGCCGCAGCTCTTCCTCCCAGTTCCTCTCCTGTTTGGTTCTTGAGACCCCTCTTGCTACTCGTGAGCACCTCTCAGCTTTTGTATATCTCTTCATATGATGTACTTTTATATTTTTGTTGGCCCAAAGGCCATCACTCTAGTTTTGATGATGATCAACTCATGTAGTTATGTTTACTAATGATCTTGTGTTTAATTAGTGACAGATTTATGATCAAGATCTTAGTAGGTGCATAGCTTCAACAAAGGATTTGAAGTCAAGTTTTGGAGCTAGCACAGTGTTTGGACCAAGTCAAGAAGGCTTCAAGTGAAGACTTCAAGAAGATGAAGACTTGTGTCTAGGTTTATTTTTAGAAGATTTTGTTTTAGTTAAAATGTAAAGGATAGAGTAGTTGGTGGAGTGCTCAAGTACTTATACACACACACTCTTGATAGTTTTGTTTTTACAAAAGATTTTCTATTTTAGTAAATACATGTTTGGATTTTGGTTAAAGACTATATAAATCATGTTTAGTGCATAATGTCAAAAACATAGATATTTCACCATGTTTAAGTAGTGGATCATATCCATACACACTATGCTTTAATAGAGTTTAAATATCTTGTTTTGGTATTTGGAGAAGTTTTGAAAAAACAAGTTTTGAAAAAATCAAGTTAGGAAAAATACCGTTTTGTTTTGAGCCAATTTTTCCTACTTACAAAAATAGTCCAAAACATTTGTAACATGCCTTGATTTTGTGCAAGCATGTTTGTTTATCAAAGTATATTGGTAAAACTATTTTTATAGATTTTTCAGTATTTTATGGGATTTTATTTCAATCAAAAAGACTAAGTTTTTATCCCTTAAACATTTCTGACCCAAAGCTGGCTGGCAGGCCAGGTCGGTCGACCGCACGGTCGACCACACCAAGGGCCGGTCGACCTTGCGGTCGACCGACGTGCACAGAGCCGTGCACGTCTGGCAGCACAGTGGGCCGGCCGACCGGACGGTCGACCGGACCAGAGAGCTCTGCTCTCTGTATCTGGGCGGTCGACCGAGCGGTCGACCGGTAGCTCCAACGGTCAGAAATCAGACCGTTGGCGGTCAACCGGGAGGTCGACCGACAGGCCTGACAGACCCCAACGGCTAGTTTTTCTAGCCCTATAAATTTGGGGGTTTGGGTATTGTTTTTCACCAAGATTTTCAGTGGACTTTGAGCCAGTTTTTCCCACTTCATTAAAAGAGTTTTCTCCATTAAATTGAGAGCTAATACTTCCAATCAAAAGGGGAGTTTTTATCAAGAGTGTTAAAAGAGAATTTCTTGAGTTTTCTTCCACCATCTCAATCCTTGTTTTCTCACACAACACTTGAGCTTTCCATTGCTATATCTACCTATAGGAGTTTGTTGTGAGAGGATTTTAGGTGATCAAGAGTTGTAATCACCAAAGTTCATCTTTGTTCTTTGAGGAGGCGGACGGTTGTGTTCGCATTGTTTCGGGTCCTAGTGGGGACTCGGTGTTTCGAGTTCGGGTGCGAACTCTTTGTTTGAGGTGCGGCCTCGGCGACCCGGTGGGCTTGTGGTGTGTACGAGACTAGAGAGTCCGAGGGTTTGTAGGTGTTGCGGCACCGAGGAGTGATCCATTGGGATCAAGCATAGTGGAAATCCTTCGTGTGTCGAAGGCGGGGATGTAGAGCAAGGGTGCTCGAACCTCGAAACAAATCCCTTGTGTTTGCGATTGCTCACACACTCTCTCTCTATCTCCTTGTGTTTATATCTTGCATACTTATCTTGTCTTTATCTTTATATGCATGATATACATTTGTGCTTCATTGATATATTGCTTGGATTGTTTGCTAACACTTGTATTTAACCAAGAGAGCCAACGCGGCACCTCAACCCTTATCTAGGGGAATCTAGAGGAGTTTGTCCAGAGCCCTTCACGGGGAATTCGGCAACAGTCTTGTGTTATACGTGGTGTTTAGTGTAAGAGTTTAGTTTAGGTCATAATAGTTTTACTTCCGCATTATTTGGCATTAAGTGACCATTAGATTAGCCATCACCTATTCACCCCCCTCTAGGTGAACTTACAATTGGTAGCAGAGCCAAGTGCTCTGAATTTGGGTCTTACAACCTAGAGTTAAAGATCCTCTTTTTAGGCTAATCACAATATTTGTACACACACCATGGACTTCATGTCACCACCCATGTTTGACATTCTTAACATCCAAATTTGGAAGGTTAAGATGTCTTTGTACCTCAAAGCCCTAGGCATCCATGTTTATCTTGCCATCACTAAAAATGATTATTGTTTAAATGGTAAGAATATTGAGGCTAATACAAAAGCCATTCATGCTTTAAAATCAACCCTAAATGATGATTATCTATCTAGGGTTTCTAATGTTGATTCGGCTTTTGTAGCATGGAACATCATCACCTCCCTTAGCGAAAGAGATCTGTATTATGCCGGGAGCGATTCGGACGTCGGAAGCGACACCTCCAACGCATGCTATATGGTCCAAGGGGATAACCCCCTTGAGGTAACTACCGAATCCGAGGTAGATGAAGATAATAACATGTCATATGATGAGCTCACTTCATTTTGCCAACAATTACTTGAGAAATATGACATGATTAAAAAAGATAATAAGAACTTGAAAAAGAATTTTGATTGCATGCATAAGGAAAATGATTCTTTTAAAAATAATATTGCATGTTTAGAAAAAGAAAATGAAGTTTTAAAAAATGAGAATATTTCCTTGATGTCTAAATTGAATGATTTATGTGAAGGAAATATATTTTTGAAAAATAAAATTGTTGTGGTGGAAAAACAAAAGGAAATTATTTTTCAAGAAAATTCTTGTTTGAAAAGAAAAATTTTTGAAAAGGAAAAAGAAAAAGAAAATGTTTCTAAAAGAAAAAGAAAAATGATTCTATATCTCACCTCTCTCTACATGCTACCATTGAAGATAGTGAGATTAAACTTTTGAAAAATAAAATTGATAGTTTGAGCTCAACTTTGAGCTCTTGTGTATTTAATCATTCTAGGTTGGAGTCTTTGTTTTCAAAGAAGCAAACTCCACATATTCATGCACATCATCATCATGCATATGTTGCACGACATGACCACACCCACTCCCATATGCATCCTAAGGTGTACAAGTGTACACATTGTGGCCGCAAAGGCCATTTAGCAAAGTTTTGTTTTGACAAGTTGCATTATTTAAATTTTGCTAAAAATAAAAATTTTGGGTTCCTTATGAAGCTAACCCCCAAGGACCTAAAAGAAAATGGGTACCAAAGTCCCCACCTTGTGTATTTGATGTAGGTGAGGGCTCTCACAAGACGTGAGAGATTTGGTGCCTTGGTGATGGTTGCATGGACTAGAAGGACATACATTTGATGCACCGCTATCAAGGAGTTTTGGTGGGACAACCACCATGTTTGGAGCTTTGGAGTATGGTTGGTAACTATCTCTAAAACTCCTAATTTATTTACATGCTCATAACTAGCCTATACATGCCTATTTCATGATATCATTTAGCATGTTCATGTTTTAGTTTTTGTGCTTCATGAGGTATATAACTTGTTTAAATGTAGTTTTTATTAAAACTTGTATTTTTACATGTACAAATAGTGAGAACAAATTGATTCATATATGTTTGCACTTCATGCTCATTTGTACCCACTATATGCACATGTAAAAGCTAGTTTTGATGATTTCCTCATTTACACTTGTTTTGCCTATTTTCGTGTTTTTACTTCATGTATATGCATTTTTATTCAAATCTAATAAATATACATGTATATCCTTTTTGAGTCTCTTGCCTTCATGCAAATACTATTAATAGACTCGTTTTATGTTTGGGATATGTATGTATATTGTTAGATTTAGATAAATCATACATATACCTAGAAGTTTATTTTGTTTTAATGAAAAATGAATTGTTATGTTTTGTTTAATAAAAATAAAAGATTCATGTTCTTTTGAGCCTAAATGAATATTTTCATGAAAATGCTATTTACATAATCTTTGAACACTCACACTTTATTTGTTTGTCATGACTTTGGTTCATGAACATATTTTTGAGCTTTATAGATCGAGTGTCAATTCTTGTGTATTTGGTATGATTCATGAAATACATATGTTTTGGTTTCATGTTTTTGAAGGATCTTTAACTAGTTTTTCAAAAATTAATTTAACTAGTTATTTATTCTTCAATGTTTTATGAGATATACACATAATCCTATTATTGTTTCAATTGGTATCATTGAATCGTTTCAATTGGTATCAATTTGACTCTATTTTTGTATATACTCATATTTTGTTTTCTTATATATGTATGTATCAATTTCAATTGGTATACTCATTTTTCATACATATACATGATTTGTTTTGTGCTTAAGTTAAAATCGATTTACATGTTTAAAAGCACAAACCTTCTTTATGCTAAGCTTACTTCAAATTTTTTAAGCTTATGCATTATGTTTTAAAATTGGTATCAAAATTAAAAAAAAAAATTATGTTTATTTGATATCTCAAGATTTGTTTTATTGAGAAAATTCAAATTTTTGTTTTATAAGAAAAATTCAAAATTTTTGAGTTGTATTGCCTATATGCAAGGAGAGCTTAATATCTCTTCTACATATAGATTCATGTTGAGTGTATTGTATATTGAGGAGCTTGACAACTCTTCTTTATGTGATACACGTGTGTAGGGGGAACTTCACATCTCCACTTATGCATTACATATTATACGTTATGTGAATTAGGGCTTGTCATCCCTCTTTCATGTAATGTATATGTGTAGGGAAGTTACTTAACCGTCTTCCTCTTCATGAATGTATATCGCATATAACCTTTTATTGACTTATTTGTTTTCACCCCTTATTGGTTTCTTTGTTTATGACAAAAAGGGGGAGAAAAATTTGTTGATTGTATTTTTACCCCTTTGTTGATGATTGACAAAAAGGGGGAGAAAGATTTTGGTTTATATGCATGTTTTGTGAAAAGAATTATTTATGCATATATGTTTTGTTTTGCAAATAGGAGAAAAAGAATTTGATGTGTTTTATGCTTGTTAGCATGTTTATCTCCATATATTTGCATACATGTTTATGAGCATACATTGCATATTTATTGTTTACTTGTTATGCATGAGTTAAGAGGGAGCTTCTTTGGAGCTTTACTTTAATCCATGCATATATAACTTCATGAGTTTTGTCATCATCAAAAAGGGGGAGATTGTTGGCCCAAAGGCACATCACTCTAGTTTTGATGATGATCAACTCATGTAGTTATGTTTACTAATGATCTTGTGTTTAATTAGTGACAGATTTATGATCAAGATCTTAGTAGGTGCATAGCTTCAACAAAGGATTTGAAGTCAAGTTTGGAGCTAGCACGGTGTTTGGACCAAGTCAAGAAGGCTTCAAGTGAAGACTTCAAGAAGATGAAGACTTGTGTCTAGGTTTGTTTTTAGAAGATTTTGTTTTAGTTAAAATGTAAAGGATAGAGTAGTTGGTGGATTGCTCAAGTACTTATACACGCACACTCTTGATAGTTTTGTTTTTACAAAAGATTTTCTATTTTAGTAAATACATGTTTGGATTTTGGTTAAAGACTATATAAATCATGTTTAGCGCATAATGTCAAAAACATAGATATTTCACCATGTTTGTGTAGTGGATCATATCCATACACACTATGCTTTAATAGAGTTTAAATATCTCGTTTTTGTATTTGGAGAAGTTTTGGAAAAACAAGTTTTGGAAAAATCAAGTTAGATAAAAAAAAACCGTTTTGTTTTGAGCCAATTTTTCCTACTTACAAAAATAGTCCAAAACATTTGTAACATGCCTTGATTTTGTGCAAGCATGTTTGTTTATCAAAGTATATTGGTAAAACTATTTTTGTAGATTTTTCAGTATTTTATGGGATTTTATTTCAATCAAAAAGACTAAGTTTTATCCCTTAAACATTTCTGACCCAGAGCTGGCTGGCAGGCTAGGTCGGTCGACCGCACGGTCAACAGCACCAAGGGCCGGTCGACCTTGCGGTCGACCGACGTGCACAGAGCCGTGCACGTCTGGCAGCACAGTGGGCCGGCCGACCGGACGGTCGACCGGACCAGAGAGCTCTGCTCTCTGTATCTGGGCGATCGACCGAGCGGTCGACCGGTAGCTCCAACGGTCAGAAATCAGACCGTTGGCGGTCGACCGGCAGGCCTAACAGACCCCAACGGCTAGTTTTTCTAGCCCTATAAATTTGGGGGTTTGGGCATTGTTTTTCACCAAAATTTTCAGTGGACTTTGAGCCAGTTTTTCCCACTTCATTAAAGAGTTTTCTCCACTAAATTGAGAGCTAATACTTCCAATCAAAGGGGGAGTTTTTATCAAGAGTGTTAAAAGAGAATTTCTTGAGTTTTCCTCCACCATCTCAATCCTTATTTTCTCACACAACACTTGAGCTTTCCATTGCTATATCTACCTATAGGAGTTTGTTGTGAGAGGATTTTAGGTGATCAAGAGTTGTGATCACCAAAGTTCATCTTTGTTCTTTGAGGAGGCGGACGGTTGTGTTCGCATTGTTTCGGGTCCTAGTGGGGACTCGGTGTTTCGAGTTCGGGTGCGAACTCTTTGTTTGAGGTGCGGTCTCGGCGAGCCGGTGGGCTTGCGGTGTGTACGGGACTAGAGAGTCCGAGGGTTTGTAGGTGTTACGGCACCGAGGAGTGATCTATTAGGATCAAGTATAGTGGAAATCCTTCGTGTGTCGAAGGCGGGGATGTAGAGCAAGGGTGCTCGAACCTCGAAACAAATCCCTTGTGTTTGCGATTGCTCACTCTCTCTATCTCCTTGTGTTTATATCTTGCATACTTATCTTGTCTTTATGTTTATATGCATGATATACATTAGTGCTTCATTGATATATTGCTTGGGATTGTTTGCTAACACTTGTATTTAACCAAGAGAGCCAACGCGGCACCTCAACCCTTATCTAGGGGAATCTAGAGGAGTTTGTCCAGAGCCCTTCATGGGGAATTCTGTAACACCCCGCTCCCGGAATACGTACTTAGTTGCGTATTCAGATTTTTGATCGTATTTTTCGATTTACCCTCTGTACTTATTTTGTATTATGAATTGTTTATATGATTGTTTTATCTTAAATTTGGATTCGTGGTCTCGGAGTCAGCCCTAGTCTGAACCGAAGACCCGATCCTAGTGTATTACTCGATTTGGTCTTTCCGGTATTCTGATTTGACCGATTTCTGTTTCAAATATCATTTTCCAATATTATATATTTTATATGATTTTCTGGAATTTTCCTGAATTTAATTAAATATCTTCAAAACCGGTGTCGGCCAGTGCCGCTGACCGATTCCCGGATTTTTAGTTTACAAACGGTTTAGAATTTCTAAAAGTTCCTTTAGACATTATTTCTTAGAATCGTATTTTCTACCTAAATACTTTTTCTGGAAATTTTATGATTTTATGAAAATTCCACCGGAGTCGGTAGCTAGCTGATTCCGGGATTTTTAGTTTTAAAACTGTAAAGTATTTCTTAAAACAGATTTCACTATAATTCTTAGATTAATATTCTTGATTTTTGATAATTATTTCGGGTCGTTCCGAGATACTTGAATTTCGGACGATTCCGGTATTTTCCCGAAAGATTTCCGCATCCGCAACCGAATCCGGGAATCCGCCACTTTCATTATTTTTCATTTTCTCTTCCAAGAGAATAACTTTCCTTTTCCATTTTCTTTTCCTTTTCCTATTTTCTTTCTTCCCTTCCTCCACAATCCACAAGAATTCCAATTTCCCAAAATTCCATTTTCTCCCAAATTCCATTTTCCTCCACACACTTCCACCAACTTCCTCATTAATGCCCCTCTTTTTCTCTCTCTTCCATGGCCAGCCAAGTGTGGCTAGGAGAGACACCTCACCTCCCTATTTACAAAAACCCCCCTCTCTTTTAATTATTTGCACCTCCTTCACAAAATCCAAAACCTATAAATACTTTCCTTCCCCTTTCTTTATTCATTTTCACTTCATCTTTCTCTTTCTTCTCTTCACCAAAACCCTAACCTCCAACATCTCCTTCACCTCCACCACCTCCGCCGGCGCCTCCGGCCACCACGACTCCGGCGAGAGACCCCGATCTCCGGCCACCACTTCTTCTCACCAACACCAACAACAAAACCTCCAACCTCCACTTTCTTCATCATCAACTTCCATCACCACCACCATCACTCCATCACCTTGTACTTCTTTTAGGTAAGTGTTCTTCTTCACCAAGCCTTGGATAATTCTTAGTATACTTGTGTCTTCAAATCATGTAATTCGATCATCAAACACAACCATCACAAATCTGTTCTGTGTGCTGTTTCCAGTCGATTAGTCGACTTGACCTAGGAGCTAGTCGACTTGAAACCCTTAGTTGAAACGTAACCTTTTCTAGAACACAGTTTTAGTCGACTTAGGTTATTTATTAGTCGACTAGAAACCTCGATTAGTCGACTACTCCCTTGACCCTAGTCGACTAACCTTTCCTGAATCAGAAACCCAACTCTCTGTTACACAGTTTTAGTCGACTTAGAGTATCTGTTAGTCGACTTGAGATGACTATTAGTCGACTACTCCCTTGACCCTAGTCGACTAACTTTTCCTGAAACAGAATTCCAACTCTCTGGAACCCAGTTTTAGTCGACTATACCAGACTGTTAGTCGACTAACCCCTTTATTAGTCGACTACTCTTTCCACCTAGTCGACTAACTTTGGCTGTCTGTTATAGTTGATTTCTTTCTTGACTATGAACCATATCCTTGAGTCTTATATCATATATTGGTATTGCTTGACTTGTCTATTGACAAACATCATCTTCCCTTCTCTCTTTCTCTTTCCTCTTCACTCTACATATTTATATATCATATATTATGGCGCATCCCGAGTTCCGTGGATTTCGGACCTTTCGGCGTTTCTGGTGATTCAGGCGAGTGTTCTCGCTCGCTACCCTCTTGCTCTCTATTTCATTGATTATGCAAATATTCTCGTTCTAGTCTCCATGTATTTTATTTCATGTTCTATATCTTTTACTGTTTTATACTATGCGTGGCCGACCCTTCGTGGTCGTTGTACTTTGGGTTACTTTTATGTTACCTTGCCATACCATTACCTCAGACTAGTCAGTTGCATGCTTCTATTTAACACACGTATATCACCTGACCATCTAGTGTGTTATCACCTGACCACCTGCCATGCTACTACTTGGCAAGACCCCTTTTGTTATGCTATGACTTGCCCTGACTATTATCAATCTCTTGCCATGACTTAACCCGACTATTATTAATCCTTTGATATGCTTGGTTGTTTGTTAAATATCATCGCCTTATCATGCTATCTCTTGACACCAAGCATGATGCACCTGATTCTGATATAATTATCACGATAACGGGAATGTAGTATCTGATCTCCTGTTATGATTCCAGTTATGATTCTTGTTATGTATTCCAGTTATGATCCTGCTCATTCCCGAAATCTGGTAATTATGTTAATAAACCATAAAAAGGACAACTTGTATGGGGAATGGGAGGAAGTGATGGATGCCGGAATGATACCTTGCTTATAGTAATGGAATAAAATATTGGCGGTAGTGTTAGTGGGACTCAGGGCCCACAGGAGATGCGTGTTAGGGGGACTTAGGGCCCTCAAACTGGTCCCAGGTGTATGGGAACTACTATAAGAAGCTCTATCAGTTCTCCCTCTACTTCCGTTAACAACCCTCGGCTTGCTTATATATGGATATATGTGTGTCGGGGTGTACACCCGGACACATACCTAGATATATGGGTAAGACGAGTAATAATAAAGTGTCATAATAACCGGCTCTTTAAGCTGTAAGTGGAGGTATGTGGAATGGGACGCATACTAAAGCCTGCAACTTAAACGGCTATGAATCTGTGATGTGCCTTACCATAATTACTTGTTCCGAACTTTATATCGGATTTCCTGTTTTATGAGTATTATGTTATGACCACCCTGTAACTCAGGTCGTATGTGCTTAGATTACGATGATATGAGATAAAGGTATATAGATGAGGGTTTCCTTGTTTGGATTATTCCTTCGATGTACTAGTCTCATAGAACCGTGATCTAAAACCATACAATCAGATTTATTCGTCCTTGGTTTTATTCGAATTTCCTGTTTTATGATTATTATGCCACACCTGTTCATATCTGCTCTAACCTATCTGTTCCCTGAGTATTTCTTACTTGATATCATTTGTTATATGCATACTTGTACTCACCCTGCTTCGCCACTTGGTATTAGTACTACTCGCCTGGGGAGTATCATTTGACTCCCCTGGATCCTCATGTCCAGGTCATGGAGCTTGGAGCGTGTAGATTCTCCCCCTTGCGGATCAGAGTAGCGCAGCGGTAGCGTGGATCCCCAGCCGATCATCCAGAGCTCCATCCTTCCAGGCCCCCTTGTGAGTCTCTCGAGTTTTTCTTTTAAACTCGTGAGTGCCCTTCATATTGTTCATACTTGTATATTTCCTTGTATTCTCGCATTTGCGCATATTAGTGATGTGATATTCATGTAATATTGGATCACTTCTGGTGATAACTCTGTGATTGTATTCATGTGTTGGAATGTATAATGCACCACTTACTTCCGTACTCTGATTCTTGTCTGTACTGATGCTTAGCGTATATACGGGAGGGTAGTTCTGACCTACGTATATACGTTGCAGTGACGTCCCCGTATCCGCCGGGATCGGGGCGTTACAAATTCTGCAACACTCTTGTGTTATACGTGGTGTTTAGTGTAAGAGTTTAGTTTAGGTCATAATAGTTTTACTTCCGCATTATTTGGCATTAAGTGATCATTAGATTAGCCATCACCTATTCACCCCCCCTCTAGGTGAACTTACAATTTTCTGGTGATGTAATATTCTTGTAATATTATATCACTCTCTGTGATAACCATGTACTTGTACTTTTCTGTTAGAATGTATATTACCACCGTGCTTCCGCACTCTGATACTTGCATGTATTGATGCTTAGCGTATATACGTGAGGGTATTTCTGACTTGCGTATATACGTCGCAGTGACGTCTCCGTACTCGCCGGATCGGGGCGTCACAGGATATCCAGTATAGAGCCGCTCTTAACTGTGGACTAGCCTGGATGGAGAGTTTCCGCTTCCAATGAACAAGCTCAAACTCAATCTCCTCCACCTCTTCCTCCTCGTCAGGCTGAATGGAAGGCGTAGTTACAACCTTTTTCGCGGATGAGTCGGGTCCTATCAGGCCGCTCCATGCATGTCTCGATTAAGGTTCGTGCACTTGCTTTGATGGACATTTCCCTGGGGGCGAAACGACGCTCGCCTCAACACCTTCCTCCATAGGCGATTTGACTGCCAAAGCAGAGCCTTCCTCTTCCTTGGCTACCGAGACATCAAGAGGAATGGAAGGCCAGTTTGGATATAGTAACCAGCTCCAATTGTAGAAATTGATCCTAATTTGGAGCAATTTTTGTACCCATTTTTTCTTCCGCTGTTGTCGGCACTTCCCTATGCGCAATTTTCTCATCCTTCCATACTGTTCGGATGGATCCTTGGTTTCTCTGTTGAGTAGTCCCCTAGGTCCCATAAGTACGGATGACAGTGTCACGCCATCCGTGGTCACTGTCCATCAAATTGACGATCAACCTTTCTTGACAGGATTTCACACCAAAGAAGCGAGCGCCCTCCTTGGTTTTCTGAAAGCACACCTAGAGGGGGGGTGAATAGGTGTAAGTGCTAATCTAGAACTAAATACAAAATTAAGTGCGCTAAATGCGGAAGCTAATGCAAATTTTGCAATATACTTAGTACAATCAACAAGTGTAGCCGAATTCCTCGTGAAGGGCTCTGGACTAACTCCTCTTGATTCCCCTAGATATGGGTTGAGGTGCTATGTGAAGCTCTTGTTGATTAAGTACAAGTGAGGCACACACACAAGCAAGCCAAGCATATAAAGAATGTAGCAATATGAAAGTAATGCAAGGCACAATGCTAGCATACAAATGATATGGCAATATGAATGATGCTCAACACAAGCAAATATGATATGATGATATGTATGATGCTTTGCACAAAATAAAGAGAGAGAGTTAGAGAGACAATGGATCAAATGCTAAGGCCAAGATATGTTTCGAGGTTCGAGCACCTTGCTCTACATCCCCGCCTACACCACCGTGTAGGATTTCCAATCCACTATCACGTCCACCGAGGACTCCCACCGAGGGAACCTTCACCGAGAAGGATTTTTACAACACGGGAGTACCGAACTCCTCTCTCAAACAACCACCTCACAACCAGGGGCAGGCCCGTAGCCAAACAACAACCAATCCACCTCACACTTGAGGGATACAAACCAACAACCAATTCTACCTCACCAAGAGGGAGCAAACCAAACCTCAACCTCTACCTAAGAGGGAGCACCCAACAAGGAATATGGTTTACAACTTGGAGGCTCAACAACCTCAAACAATCTCTCTTTCTTTTCTCTTTTCCACAAAAACAAGATCCTAATAGAATAGGATAGAAGATAGCTCAAGTGTGGAATCAAGGTGTTTTTGGAAACAAGCAACAAAGAAAAACTACTTGGGAAATCTCTTGTAAATGATAGAAAATGAAAACCAATACAATATCCCAAAACCTAGTTCTCTTTGATTTTCCAAAACCCAAAACAATAAAGATGAAATCTTTTTGCTCTTTAAACTCTTTTAAAAAACTTCTTTTTAAAACCAGAGAGTAGGGAAAAATTAGCTCTAAAAATCTTGGCCAAAATCCCAAAGAAATGGGGTTTTTATAGGCCCATCAGAAAACTAGCCGTTAGGCTGAGCTGGCAGTCTGACAGGCTACCGGTCGGCCGGCCCGGCCGACCGCCAACGGTCAGAAATGTGACCGTTGGGGCAACCCGGTCGACCGGCACGGTCGACCCAAACAAACAGAGAGCAAAGCTCTCAGACCCGGTCGACCCTGACGGTCGACCGAGTTTGTGCCTGCCAGACGTGCACAAGTCTGTGCACGTCAGTCGACCCGTGGGGTCGACCGGCCCTTGGTGCGGTCGACCCGTACGATCGACCGACCTGGCCTGTCAGCACAAACCTGGGTCAGAAAAACAGTTTAAAATATTTTAATAAATCTTTTATCTTTTCTGAAAATTCCATAAAAATTGTTTTATCATTTTACTTTGATAAACAAACTTGTGATAAAAATTTCAAGATATATATCAATCATATCAATTCATTTTTGAGTCTTGCAAATTTTATCAAAACCAACACTTATATTTTTATCAAACTTGATTTTTCCAAAACATGAATAGGATAGTCAAAATAAGTTTGTTAAAAAGTTAAGCATGCATGTATAGAAAGAAACAACTATACATATATCAATTAAACTTGTTTTGATCAACTATTCATGAAAACCAAAAACCAAACATAAAACGTGTGTGTTTGTGCACTTGAGCATATCAACTATACTAAGCTTTACAAATGGGTCTAAACACACTATCTAAACTAGGATACCTAAGTCTTCTTGATGATCTTCATCTTCAAGTTGACTTGCTCCAAAACTCCATCCATGGGCTAGAGAATGTGTGATCTTGAAGTTTTGGCCCTGAAATCAACATGAAAAGCTTCTAAACACCTTTGTTGAAGCTAATCACCAACTAATATCTTGTTAAATGATCTGAGACTAGAAACACAAGATTATTAGTAAACATAACTACATGAGTTAATCATCATCAAAACTAGGGTGGAAGGCCTTTGGGCCAACAATCTCCCCCTTTTTGATGATGACAAAACTCATGGAGTTATATATGCATGGATTAAAGTTAAGCTTCAAAGAAGCTCCCCCTTAACTCATGCATAAACAAATAAATATAATATGCAATGAATATTAAGCATGAATGCATAGATATGCATAAACAATAAAAGGGTTCTAGATACCAGTGCAATGTTCAAAAATAAAACATGCTCTAGATACCAATTGACATTAAACTATAGTAAACTTAATATATGCAAAAACATAAGTATGCATATATAAAATTCAAACAAACTCAAAATCTTTCTCCCCCTTTTTGTCAATCATCAACAAAGGGGTAAACAATCAAAACCATAAATAAAATGAGGGGTAAAAATCTTTCTCCCCCTTTTTGTTAATCAAAACAATAAAATCTATGTTCTCCCCCTTTTTGTCTAAAAACAAAAATAAAGTCAATAAGGGGTGACTACAAACATGATATCAATTAAAAATATGTCAATGAAGCATCTTGATACCAATTGAAATTAAACAAAAATTTAGATACCAATTTTAAACACAAGATATCTTGATATCAAAAGATAGTATTTTTCTTTTTAAGCCATATAAACAATTGAAATGACTATTTTCTATCATAAAGTAAGAGAGTGGAAATACAAATACTAATAGAAATATGAAAATCGAATTTTCTCCCCTTTTATGAAATACCAACAAAAACTATGCACACTTTTATTTTAGCAAGCCTACGCATAGTTAAAAAAAATCAATTGGAAAATAAGGTTTGAATTAAGAATACCAATTGAAAACTAAATCAATTGAGAAGAAGTTGAAGCTCAAGCTCTAGCATAAACAAAATTTGTGCAAATTTATATCTTGAGCACAAATAAAACATATATGTATGAAAATTAGATACCAATAGAAATTGATACCATTGAAAGTGAAGCATACATATATAAACAAATATATGAGTATACCAAAAAAGACAAAATTGATACCAATTGAAAGAGTTCAATGATACCAATTGAATCAACAATAATAATCAAGTGTATATCTCATATAATCTACCACCCAATCATGGTTCAAGTTTTAAATGATTTTCACTTTAAGGCATACATGAACATGATCTCCCATCCAGCCGCCCTTGGATGGTAGGGGTTTTTCAAAAATAGATTTGAAAATGTAGTTTTGTTTGAAAATCACTACCAAATTGAAGAATACGAACTGGTCAAAATGAAAAAACTTGTTAACTAGTGCGAAATCCTTCAAGCAAGGAATAAAACAAAATAGTTTTCATAAAACACATGTAAATCACATATCACTTAGAAACACTCAATATTCAATAAAGTCCATACATGATCATGAAAACATACTCATGAGAAATATTAAAAAAAATGGTGAGTGTACAAGTAATGTGTGACATGGCATTATGAGATATCCAATTAAGCTCAAAATTCCTTGAAACAACATGAAAACATGAACATTATCAAAAACTTATTTAATCTTCAAGGTATATGTATGTTCTATACAAACTAAGGTATACATACATATCCAAACACAACGAGTCCACAAAGATATGTGCATGAAGGCACGTGGCTCAAAAGGATAAACATGTATATCTAATAGTTTGGACAAGATAGACATATACATGAAGTTAAACAAATAAACACGAAATCAAGAAAAACTAAATTTTCACCAAAATAAATTTCATTTCAAGGTATATGTATGAATTGTCAACACAATAAGTATACATACATATCCCTAAACACAATTGAGTCCATATATAGATTTGCATGAAAAGGCAAATGACTCAAGGGGTATACATGTATATCTTAAAGTTTGGAAATACAAACATATACATGAAGTGAAACACACAATCATGAAACAAATTCAAAAATGAGAATACAAGTTTAAAATGTATGAATCATCAAAACTAGACTATGCTAGCATATTTAATGGGTTCAAATAAGCATTCAAGCTCAAACATATATAGATTTATTTGTGGCCCACTATATGCACAAATATAAATTCTAGTCTTAATGAAAACTAACATCTAAACATATATTCAAAGCATGAAGCATCAAAAACAAATATAAAAATCATCATGATAAAACTAAAATATGATTACTATGTAAATTCACATGTATTAGATTCAAGATGTACATTATAGCTTAAACAAAAGTGAGAACACTAAGTATGGGTTCATATAAGCATGTGTGTCTCAAATACTATACATGTATGTCAAGGATCTAATAAACATGGTATTTTCATACTAATCCATAGACATCAAAAACATGCTATAAATAATGAAATAGAAAGCATGTAAACAATAAATGGGAGTAAAGGATTGTTACCAAAACCGAAGAGCAACTTTCCTTGTCTCCAAAACGTGGTGGTCATCTCCACCAAACTTCCTTTGAAAGTGATGCATCCAAATGATTTCCTTTAAGCTCCGAACGCATCCACTCCAAGGTGCCGCTACTCTCACGTCATGTGAGAGCCCACACCTACATCATAAACAATAGGAGGAGTGGTCTTTGGTACCCATACTCTTTTGGGTCCATGGGGGTTAGTACCTTCTCTAACCCAAACAAAATTCTTTGCTAAATTTGAGAATGTAATCTATTAAAGCAAAATTTAGTAAGGTGGCCCTTACGTCCACAATGTGTACAAGTGTACACATGAGCATACATGTGATGGGTGTGTCCGTGAGGAGCATGTGTATGCCGTGGAGGGTGTGCATGCATAAAAGTTGGAACTTGTTTCTTTCGAAGCAAGGATTCCAAGCGTGTGTGGTTCATGGCACATTGGCTCATAGTGGAGCCCAAACAATCCATTTTCTTCTTCAACAAACAAATATCATCATTAATCTTAGAAGAAGAAGTGCATGCAAGGGGTGATCTAGGTGAAGCTACCCTAGCATGGCAAACATGTGCATCAATTTTATTTTGTAAAACAATATTTTTATCTAAACAAATTTCTAATTCTTTTGAGATAAAAACAATTTCTCTTTTTAAAGAATTATTTTCTTTTAAAACAAAATCAACTTTTGAAGACAAATTTTCATTTTTCTTCAAAAGAGTTTCACAATCATTATTGTTTTTCAAAAACTCATTTTCTTTAAGTGCAAGATCAAGTTGAGACTTTAATGAATCCCTCTCATTAGCAATCTCCTCTTTCTCTTATAAAACAAGATCAAGTCTAGCAATCAAATTTTTATTATCATTGTTAAGGCCTAGACTTTTCTTTTTCAACAAATTATATTTTTCAATTAATTTTTCACAAACAATAGAAAGTTCTTCATTTAAAGCATGGGGATCAATATTCTCATTACATGAAGAACTAGCACTATCATCACAATCTAAGTGGGGTTCCGAATGTACCTCAAGGGAGTCATTCCCTTGGACCATTAAGCATTGAGAATCGGATTCTCCACTAGACTCCTCCGGTTGAATTTGCAATTGAAGCTCGGAGGTGGTGGTTGTTGTTAACTTGTTCCACACTGCAAAAGCGGAATCAAGATTAGAAACAAGCATAAGATAATCTTTTGAAAGTGTGCTTCTAATAGCCTCAAGGGCTTGTGCATTGGCCCCTGTATGCTTGCGGTCACAAGATAACATCTCTTGGTAGCGGCAAGGAAAACATGCAAACCTAGGGTCTTTAGGTACATGGACATCCTATACTTCCAAACAACAATGTTGGAAGGGTCAAAACTAGGTGGGGTCATGAAGTCCATGGCAAACTATATGAGTGTGCAAACAAGCAAATGCAAACAATCGATTAGCAACCAAATGGATCTCACTCCTAGGATGTTAAGCCTAAGTATCAGGAGCACTAGCTCTGATACCAATTGAAAGCACACATAGAGGGGGGTGAATAGGTGTAAGAGTTAATCTAGAACTAAATGCAAAACTAAGTGCGCTAAATGCGGAAGCTAATGCAAATTTTGCAATACACTTAGTACAATCAACAAGTGTAGCCGAATTCCCCGTGAAGGGCTCTGGACTAACTCCTCTTGATTCCCCTAGATATGGGTTGAGGTGCTATATGAAGCTCTTGTTGATTAAGTACAAGTGAGGCACACACACAAGCAAGCCAAGCATATAAAGAATGTAGCAATATGAAAGTAATGCAAGGCACAATGCTAGCATACAAATGATATGGCAATATGAATGATGCTCAACACAAGCAAATATGATATGATGATATGTATGATGCTTTGCACAAAATAAAGAGAGAGAGAGTTAGAGAGACAACGGATCAAACGCTAAGGCCAAGATATGTTTCGAGGTTCGAGCACCTTGCTCTACATCCCCGCCTACACCACCGTGTAGGATTTCCAATCCACTATCACGTCCACCGAGGACTCCCACCGAGGGAACCTTCACCGAGAAGGATTTTTACAACACGGGGGTACCGAACTCCTCTCTCAAACAACCACCTCACAACCGAGGGGCAGGCCCGTAGCCAAACAACAACCAATCCACCTCACACTTGAGGGATACAAACTAACAACCAACTCCACCTCACCAAGAGGGAGCAAACCAAACCTCAACCTCTACCTAAGAGGGAGCACCCAACAAGGAATAGGGTTTACAACTTGGAGGCTCAACAACCTCAAACAATCTCTCTCTCTTTTCTCTTTTCCACAAAAACAAGATCCTAATAGAATATGATAGAAGATAGCTCAAGTGTGGAATCAAGGTGTTTTTGAAATCAAGCAACAAAGAAAAACTACTTGGGAAATCTCTTGTAAATGATAGAAAATGAAAACCAATACAATATCCCAAAACCTAGTTCTCTTTGATTTTCCAAAAACCCAAAACAATAAAGATGAAATCTTTTTGCTCTTTAAACTCTTTTAAAAAACTTCTTTTTAAAACCAGAGAGTAGAAAAAAATTAGCTCTAAAAATCTTGGCCAAAATCCCAAAGAAATGGGGTTTTTATAGGCCCATCAGAAAACTAGCCGTTAGGCTGAGCTGGCAGCCTGACAGGCTACCGGTCGGCCGGCCCGGCCGACCGCCAACGGTCAGAAATGTGACCGTTGGGGCAACCCGGTCGACCGGCACGGTCGACCCAAACAAACAGAGAGCAGAGCTCTCAGACCCGGTCGACCCTGACGGTCGACCGAGTTTGTGCCTGCCAGACGTGCACAAGTCTGTGCACGTCGGTCGACCCGTGGGGTCGACCGGCGCTTGGTGCGGTCGACCCGTACGGTCGACCGACCTGGCCTGTCAGCACAAACCTGGTCAGAAAAATAGTATAAAAAATATTTTAATAAATCTTTTATCTTTTCTGAAAATTTCATAAAAATTGTTTTATCATTTTACTTTGATAAACAAACTTGTGATAAAAATTTCAAGACATATATCAATCAATCAATTCATTTTTGAGTCTTGCAAATTTTATCAAAACCAACACTTGTATTTTTATCAAACTTGATTTTTCCAAAACATGAATAGGATAATCAAAATAAGTTTGTTAAAAAGTTAAGCATGCATGTATAGAAAGAAACAACTATACATATATCAATTAAACTTGTTTTGATCAACTATTCATGAAAACCAAAAACCAAACATAAAACGTGTGTGTTTGTGCACGAGCATATCAACTATACTAAGCTTTACAAATGGATCTAAACACACTATCTAAACTAGGATACCTAAGTCTTCTTGATGATCTTCATCTTCAAGTTGACTTGCTCCAAAACTCCATCCATGGGCTAGGCAATGTGTGATCTTGAAGCTTTAGCCCTGGAATCAACATGAAAAGCTTCTAAACACCTTTGTTGAAGCTAATCACCAACTAATATCTTGTTAAATGATCTGAGACTAGAAACACAAAATTATTAGTAAACATAACTACATGAGTTAATCATCATCAAAACTAGGGTGGAAGGCCTTTGGGCCAACATTTTCCTCATCTTATATAGGTCAGAAAAGTCCTCAACCGACAAGCATCAGCAAGATACATGTTACAGAGGGCTTGGAAACTTAGAATTGCGTGCCAGCCCTCTCTCACTAACTGGGAAGACGCCACACAGTAGTAATGCATGATATCACGGATGAAGCTTGTCATGGGGAACATCAACCCCAAATCCAACACTTAAGAATGAAGTTACATAACGCCAGCCTTAGAAGCCTTTGTGTATTTGGTGTCTGGAGATACCACTCAAGCTTAATATTTGAAGACAGACAAACGCCATACTTAGTCATTTAGGCCTCAATCTCCTCCTGGCTACGAAGAGTCTTCGGTGTCGGATCAAAATCCATGATCGTTCAAGAACGATACTTGGACCCCTTTTTTCTTCCTTCAACCCAACCATTTTCAGGAGGATGATCGGATTCACTGAAAGAATTAGGGGCAAAGATCAAGAATAGGATGACGAAGAGCCTCTAGTCCAAAGAAGATTTGGAAATTAGGGATTTAAGAGGAGGCTTCCTTCATTTCTCTTTTTAAAAACCTTTGTTGACATCATCGTAATGATGACACTGAAAAGGCGGTCATTTTTCCTTTATTTTACTGGAAAATCA
This sequence comes from Agave tequilana, assembly GCA_038442645.1. Lineage (NCBI taxonomy): Eukaryota > Viridiplantae > Streptophyta > Magnoliopsida > Asparagales > Asparagaceae > Agave > Agave tequilana. The sequence goes on along the minus strand of JAVJIF010031860.1, from coordinate 85,605 downwards.
GAACCGACGCACGAATCTCAACAACATCAAATGGTGGCAGCCAGTACGACGCGCATGCGATAAGACTGTTCGATTGACAGTCCCACAGATGATCCAGAACATTAAATTTAGAGATATGCGAAGATCCCATTTTCATCGCACCGACTTCCCTTTTTTGTCCTGTAATGACAGAGAAAGGCCAGCTCGGGAACTTGCTTCTCGACCCCTTCGCCCTAAGGTTGTTAAGGAATACTTACTCACGAAATCCAATCCATTCTATTCCTCCTGTCTCAAGGCTTCAAAAGGAAGAGACAGAGGGGGCATCTGTACTGGTCAAAAATATGACACCTGGCAAATGATAGCTGTTCACAGAGTCACTAGATCCCCTCTCAGCCTGAGGATCCTGGCCATTGGCAGTCCACTCAGTTACAACTAATGAGCATGTGGGGGATATAAAGGCGGATTAGGATCCAAATTTTCGCTGGTCAAGACACTCCCGATTATTGCGCATCATGTTTAACCAATTACAGCTGGAATGTTACGCACAACTATGATCATAGGCATATTCGGAGGCGAAAATCTCGGAAGCTATGACTCGGCCTACTACCCCTCAACTGTAAAATTTGATCCCCTCCTTCTGTACAAGGGATCACATCCTAGAGATAAAGTCTGTAATAGAGCTTTGAATCTCACTGTAATCTTTTTACTTTAGTTGAACCTCTCTCTTTTGGCACCATGGTTTTTCCCAGCGGGATTTTTCACGTAAATTCTCTAGTGTTTGCATTGTTCTATTCTCTATCTTCAAAATCTCATTACAAATTGAGTATAGATAAATTTGCAAATCACTTAGAGGGGGTGAATAGGTGATGGTTATACTAAATGGCAAATAATGTGGAATTAAAAATTACTTGCTAGCAACCTAACAAATATCAATCTCAACATAAAGAATACATGCAAAAGAGTAGACAAGATAAGTAAGCAAGTGTGTAAAGAGAGAGTAGAGTAAAGAGAGAAAGAGTAAGCAATCACAAATACAATAATATGTCCCAAGGTTTGAGTCATTGCTCTACATCACCGCCTTCAACACTATGAAGGATTTTCACTATAACCGATCTCACTAGATCGTCAACTGTTACAAGTTCTCACTAGAATTCTATGGACTCACAAGTCCTCTCTCAGTGCTGCAATACTAATAACGGAGCACACTAGCTCACTTGATGCCACAACCACTACAACTTCACAATAAAAAAAATGATGATCTTCACTTGATCACAAATGGCTCACAAACACAATCTTATAATCAAGATGAGGAGGTGAAGCTCTTTGGAATTGTGCAGTGAAAATAGCTTGTAAAGATGTAGAGAGGAGGCTCAAACTAAAATAAAGTGTAAGGAATTTAGGCCCAAGAAGAAAATCTTTTGAGAAAAAGAATATGATTATTTAAAACTTGATTTTTGATGTTAAAACTTGTTGTAAACTTGTTAATAGGTTTTTCTACAGTCCCACTATTTATAGCGGATGAAAACATGAGGAGAAAACCCAATAAAGTTATTGGGATATGACCTAGTGTAACACCCCGCTCCCGGAATACGTACTTAGTTGCGTATTCAGATTTTTTGATCATATTTTTCGATTTACTTCCTGTAATTGTTTTGTATTATGAACTATTTATATGATCGTTTTGCTTTGGATCCAGATTCGTGGACTCGGAGCCAACCCTAATCTGATCCGGGGACCCGATCCTAGAGTATTGCTCGATTTGATCTTTTTGGTATTCAGATTTGACCGATTTTAGTTTAAAATTATTTTTTCTAATATTCTAGATTTTCTATAATTTTTTGAAATTTTCCTGAATTAAATTGAAAATCTTCAAAACCGGTGTCGACCAGTACCGCTGACCGATTCTCAGAATTTTAATTTACAAACGGAATTGAATTTCTAGAAACAACTTTCACATTATTTTTTAAAATCACATTTTCTATCTAAATCTTTTTCTAAGACTTTTCTGAATTTATCAAAATTCCACCAGATTCCAGGATTTTTAGATTACAATCAGAATTGAATTTCTGAATTCTGCTTTCATATTACTTCTTAAAATCATATTTTCTTCTTTGATGCATTTTCTGAGATTTTTCAGAATTTATCAAAATCCGATCGAATCGGTGTAGACTAGTATCGACGGTTAACTCCAGGATTTTTAATTTGAAAACGGGATTTTATTTCTGAAAACTAATTTCGTATTATTTCTCAAGGTGATGTTTCTACTTCTGGGTATTTTTGGAGATTTTCTGGAACAATCGATATTTTCCGACCTTATTATAATATTATATTTTTAGAATCTTTCCTTTCTTTCTTTCTTTCTTTCTTTTCCCACATCACTTCACCGCCGACCCACACCCCTCCACATGGGTCGATCCCATCACCCCTCTCCCATCCATCCATCTTCCCTATTTTCTTTTCTTTTTCTTTTTCTTTTCTTTTTTCCTTTTCTTTCTTCTCCCTTCGCTTCTTCTTCTCCAATTGTTGGCCGACGCCCAACGAGCCCCACCACCGGCGCCTCCGACCACCAATGCCGGCGAAGACCCCCAACTCCGGCCATCTTCTTCCCTCTCCACTATCTCCAAAACCAACAAACACCACCTCCATCTTCTTCCTCCACAAAACTACCATCTCCACCCTCTTCTTCTTCCTCTTCAAATTAAACACCAACACCACCATCTTCTCCACTCCAACTCCACCCCCATAACACCCAACTCCTCCTCCTCCTCCCATCTCCTTCAATTTCTCCACCACCACCTCAAATCACCACCAAAATCACCATCTCCACCACCACCACAACTCTTCTCCACCTCCAAACCCAACACCCCCTCTTAGATTTTCCCTCTCCTTCTTCTCCTTGGGGCAGCCGGCAGCCACCCCTGGCCTGCGCCAGCCACTGAGGGCTGGCGTGGCCTCTCGGTGCCCCTCTCTGCCTTCTGGCCGCGCTGCCGCGGCCAGAGTTTGGCCAGGCCAGGGCAACAGGCCCTGGCCGTGGCCTTGTTGGAGGGAGGGGCAACAGCCCCCTCCCTATCTCTCCTCTGGGGTGGCCGATGGCCACCCCAGTGCTGGCGCGCCGCAGGCGGCCGGCGGCCGTACCCGGTCAGGGGGCTGGAAGACCCCTGTGCGTGAGCAGGGGGCTGTTGCCCCCCTGTTTTCTCTCTCTCTACCTGCCCCTCCTCTCTCCCTCTCTCCCTCCCTCTCATCTCTTTCTCTCTCTAGATATCCCCTCTCTACCTCTCTCTAGGCTTTCTCTCTCTAGATCTCCCCCTTTCTCTCTAGATTTTCTCTCTCTAAAAATCTCTCTTTCTCTCTCTAGGTTTTCTCTCTCTAGACTTTTTCTCTTTTCTCTCTCTCCTCTTCTTTTTCTCTCTCTCTCTCTCTCTCTCTCTCTATATATATATATATATATATATATATATATATATATATATATATATATATATATATATATATATATAATTATATTATGACGCGTGCGCGAGTTCCCAGGATTTTGGAGTTTTCGGCATTTTCGAAGAGTTAGGCGAGTGTCCTCGCCTCCATTTGGTTTTCCCCACTTCGTCGGATCGACGTGTATTTTATTCTATATTTAAATGTATTTTGTATTGGGCAGTGCCCTTAATACTCATTTCTTAACATCCTTTATGTACTCCGTAATTTTGTTATAAGGGTTTAAATATTTACCTTTTTTTCTAAAATTTATAGTGCATTTGCCCTATAATAGCCTAATTTAAATTGTAAGTGTCTATATATCTTTTATTTATAGCACTAAATATGCAAATTATCCTTTCCTAATTTTGTACCATGTTAAAATATTTTAAGATTTATAAGTTTCGGAGGAAATTGACAATATCAAATTAAATAATTTGAGGGGTAATTTGCAAATAAGTAAGATTTAGGGGGTATATACTAAAAAACCCCATGTGATCGAGTCCAGTTGTGGGCGGTTCAGCGAAACCGACTCCCATCTAATAAATTGCAGAGACGGAGAGAGGGAGAGAGGGAGGCGCTCCGACTCTGTTCGACGAATTAGGGCTTCGATTTCTTCCCCCAAATCGTCTCTGCTCCATCGGTCTCGATCCTTTCGCCTCAAATTAGGAGGCGAATATGGCGACGGCGTCAGGTAATTTCACTCTTCTCTCTCTAATTCCTTCTCGCTAGATCTATTTGGGGGGTTTCAGCTCTATGTTCGGTTAGGTTTTGGACGAGATAGGGGAAATTAGGTTTTGAACAAAAACCTAGTTTTTAGGAGAAAAATGATTTCTTTTTGGTACTTTAGAGGACAGAAATCAAAATTGGAACGGGTTGAACTTTGTATTTGTTTGACACACAAGGATCATCCTTCCCTGAAAGCTCTTTTGCTGTTTGATGGAAATTTAGTCCATGATTTTTTTTGCTTTCTTTGGAAAATCATATCTTTATGACGACTGTTTTAGCTCCTTTGCTGCAGTTGAAGGATGCGGCAGGATTTAACTGATCTTCGATAAAATGTATTGGACTGTTTGGCATTCCTGTTGGTAAATTGACTGAACAAAATTAGTTCCTCATCTAGGCTTCTCTTTAAAAGACTTATCTTGTTTATTTGAGAGCTGTTACAATTTGCCAAGTATTTTAGGATATGCCGTGCATAGAGATGGTTTTGCAAAGTGCAAGTGGCATAATAACCGGGAATAGTGTTGAAATTTGGAAACAGGATGCTCTCGATTTTATACTTGGGAATTGCTTGGAGAGCCAGCTTTATGAAGGAAGAAAGGAGCCTTAATTGATTAACCTTGACATAGAAAGAACTGTTCATTGTGAGGAGGGATTCTCCTGTTCTCCTTAGTTTTTAAGGACGATGATCTAGAAGGTGACTCCAAACTAATTATCTGTGTCATCTCAAGAGAAATGTTGGATGTGGAGTTATTTTGGAGTCAGTATAGCAGTTAGGGTCTTTCTTAGCCTCTTGAAGTTAGATGCCAGCATGATAGTGTTTCATTTGACAAAGGAAGTTAGAGAGGGTCGTTGGTACGATTAGCATGGGGCTGACATCCCTGAGGAAAAAAAAATGCACGTGAGAGTCCAGAGGACCTTGTCGAATGTAACTCAAGGCAGACATTAGTGGATGCACATGTTTTCTTGATTCTGTGTGTTTCAAAACCTCTCCTCGGCAATATTCTCAAAACGCTGTAAACCAGGTTGCTTGTTTGATCAATATGGTCCTTTTCCCTGTGCATTTTAGAGCTCTCTTCTGATTGGTTTATGAGGTATTATCATTTCCTTCTTGAGTTTTGGTGCCAGTGTACTTGTGGGGTGTTTGAATATTTTAATGATTACTTGTAACCTTTATGGTAACCATTGCATGCTGATGATATTAGCATTACGATAAACATGGACTGATTGAATGTCAAATTTAAGTAGTTTTTGGGATTTTTCAACAGTGATTGAGAAACTCCTTAAATAGTTTATCTTATTGGACCACAATCTCGTTTCAAAATTTAAGTGGAAAGCTATTGACGTTGGGTTTTATATTTTTTAGCATAAGGTCCTCTCAGGTTCAGTCTTGGGATGGTTGTAAGGAATTGGGAGCTTATATGATAGAATAAAAAGAAATAAGCTACCTGACTGTTCAAAAGAACTAGAACAATAAAAGAGGATCTTCATCCACGAAGAGTATAGAATCCAACCTCTTTGATGTCAGCCACTTCATTGTGATAGAATTATGATACCAAGAGAAATGTCAAGAGTATTACTTGTTATTATATAGAGCAATTGTTTCATTTTTGCTTATTGTTTATATCTAGGGCTTTGTTTTTGTTCATTTCTTTTTTGCTTTCTCCTGCATTTTGATTAGTTAATACTATATCAACTTGAGTAGGGACTGGACTGTCCTATTTGTGCTATTGTCACGTTTTATGCACTGATTTAATAAATGCATGGAAGGCGGTTCTTGGCTAATGTATGCTTGTAACTTTAGAAAATTACATATTTGTTGCATATTCTTATATATGACTGTTTTCCTTTTGAATTATTTTGCGAGTATTTTCTCCCGTTAATGAACACAAAACTGAAGAAATGGCAGAATTTAACAAACCAAATCATAGTTAAGTTAATTTTTCAATTAGTAAGATAAGACTAGCCTTAACTTTTCCATTTAGTGTCATGTCAGCAAGAACATCTGTTCACTTATGCACATGAGTGCTACTTTATTTAATTAAGATGGGTCTATTCTTTTCATTCTGTAAGTTGCAGAATCAAAGTGAACCATGCTTTAATCCTTGAAGTTTGTTATCTGTTCAATTTGTTATTGCTAGCTGAAGGAAATTTATATTTGCAAACTAATCAAAAAACAAAGTTCTACAGAAAAAATATTGTAATATAAGGTTAAATATGTTATTTTAGAAAAAATAGTGTGTGAACCCCTCATAAAAATATTGCTGGTGTTTTTCTTTTTGATACATAAGGCCATAGCCGGGACTTGAACTTAGGACTCCCACAACTCACTCCCACTCCTTCCATTGAGCCAGGCTTCACTGGCTAATATTGCTAGTGTCATTCCCAGGGTATGTTGTTTAAAGGTCACCAATAGTTATCTCTGTCTGCAGTTTTTATTTGCTGAATGAGCATCTCTCTGCCCCCCAAAAACACACACACACACACACACACACACACACACACACACACACACACCACCCTCATTCTTTGTGGGTGGTTTTTTTTTTTTTTTTTTGGGTGTTTGGGGGGGGGGGGGGGTGTTGTTGCCACTTATGGAAGCTGGTTCCATTGCTGGTTCTATTGTTTTGATTCGGGTAGTTGAGGAACTTTGAAATTTTTTTGCGCTTTAATGCATTTGGTTTTGACATAAATGCTGAAAATCTGAGTCAAAGAGTTCTTCTCATCTTGCTCAAGTGATATGAATAGCTGCAAAAAGGGAGTCCCTGTATTTTCACAGTACAGACATCTAGCATACAAGACTTGTAAATAACACTTATTTGGGATTTAATTTCAGTAAAGTGACCCCACTAATTGTGTCACCAGAACAGATGATTTACCTTTGCTGGATAGCTCTATTTGTTGCTAGACTAGATTTAAGATTTTTTGTTGTTATGTTTTGATTTGCTCATGCATTACTTCACCATATGGTGTGAGAAAGAGGATAAACATTCTATGATATGTTATTTATCCTCTTTCATTATTCTCTTACTGCCGTAAGAGAACTGATGAACAATGAATAGAATTGCATCTTCCTTTCTATTTATTCCTGTATTATTTTCAACATCTGTCATATTTTTCATGGTAAACTTTAACATTCTTCTTTATTAATGCAGTGTCCTTTAAATCTCGAGAAGACCATAGGAAACAACTCGAGTTGGAGGAAGCACGTAAGGCTGGGCTTGCTCCAGCTGAGGTCGATGAAGATGGAAAGGAAATCAATCCTCACATACCTCAGTATATGTCCTCTGCTCCTTGGTACCTTAATGCTGAGAGACCGGTAAGCTGCATATCTAGGTCGTGTTTCCTCTACTTGCTTGCACCAGGACTACTATAACTTATCTGATGGTCATGATTGGTGTCTTATTTTTTTATTAGAGCTTGAAACATCAAAGGAAATGGAAGTCTGATCCAAATTATACCAAAGCTTGGTATGACAGAGGTGCAAAGATCTACCAAGCTGATCGATACAGAAAGGGTGCATGTGAAAAGTAAGTGCTTTCCCCTGATTGTCCCTTTATTTTTTACAAAGCAAGTGATTGCAGGTCACTTCTCATTGTTATGAAACCCTGATGTATGTATTAGCATGTCATTGTCTGGGGGAACATTGCTAACAATGTCTTCCGACATGGTTATGTATGGGTGTGTTGGAAAGACAGTACAGTATGTGTAGACCTATTCTATAATGTATTTGATAATGCTTCCCTTTCTAATTATCATCTTTGAAAATATATTATTTTCTAGTTCAATAATTTTCATTGTCAAAACATCATGAATATTGTCTTGGTTTATCTTGTGAGTCCCTAACTACTCAAATTTGATCTTATGATTTATCTATTTATTTATGTGTGAAATTCTATGGATGATTCCTTAAACCTTCTCGCATTCTTTATTTGGTTTGTGGTCTCTCTTTCATGTGAAAAGACCAGGGATAGACATTTGATTCATTTTCATTGATTTGTGCCTTGGTCACCTTTTGTTGTTTCCAAGAGGGGCATGGTTTTTTTCTTCGAGCAATGACTAATGATTAACATAAGAATTCTCTCTTATGCTTTTTACGACTCTTCTGTGATTTTTTTTTTCAGCATTTTTTTTTACTCTTGGAAGAGTTGGAAGTGACACCATTCATGGGGGGCTATTCACTTTCATTCATAGTGTGGCATCATCTTATAATGCCTCAAGCAATGGCTTCCTAGAGGTTCACCCATCATGATAAGTCACCTGAACACACACCCTAGCTATAGAGTTTTCCCACTGTTCCTCAAAAATACTAGCTACAAATCAAGTTTTTTTTTCATTTCAAATTACTAGATTCTAAACACCCTTCACATACCCCATGTGGATTATTTTCTCACTTCTGCTGTGACTATATACGAAAGAGCATTGCGCCTTGACATTGATCATTTGTGTGTAATGCTATTATCAAAATCTCATACTTTGTTGCTGTCTGATGTTGCTCTACCTAGGTGATAATTTAGAAATCTCTTTTATTTTCTACAGTTGTGGGGCAATGACTCATGACAAGAAGTCATGCATGGAGAGACCAAGGAAGTTGGGAGCTAAATTTACAAACATGCATATAGCCCCTGATGAGAAGGTGGAGACATTTGAGCTTGATTATGATGGGAAACGTGATCGTTGGAATGGGTATGATGCCTCCACTTATGCTCGTGTAATAGAAAGATACGAGGCGAGGGATGAAGCTAGGAGGAAATATCTGAAAGAACAGCAACTGAAGAAGCTAGAGGAGAAGAACAATAATCAGAGCAGTGGTGAGAGTTCAGCTAGTGAGGAGGAGGATGATGAGGATGAGCTGAAAGTAGATGAGGCCAAGGTCGATGAGAGCAAACAGATGGATTTTGCAAAGGTTGAGAAACGTGTGCGCACCACGGGTGGTGGTAGCACCGGAACAGTCAGGTAGTTTACTGAACTATTCCATAAACTCATCTAAATTATCTAATTACTTCAATTTCGAGTGTTATATTTGCTAAAAGTTCCTTTTCAGGAATTTGCGTATTCGAGAAGATACTGCCAAATATCTCTTGAATCTTGATGTTAATTCTGCTCACTATGACCCAAAAACACGCTCTATGCGTGAGGATCCGCTGCCAGATGGTGATCCAAATGAGAAGTTTTACGAAGTAAGTGTGCTAAAACTTCTGAAACTTCCTTTTATAATTGCATTCTCTAAATTGATAAAATCTTATACTATGTCATTATTTCTACATATATGTTAATTATTTGCATATCTACTTCAGGGTGATAACCAATATAGAGTGAGTGGACAAGCAATGGAGTTCAAACAGTTGAATATCCATGCATGGGAAGCCTTTGAGAAGGGGCAGGATATACACATGCAAGCTGCTCCTTCTCAAGCTGAATTGTTGTTCAAGAACTACAAGGTAATTAAAGAGAAGCTGAAATCTAAGACAAAGGACACCATAATGGAGAAATATGGCAATGCAGCATCTGATGAGGCTCTTCCGAAGGAGCTGCTCCTGGGACAAAGTGAGAGGGAGGTTGAATATGATCGCGCTGGTAGAATAATCAAAGGCCAGGAGATGGCTCTTCCAAAGAGCAAGTACGAGGAAGATGTGTATATTAATAACCACACGTGTGTTTGGGGGTCATGGTGGAGGGATCACCAGTGGGGTTACCTTTGCTGCAAGCAGATGATTCGTAACAGCTACTGCACAGGCTCAGCTGGAATAGAGGCTGCTGAAGCAGCAGCAGATCTTATGAAAGCAAACTTGGCACGCAAGGAGGCTGCAGAAGAGAAGTCGGAGCAACATGAAGAGAAGCAACTGGCTACTTGGGGAACCGAAGTCCCAGATGACTTGGTTCTTGATCAGAAGCTGCTAGCAGAGGCTCTGAAGAAGGAGGATGCAAGGAAGAGGGAAGAGAGGGACGAGAGGAAGAGGAAGTACAACGTGAAATGGAATGATGAGGTCACGGCTGAAGATATGGAAGCCTACCGAATGAAGAGGGTCCATCACGACGATCCAATGAGGGACTTTCTTCACTGATCAACTGACTAGGATCTGGTTTATATGCTTTATATAACAAGGGAGTTTCAAAAGCTATGTTGACTGTGGCCTCAGTAGATCTAATCTTTCCATCAGTTTTCGAAAATGAAAGGGAAGGTGTCAATATCCCGGGACCTGTGTGTATTGGTTGAAAAATGTGCAGTGAGTTGTGTTACAAAATTCTGACATTAGCTTGTGATAACTGGCATTTGTTTGTGATTTATCGACGTATGTTCTAGAGATTGGGAACTTTGTTTGGCGATCAATGTACATTAAGCTTGAACAGATGGTGATGCATTGGGACACAGCAGCTTCCTTTCGTTTCTCTCGTCCGAGTGAGAGAGACTGCTTCTTTGTTATGCACCGGTGAGAAAGAGGAATATGTTTGTGAGTGGCAGAATGTAAAACGCCGCTCAAAGAATAATTTTTGACTTGTATAACGTAAAGGGTTAGTTTCAGAAAATCCCTCTGAACTAATCAATAAAATGAGAAAATCTCTCTACTTTATAACTGATCGTTAAGGCCCCTCCCAACTTTTCATTAGCGGGTCTAGATGTTGATGATTAGTTAATGGTGTTAATTTTGAACAAGTTTAGTGTATCTATCTTTCAGGCTAGTTTGTTTATTTTTTTCCCTTAAATTGTCTACTTTTTATTTCAATATATCTACTTTAATATGAAGTTGTCTCCTTTTTGGTTTAGTCTATCTTTGAGGTCGGTGTATCTACTTTTCTTTTGAAATTATCTACTTTTCTTTAATTCAATATGTCTATCTTTGATGTAAAACTTTCTACTTTTTAGTTCTTTATATCAACATTTCATATAAATTGTTCACTTTTTAGTTCAATGTATATATCTTTGTCATAAAATTGGCCATCTTTAAATTTATTATGTCTATCTTTCATATAAAATTGTCCACCTTTCACGTAAAGTTGTCCGCGTTTTTACTTGAATAAGTCTATCTACCTTTTAGTTCTATTTTTTCTTATAAAATTGTTCACTTTTTGGTTCAGTCACTATTCACCTTTTGTATAAAATTGTTCACGTTTTCAATCAAATAAGTCTACTTTTCATGCAAAATTGTCTACCTTTTAGTTTTATTATTCGTATAAAACTGTTAACTTTTAGTCCAGTATGTCTATATTTCATGTAAAAATGTCCAACTTTTAATTTCATTATCTATTTTTGCTATAAATTTGTCCACCTTTACGTTTAATATGCCCATCTTTCGTATAATATTGTCCACCTTTACATACATTTTGTTTACCTTTCATATAAAATTATCCATCTTTTGTATAAACTTGTCCACGTTTTTAGTCAAATAAATTTCTTGTCTCATCTCACACTCTTGATCTCACTCTCAAATCCTTACTCTCTCTATGGTACTGGAGCACTCAAGTAAGGAGCCAAGCGCTTAGCGGCTTCCACGGGACCACGGCTCAGGAGCCACGTCCACCTCCTAGTCACCTAAAATTTCTTAGGGTACTCATTGATTTTGTTTATCTTGTCATTGTGATAAATTTCTAATATTTTTATTGTTCATTGTGCCATAATTTATTTAATTAGTTATGATATAAAAAACAAAAAAAATTACTATGATAAAAATAGTTAATTAGTGATTAATGTGTTGTGTTTTGTACCTTTGTTGCAATCTTATAGAGGTTGCATGTTGGACGCACATTACGAATGCAATTATTTGGATGCTTGCTAATAACATATAGATCGTGATATCAAATTATGTAAAATTAGCGATAGTTGTTTTTTTTTATTTGTATGTATTTGTTTTAAATAAGAACAAGTATGATATGTATCATGAATTTATTGAATGTTATTTTGTGCCCTCGTCTTTGAAATCCTGCCTATGACATTAGAGTTTCTTTTTATGGAGAGATGGCAGGGACCTCCCATTTATAGGCGGTGTTAGTTTCACAACAGAGAGTTTTTATGCGGTGTGTGTTGTGTATCGTACTTGAATGGCAAGGGTTTTTGGAGTGTGGGGGCAGAAAATTTTCCCCGATCTAATAATAACATGTATCCATCCCCCTATTATTTGTTTTGATTGATTGATTGAATAAAAAGAGGGGAGGAAGTGGGAAAAAAATAAAGTGAATTATTAAATATGATTTTTTTGTAAAAAAAACAGACAAAGAAGGGCGAAAAGATATTAACTAAAGAAAATAGTATCTTGTCTATTTTTAGCAGACACTTTCTTTGCGTCTTGCCCAATTATAATATAATGAGAAACGTCTTAGATGCTAGTATACAAAATGCTATGGACGTTAAAAATTATCTGCAAGAAATTAACAATGAGATTAAATGCACAATTATGATTATATTGTTAATGTGTAATAAATTTATTTTTACTATTTGTCCATCACAAAGAAGGTGTTGAAAAGATAATCAAAAAAGGATTATGGTTTTGATATGATTTCCCCAAAATATTAGTGTTATAATATTGAAGTCTATAAACTTTTTATATGTTAACTTTGTACTTTTTAGCTAGAGGTAGAATTGACTGGTTTATATCTACTTTATCTAGTAGTTTTATGGATAATATGCTAATATTCGTATGAGTTTGTAGATATAATTTTGATAACAAATAAGCCTGATGGTTTTTTTTCTTGAAAATTAATTAAGATAAAAAAAAAATCAAAAAATTCATTTAGTTATGAACTTTTCTCCAAACAGAAAATTCTTCATTTGTTTAGAGTAGAAATTTAGCTTTTGATCTTTCTATATACATTTATAATTTTTAAGATTATTTTGAATTATTTAAATTTATGTATTTATTAACTTTTTGAATTTTAGTTGGTGATCATGTGATTTCAAATGTTATTTAATTGAACTTTAATTTTTGAGTAGGTAGTCAAATAGGGCTTAGATGATATAAAAGATAAAATAAATTCTAGCTAGTCCATTGCACGATTATCTGAAGAATAATATTTTAATAAAACTAATTCTAATATAAAAACTATGTTTAAATTTTTTTTTTTTGAATGGTATGATTGGTAAATCCTTAAAATACATGCTTAAAGGCTTATTAAACCACAGAAAAAAAAGGTTAGTTTCTTTGCAGATTTAATTTTGTTTTGTTTGGTCTTTTTTCAATGAATAATTCTATATTTAAATAGTGACACAGCTCACAAGATGCCCTTCATTTGCTTCTTTCTTTATTTTTTTTATCTGATTATTTACATAACAGTTTTTTTTTGCAGCAAGGAATCACTATAGATTTATAACAAATTGAAAAGATCAATCAAATCATGTTATAATGCCCCAAAAACATAGGAAAAAGAATGAATATTGGGATCTTTGTTACATGAATTTAAACACAAAAATGGACATAGTCTAGTTTTGATCCTAATTGTTATAATGTGCACCATAAAATAGAAAACTACTGCAAAATAGGGTTTAATGATAAAGTGGAAGAATTTCTCAATCTTAGGATTTTTAAGTATTGTACCCCTCTCTAATGTGAGTTTGATTTCAACTATAAAGACCTTTATATCTCTCATTTGATTTCAACTTTAATTTATTTTAATTAAAAAAATGGATTTTATGGAAATGGGGAATTGCTTATATTTTGTGGAGATTGTACAATTTATAAACGGAGAGATGAAAACATCTAATATTTGATTATTTAGAAACCAAATTGGTTTTTCCTGTGTTTCATATATTTGTCATGCTACAAGTATTTTCCTATAACAAAAATCTTTGAATTTTAGAATCATGAATTTGTGTTAACCAGAATCAAAATTTATATATACACATATCAAATATGAATTTTGTGCCGAATTAAATTTTTTATTAAACTGAACTAATCATGAAACTCAATGACAGCAATAAAAGTTAGTTTTATTAAGGAGATTAATTATAATGCTTCGAGTTGACAGCATGACTAGTGCTAGTAAGTATAATAGTGCAAGTATAATAGTAGACAACATTAACAATGGAGAATATATTTAAAATGTTTTCTCCAACAGATTAAACCTGCAGAAATTAATTCATGAATTCATAAATTATAAAAAATTTAGATGCAACTTTGGACCAAATATTCATTGGTATGGACTCAAAGATTATACTACAAGTTTGATTCTAAGTTTGATTCTAATATGTGTGCGTATAAATAGTCAATATAGATTAATCTACACAAGTGTTCTTACTAAAAAAACAGAAGAACAATCAACATGCACTCCTTTTATTCACAATTAGTAATTAACATACAGCATCTAAAACCCTATAAAACCCTAGAGACATCAACTGCATCATAACGAACCAAATCCTTTACATGCCCCCAGCCAACATCGCCTGTATTCCTCTACTGATCTCTGTTTCTCAAGCATCAAGTCCTCTTTGAATTTCACGATGAATCTCTCCGCCCTCACGTCAACATCCTCCAAGTGCTCTCCAGCCATAAATGTCGCCCATGAAGAGCACCAAGAACAGGAAGAAGAAGAAGTTGTAGTTGCCGCAGAAGAAGAAGTTTTTTTGATCTGCTAGAATATCTCATCCATGCACATCGACACCAAGTTCTGCCGAGAATGGCAGTGAAACTTCTTCTTCTTGCGGAACTTTGAGAGGATGGTGTTGAGATGTGCAGTTGCTTGTTTCATCGTCTTCTTTCCCCTGAACTTCTTTCTTTGCTTGTGGACGGTAGAGAGAGATGTTGAGATGCTCAGTTGCTCACTTGCTTGTTTCATCATCTTCGAGCGTTGTATCATATCAAGTTTTGACTGGAGAGAAGAGGCGAAGTTTTGGCACACTTTTTTCGCCTTCCTTGAATCAAGGTTGTTTTTTAGGCGAAGGAATGACATTGAGAATGCAAAGAGAAAAATAGGGGACAAATCTTGATGACACAATAAAGAACAATATAAATAGAAAACAAATATTGAAGAATATGAAAGGAAATAATTAGCAAACTATGGATGCTAATCGATTGCAAGTGCAGATCTTGTATCACTAAATGGTAATTTTGCGGAGAGATTGTGATTGACTGCATGTTATGTGACATATTGTAATCAAAATTTGGAATTAAAACAAAAACATGTCTCAATTAGCATCAATATGAAAATTTAGCATTATGTGAAAAAAATATCATTCCTGCCTAATTTGAATGCCTCCCAAGTTTCTACAAGAAATTAATGAAAATTTTTATTATGGAAAATGGCATATTATATTTCGTTTGAAATGTTTCAAACCCTAATTTGTATCTCTTCTAAGAAATTGAGATATCTCATCAAATATAAAGTACTTAATTATTGAATTAGGTGATTATCATTTATCGAAGAGGAAGCACCAAAAACATATTCTCACCCTCGATTTCAAGGATCTAAGGCACTGCTCGATTTCCCTCCCAAGTTTCTAAGATATTTCATTAACATCAACCCAATTGATCCTCTTTCCTCAAAAAAAGGAAAAAAAGGGAAAAATGAAAAGAGAAAAAAAAAACAATTGAACCGCAGTGACACAAATTAACTTGAGGGAATCCAAGTCAAGTCCTTTAGTTGTATTGCTTAAAACTCGTATATTGTTGTATTAGTCATATCAACTGTTATTAATTCTATATTCTTACACATCTTTTTCAATACTTTATTAGTATACTGTTGCGTGCCGACAACAACCACACAGAGGAAACCCTAGATCACAGATGCACAGAAAACAGTACCACCAACAACACAAACTCACAAACTCAAAGAAAGAGCACAAACACAGATTTAACGAGGTTCGACCTTGTCGCCTACGTCCTCGGGGCAAGAAAGGGGGAGGGTTTTTATTGATTTCTGCAAATCAATACATTTACAACAATAGGGATCGAGAAAGTTCTGCCTCTGCTCTACTCTCCTCCACAATTGCTCTCACAAACCCTTCTACAAGATACAAAACCCTAGAAATCCAAACAGCCCTTAAATAGGGTTCAAAATAACCCTTTCCGAAACAGGCAGACCCGATTGTCGGTCGACCGGCCGGTCGACCGACCCTATGCACCGGTCGACCGGGCCCAACTGAGAGTTGGGACACTTCAGTCGGTCGACCGCCCGGTCCACCGATCTCCTTCTGCGGTCGACCGGACCGGTCGACCGCTACCTGTGCATGTCTGCGTGCACGTCGGTCGATCGGACCTGTCGACCGAGCTACTGCTTCTGCCGACGGTCGACCGGGCCGGTCGACCGTATGCCTGCTGAAGCTCCTGTTGTGCTGCTGTTTCTGCTGCTGATTTTTGGATCTTCATTCAGTCGACTTCCTCGACTTCCTCCCCCTACAGTTCTCCACCTCGGTGAAGATTTTTCCAAAATCTGAGCCGATCTCCAACGTACCCCAGTCTATCACCTGGCGAAATCGACACACGATCTCGGCGAAATCGACACACGATCTCGGCTTGCGCGCACCGGACGAAATCGACACACGATCTCGGCGAAATTGACACACGATCTCGGCTTGGAATCTGTAGCTCAGCTATCCACTGGAAAGCACCGCACATGCCTTCCCTGCACTTCACCTTCGGAGAACTTCCATACATACCGATCAACAAACCGTGACTTCTACTCCGCAACTTCACGACCTCACGAAGACTTCCTCACGAGCCAACACTGACTCTCTAACTGACTAGCTCTATCTAGTCTACCTGTCTTCAACTGACGGTCTAATCAAGTCTGCGTAGAGCACACCAAACACCATCATCGGCTTCAACTGGATGCACACCCCTCCTTATGTAAGCTCAACATCTTCTCACCGGAAGATCAACCTGTTCATCGAGATCACAACGCCTCACCACTACGTGAGTTCAACTGGCCACAACACTTCGCCTCTACGTGAAGCCTCTCCACCTCTACGTGAAGTTCCATCGGCCACAACTCTTCACCTCTACGTGAAGTTCCAAACAGCTTCTCGAGAACCCAAATAGATTCATACGGGTTGCATCACCAAATGGCTGCGCCTTTACGGCTGCCTACGTACCTTGCCCAAAGGATCAAGTCAATCGTAGTTCATTGAAATGAGCTCCATCAAGCTCAAACACTTGTACATGTATTTGCAGCAGTGAACCTATCAGACTGGGTCATATGAACCTCCTCACGACCATCATGGAGAACAACGGCCTTCAACTTGAGCTTGTCGCGATCACAAGCTTGAGATTCATGTTTCTTTCCCCACAAGTGTGGTTTCACCTTGGTTCTAATAGCTGCAAACAACTCAACATTCTCAGCAATGTCTTCAACTTGTTCAGCATCAATCTTAGTTTCATGATCTCCACCCGGTGTCACATTCGATGAAGTCTTCTTTAATGCCGAACCAACTGGAGATGATGGAGTAGCATCAACCTCCATCCGCTGCGATACTTCCTTGGTCTCCGTCTTCTCCATCTGCTGAGAGACGGTGGACTTCAACACTGAAGTCTCTCCAAAAGTTACATTCCTGCTCATTACGATCTTCTTGTCTTCGGGGTCCCACAACCTGTCACTGTTCCTCTTAACACCCAAATACACAAAACTCTTTGCTCGCGGATTCACCTTGACATTCTTGGCACTGAAGTAAGTCGGACTTCTAAATTCCTGCAGCAAACCATGATCTTGAGCAGCTTTCCCAGACCAAATTTTCAATGGAGCTTTACCTCCTATCGCAGTCGATCTATTCATGAGATGGCTAGCATACTCTGTCGCCTCAGGCCAAAACGACTTGTCTAATTCTGCATTAGACAACAACCTCCGAACCTCCTCCAGCAAGAAACGGATTACTTCTTTAGCCAACCCATTTGTACCTGTTGTGAAGTGAGTAACAATTCCGGTGTTCTGGCTAAATCGTAGGAACTGGTTCATGTCCTTTCCAACATTACCAATCTTCAGCTCCTTGATCTTCCTACCAATCTGCTTCTCCATTCTTCCTCTCTACTTCACCAACATATCTAGGGCTTCACTACTTTGTCTCATGGGATATATCCAACAATGCCTAGATACACTATCAACGAAAGAGACAAAGTACCTGTGACCTCCAAGCGATGTCGTCTTAGCAGGTCCCCAAATGCTCACGTGACACAATCAAGAAGACCTTCTGTGCGGTGAGTACTGGTGCTGAATTTCACCTTCTTTTTGTCCAGAACGCTGTGTTCACCTTTCAACTCGCAGGTAGCAGCACCTTCTAACGATTCTATCTTTGTAGGAGCTCGCAAAGATTTTTCTCCTTCCTGTCCGACCTTTCCCTGCCAGACCTCCGGGCAACCATCATCTGAGGAACTGGAAGTCTCCACCTGATCTGTAATCGTACTACCCTTCAAGTAGTAAAGTTTGTCTCGCGGACGCCCTTCATCACAACCATCGAGCCCTTGATCATCCTGAGATCACCATCTCGAACAGATATCACTATACCCGATGCTTCCAAAGCTCCAATGGAGATTAGATTTCTCTTCAACTGAGGTACATACCTCACTCCCTTCAGCTCCCTTACCATCCCATCAAACATCCTGATTCGGATTGTACCTACACCCTCCATGACACACGGATGATCATCGCCCATAACGACTGAACACCCATCCAGCTTCTCAAAGCTAGAAAACCAACCCCGATTAGGGCACGCATGGTATGTTGTACCTGTATCCAAAATTCACTCATCTTCCCATGAGTGTCCAACGATGGTAGTAATGACTGAAAATGAGAAACCTGAAGAGTCCGAGTCTGATCCATCTGCCTGTGAATTACTCCTCTGAGTATTCGTCACCTTTGCAAGATTTGCTTTAGCCTTCGACTCCTTCTTCTTCCCTTTGAACTTTGGACAGTCCACTTTCCAGTGCCCTATTTCTCTGTAGAAGGCACACTGGTTCTTCCTCAGATCTCTATATCCTGACCTGGACTTCGATCTTCCTCTTTCATCACTGCCCTTCCTAGATGAACCTCTGCTTCTTACTGCTAGTGCCTCTGCCAACGAGCTTGACTGAGAGGACTGTCTCTCCTTTCTCCTCGTCTCATAGTTTGCTAATGCAGACGACACCTCATGATAGTCCAGAGTCTGTCTACCATTTATAAAGGTTAATGTGAATGTCTCATACTCCTCCGCTGGAAGTGAGTTCAAGAGGATACCGCCTTGTCTTCCTCATCTATCTTGACATCCACATTGACCAAGTCTGTAAGAAGCTTCGTGTAGCGGTTGATGTGTTCATTCACGGAGCACCCCTTCTTCATCTGAAACCCATACAGCTTGCTCTTCAGCTGCAATCGCGATTCCACACTCTTGGTCAGATATTTCTTCTCAAGGGTCTCCCACAACTGCCTCGCAGATGTCTCGTGTAACACAAGATATTTGATGTCTTGTATTAGACACGACCTAATCAAGCCACACGCAGACCTGTTCATCTTCTCCCACTCTTCATCAGTGGTTTTGCTTCGCCTCTTCTCCAGAAGTAGAGTATCCTCAAGGTTCGATGTATTTAGAGCATCCATAACCTCACACCTCCACATCCCAAAATTATTTGTGCCGTCAAACTTCACCACGTCAATCCTCGGATGAGGATTTATGGTCTTCACTGACATACTTTCTTCTGCCATCTATCTAACTGAATTCTCTATGTATGCGGCAAAACAACTGAAAATAGATACACAACTTCGATAAAAATTTAATTTTTACCTTCTCACGAAACCCTAGATTGAGTTTCTGACCGGATCTACTCCATAAATGATTCCCTGAGCACTCCTTGTGTTATTCTGAGATCGACACACGATCCCACAAACAAGACTACCGCTGATCTGAGTTCGACACACGATCTCCACCGAATCAGCTTCCAATGCCCTTCCGAATCTCTAGATAAATCCCAAGCGAAACCTGGGAAGCTCTGATATCACTTGTTGCGTGCCGACAACAATCACACAGAGGAAACCCTAGATCACAGATGCACAGAGAAAAGTACCACCAACAACACAAACTCACAAACTCAGAGAAAGAGCATAAACACAAATTTAACGAGATTCGGCCTTGTCGCCTACGTCCTCGGGGCAAGAAAGGGGGAGGGTTTTTATTGATTTCTGCAAATCAATACATTTACAGTAATAGGGATCGGGAAAGTCTGCCTCTGCTCTACTCTCCTCCACAATTGCTCTCACAAACCCTTCTACAAGATATAAAACCCTAGAAATCCAAACATCCCTTAAATGGGGTTCAAAATAACCCTTTCCGAAACAGGCAGACCCGATTGTCGGTCGACCGGCCGGTCGACCGACCCTATGCACCGGTCGACCGGGCCGGTCGACCGTGCCCAACCGAGAGTTGGGGCACTTCAGTCGGTCGACAACCCGGTCGATCGATCTCCTTCTGTGGTCGACCGGACCGGTCGACCGCTACCTGTGCAGGTATGCGTGCACGTCGGTCGACCGGACCGGTTGACCGAGCTACTGCTTCTACCGACGGTCGACCGGGCCGGTCGACCGTACGCCTGCTGAAGCTCCTGTTCTGCTGCTATTTCTACTGCTGATTTCTGGATCTTCATTCAGTCGACTTCCTCGACTTCCTCCCCCTACATATACTTGGTATTATAAATATTGACATCTATACACACAATAAATACTTCAATGATCATAGTTCGAAAAAGTAAAAGGAGAGCGACCTCATGACTTGTGTAAGTTTTATCTTCAAATTTGACTTAGTCGCTATAATGTGTGGGAAAAGTTTGCAGCACGAATTATTTTTATTATGTGTTTATGTTTCTAGGGAATCATAATTTTTCTTATTTGGTTAATATTAGGTCGGATTTTAGTGATACTGTTACTGAATCTTAATCATTTTCTTTAACATATCTAATGGATTTTTAACTTCATACTCTTTACTGTTTCTCAAATAATACACACACACACACATAGTAGTGATCCGATGAGAAAGCTAGCTTACGTGAAATATGAGAAATGAACATAGGAACCGTCGGATTAGATTCTGGGTGGTTTAGATTAGACTTGAAGGAAATAAAACTAAAACCCAAAAACTAAATTAATCAACCCAAAACTAACTTAAACAACTCAAAAACTAATCTCAACCACCCAAAAGATAATCCGACAGCTCCTGTGTTTCTTTCTCATCTTCTCACCTAAGCTAGCTTTCTCACCGGATCGCCACTATATATATATATATATATATATATATATATATATATATATATATATATATATATATATATATATATATATATATATATATATATAGATAGAAAAATTTTCAAATGAGAAACTTTCTCATAATAAGCTTCGTGAGAAAACTATATAAGAGAGATTTTATGGATGATCCGAACCGTTCATCTTGATCTACATACTCTAATTAGACTACCAATAAAAAATCACGCGATTCTAACTTTTTTTACCTATGCATCAAGTGACATCTTTATTCTACGGCGAATATAACGTATGTTTTGTAACCACTTGTTGTATGAGTAAAAAGGCTCAGACTCGCGTGATTTTTAATTGATAGCTAAATAAAGTATATAGATTAAGATGAACGGTTCGGATCACCCACATTGAAGCTCCTATATAGTTTTCTCACGGTCTTCGTGTGAGAAAGTTTCTCACACGAAGACTACTCTCTCTCTCTCTCTCTCTCTATATATATATATATATATATATATATATAATATATATATATATATATATATATCAAGAGATCAAGATGCAGAAAGAGAGTGAAAGAGCTAACTCTCTCACTTCTAAGGAGTTTAAAGAGTCACTTCTCTAAATTCAGGGTGTTAATATCTTAAGACCTTCCTCTTTGAAGGAATCTCCAGAATCAGGCGAGAGGGAATTTCTTAAGACTCCACTGGTTGCATCGTCAACGGAACAAAGTGATCGCACGCTGACCAAACTTCTACACACACTTCCCCAGAATCTCAGAAGAGATATTTGTAATTTTTTTTGATTACTTATAATTTCCTCTTCAACTTTTGTAAGTTTTCCTACTTTATTGATTTTCAATGGAAAACAATTAGCCCCGCGGCCCAAAAATTAAAGAGCCTGGCCCCTTGACCGGGGATGGTGACTGAACGGCCTATGCATTGTGGGCTCGGTCCACATGCCTAGGGGATTAGTCTGGATCGCGTATTAGGCCTGTCAATGTGCAGTATCGTAAGTGGTTTGGGATACCCCTACTTAATATATATATATATATATATATATATATATATATATATATATATATATATATATATATATATATATATATATATATATATATATTATAGAGAGAGAGAGAGAGAGAGAGAGAGAGAGAGACTTGTGTAGTTCCGGAAGGATTCGAGCCCGGATTCTTCCCACTTAAATACCAAGATCTGACATTCAAGATTCACTCTGTTGAAGTTGATTTATATTATTTAAAGTAACTAAAAATAAAAAATCAAATGCTTTGAATACTTTTTGCCCATCCATCAAGCATCACGGTCAGAACTAGTGAGTTGGTTAGATATATATCTTTAGACATACAAATTCTTGATCCAGCTATTTGATCATGATCTAAATATTTAAAATCCCTACAAATCAATTTTTGTTAGGTTTCAAATGTTCTGCACCGTTAAACTAACCAACTCATTACTTGAACCATTCATTTTTTCCTACTTGATGCATGGGCAAAAAGTATTTAAGATACTTGTTTTTTCGTATATAGGTACTTGAAATAATATAGATCAACTTCAATGGAATGGATCTTGTATTCAGATGATGTATGGTTGTATTTGAGTGGGAAGGGTTCCGACTCGAATCCTTCTGAAACTACACAAGTCTCTCTCTCTCTCTCTCTCTCTCTCTCTCTTTTCTCTCTCTCTCTCTCTCTCTCTCTCCCTCCCTTCCCCCTCCCCATCCCCATTCAAGTATCTATTTTGAGCCTCACACGAGGCTACAAAGCCTCGTGTGAAACTAAGTACAAGCCTTGTACGAGGATAAACAGGCTCACGCGAGCCTAAAAAAAGGTCATTTAACTTGACTGTCTCCACTTAATGTAGGACGAAGTGGGCGGATGTAACCGCCCACTTAAAGTGGCGCTAGCCCCACTAACATAGTGGAGTTAGCCCACTAAAGACTAGGTCAAATGTTGACCTGGCAAACCCTCCCATAGGGGGTGCAGAAAGCTTCACGCGAAGCTGAAATTAACTTCACGCGAAGCTAGCACAGTTCTCAGGCGAAATCACTAGAAAGATTCAAGCGAAGCTGAAAATTAGCTCTTTACAGAGCTATGAAGAGCCTCAAGTGAAGCTCACAGGAAAAGCTTCAGGTGAAGTTAGTCAGGTGAAGTTAGTATTGCTTCAGGTGAAGATGTAATTAGCTTCAAGCGAAGCTGAAAGTTAACCCGTTACAGAGTTATGAAGAGCTTCAAGCGAAGCTATCCTCTTGGGACACGCTTAGGCCTCTTTACAGGTGATGCTTGGCATACTGTCTGGTTCACTGGATCAATAAGTTTCAAGTCATCGCTTGGTCTCTGAGAATGGGTAGAACTTGATCGTCAGCTTGTCCGCAACTTGTCTTTTGTAAATGTCAACAAGTTTGGATGTCGTTCGGACCAGTTGAAGTGCTACAGGAGAATTTATCTTTTTAGAGTGTCAACAAAACCACCTTCAATGTTTTCGTAAATCTATAGTGGGATGGTTCATATTTCGAAATACTTTGAATTGCTTAGATTGTTGCAGAAAAGACCACAGATATCTGGATCTTAGCTTCGCCTATATGGTTGAATTCATCTTCACCTTCATGGCTGAACTTAGGTAGGCAAAGCTACTTGAGCTTCTAGCTTCACCTCATGACTGATATAGCCTCACCTTTAGACTGAAATAGCTTTGCCTCTAGGAGATATAGCCTCGCTTTTAGACTGAAATAGCCTCACCCCAGGGAGACTGAAATAGCCTCATCTCTGGGAGACTGAAATAGCCTCGTCTCAGGGCGACTGAAATAGCCTGGCCTCAGAGAGACTGAAATAGCATCGCTTCTAGACAAATTCGCTTGCAAGGAGAAGTCTTATCAGCTCTGCTTACCGGTAGCTTCGCATGCGCTATAAGGGAGGTTACTCCCTTTCCTAAGGCTAATCACTCGAGTGCTTTAACCTCGCCTGCGCTTCAAAATTTGAAGCGCCAATAGTGAGGCTATGTCGTGGGGCCTATAAATAGGACCCCTACAGTCCTTTCTCAGAGAACTCATCTTCTCCTCTTTTAGTGAAGCTGCAACAGAGTTCTTCATCCCTCCTCTTTGATTTCCAAAAGCACTAGGGTCCTTACCCTCCTCATCTCTCCAAAAAGATTTCCATGGCGTCTTCTCACCATCTAGGCAAGGAGGCTGAAATCTCTGAGGCGACGAGAGCCTTCATTCCGATCATTACTGGACCTATAGCTGGTGAGCCTCGGTGTTACAGAGACTCCACCAATTAATTGGTGGTTTTAGAGAGTTTATCTCCCTCAGTCTTAGCTTTACCAATTATTTTAGGGATTGAATTCCCTTGATTCTCGCATTTGACGAATTATGGGGAAAGATTTTAGCCTTTTTTTAAGCTTCTTGGCGAAGCTAAGACTTACCTGATTAGGCAAAGTCATCTTTCAGGCTAGCCTTGCTATATAAGCGAGGCTATGCCTTGGCCTTTTTTAAGGTCTTGCTTGCCTTTCTGAAGTGAGGTTATACCTTGGCCTTTTTACGGCCGGTCTAGCCTTACCGTATAGGCGAGGCTATGACTTGGCCTTTTTTAAGGCCGATCTAGCCTTGCCATATAGGCAAGGCTATGACTTTGGCGAGATTATGACTTTGCCTTTTTTAAGACTGATCTAGCCTTGCCATATAGGCGAGACTATGACTTGGCCTTTTTAAGGCCGGTCTAGCCTTATCATATAGGCGAGGCTATGACTTGGCCTCTCTAGGCGAGGCTAGCCTTGCAATTAGGCAAAGCTATGCCTTGGCCTTTCTCTCTGTTCAGTACAGGCAAAGGTTTGTGTACCTTTATTTTCTTCGATTTGTTAACAAGATTGTCTTCTGTTTCTTTACAGTACACTATGCGTTAGGACCTTTGAATAGTCTGTTTGTAATAGTTAGAGGGATGGATGGGAACGTGCGTTTTCAGTTTCAAGGCCATGCCTCACTTTTCAGTGACAAGAGTACACCAAAAAGGGACGCCTTAATTCTTACGACTGATGAGCGTATTACCCGGAGCATATTGATCACTGCCCCGCTCGAAGATCATAATCATGTGGTAGATAGGATACTGGATTTCATATTCGGGGATGCAACACCCGACACTGACTAGCAACTAGTTGCCGAGAAAGGCCAGCGGATCTTCACTATGGAAGGCGAGAAGTACTATCTTTTGTCCAGCAGCCGACACATCCCACTCTCGTACTTCTAATCGGTAATGGCGCTGCAAAAGTTGAAATGGTCAGTAACTCAATCTACAGATTCTGTTCATGTTGGAATTTTAATGCTGAATGGCTATAACCGTTGTGGGTCACCAGGGCCGTACTCGGTATGCATTCGGGGCAGATTATCTATTCCCAGTTTTGGATGGTGCCCTAGAAAATGTTCAATTCCTGATTTTAGACGAAGATATCCACCAGAAGATGATATCCAGTGCTCATGAAGATGTTGTCTTGGAGGAGATGACGATATCTATGAAAAGGGTGGCAGGTTTAAGAGCTTTCATCGTCAAGCGAAACACCCTATATCTCGAAAAGCTCTCCTCGCCGACTTCCTGTCAGTTTACTAGAAGAAATGTGTCGTTTCATCTCCTCCGCATGATGGAATTTTATTGTGAGTGCTTCTCCCTGTTGTCTAGCTTGCTCATGGCAAACCTCTTGAGTTGCTTCCTACCATGGTCTGCGGCATCCAATGGGATCTTCGGGCGCTAATAGAAGTTTTCTGTAGACCATCGGCTACTAAGAGGGGAAAAGGGCAAGTGCTTCCCCACGACGGACCCTGCCATATAGTGGAAATGCCATACACATATCTGATGGTGTGATTCACATTACACTATTCCGCTATTTTCCAACCCAGAGAAGATCTGCCAGAAGGCGTGCGCTTTGCGCATCTTCGTTGCTTTGAAGGGTCACAGTGGCTGCGGACTTACATAACCGGGGTGCGAAAACTGGTACGTCATTATGATGCTTACAATCTTTACAAATGCTTCCCCTCCATTCTCGGTGCTGGATATGGTGAAGAATTCTACGATGTAGGGGACAGAAGACCTTCACTTGGATAGAGCGTATTTAAGTGACTCGTCAATATTCAACCATCTCACTTAGTGTACCAGTGTGAAGATATCTGTTATCTGGAGGCGTACGTCCCCGTTGCTTCACTCGTCGATTTAGATATGTCCATCATTACGTTGGCAATCCTAATCTCCATTTGACATTTATGGGGAGTTTGATAGATGGAGCCAGAGCATGGGGACACTTCATTGTCGGTGGCACCGATGCCCGATTTTCTATGCCATACTTAACCCCTAATCTATTAACGTCGCTAGGATTTTGTCAATGGCATCGGTTCTCCAACTCCAACCCTTCAGAATTCAACATCAACTCAACCGGGACCAAGCTCATCTTCAAGCGATTGAAGCATAAGGCGGGAGAACAAGGTCAGGGGAAGCGAGTTAGGGTCCTAGGTCTCTTGGAGTTCTTGGCCGAAGCTATAAGTGAAGCTTCAGATATTGAGAGTCCTCAATTTGAGGATGTTGATGGTGGAGAAGCCGCTCCAGAAGTTACTAGCGGAGTAGGAAAAGCTCCACTTGAAGAAAAAGAAGAGGAAGAAGATTACGACACGCACTTCAAGCGGGAGCGGAAGAAGCCAGAGCCAAAGGAGCTGCTCCTAAAGAACCCACAAGGAAGAAGCCTACTCAAAAATAGACTCGTAAGAAGCAAGTGATAAAGAGAGACCATCGAGATGCTCGACAGGCTTCTGCTGCTGCAGTGAGTGAGTTTGTAGCAGAAGTTCTCTTCCTCCATTAATTATTAGGTTGCCTGGTCAGAAAGAGACTCCGAAGGAGCCTGCTCAGATCCCTAGTAAGCTTAATTCTCTTCATACCATTTTTTTATCATTTTTCACTTCCATGATTAATTATTTTGAATCTTAATCTCAGATGCAGGCCAAGAAATTCAGGGTGAAGGAGAGAAAATATTTGATGATCTCTTCACCTACAAGGAGGAGGATGAGACAATATATTTTGTCTTTAAAGGCCTTGGGGATCAAGAGCTCGAAGTTGGGCCTTCTGGTGGGGCTGCCACCACTTTAGAGAAGAGTGAGGTCACCACTCAGAGATATGAATTTGAAGACATGGAGATTCTGGAAACCCTTGAAGAAAGACGACCAATTATTGAGCCACCTGCCGAGGAACCAACTACTGGGGAGGAGGCATGTACTGAGACTATCGCTGTTGAGAGTATGGTGCCTCCTGAAGGTGCATCAAGGGACGTGCCAAGTAGCAAGGTGGATTCCCCTACCATTAAGGTGTCTTCGGCTAAAATTGTTTCTACCGAGGTCACCTCTGTTCCTGCTGTGATGAACAACACCGGGGTGACTACTGTTAACACCTCAGCTCCTCCAGGTAATGATTGTAAGAATTCAGTAATTAACTTTTTATATACTATATTTTTTCTTTAACTCCAAAGTTTTTTCACAGAAATCTTAGCGCTGACTGTTCCCACTGCCGGGCCATCTCAAGAGGAGGCAACTGCTCCCACCACATTGAATATTGTGGGGGATCAATGTTCTTTACTATAGCATCATTCAATATCGACCCTTTTTCACTGGTGATTTGATAATGACCGATGAGCATCTACGCCTTCCACCATACCAACCTCAGAGCAGATCAGGCTTCAGCTTCAGTCCACTAGCGAGCTGGTTTTCACTTCTGCCACATCTTCATCTCCAGTTAATTCTAGCTTGCAGCTGGTTATCAGCTCAAGATCTCCAACGTTGGATGTCGACCTGAACTCAATGATTACTAGCCAAACTTCTCTAGTAGCCAGCGCACTTGTTTTCATGAAGACTCCTCCGCGGCTGCTACCTATTTCCTCAGTTGGGCTGACGACTACCCCTGCAACGCCTTCAACAATCGTGACCACCAAACTCTCAGAGACCCCTCCTTCAAAACTTACTCGCTCGCCTGGAGTGATAGAAGTGGAGAAGGAGTTCATGGCGGAGATGATATACACTTTCTAAAAGAGTCTGAAAAGATGTATCTCTATGGTGTTGAAGGGTTCAACCAGTCCGTTCGAGTTTCTGAAGGTGGTCCTTATGCGAAATATAGAGACCATCAAGGATTTTGGGGGAATCGATCAAGCTGCCTCTCTGAAATTAATAATGGAGGATCTTGAGCAAGATGTGGGTGAGTGGCATTGCTTGAATAGCTCAGATCTGATCCTATTTGTTAAAGAGGAGGTCCAGCGTCTCTCTGAACATATGTAGAAGACTTATGTAGAGACGCAACATGAATTGGAAGCAGAGTCTTAGGAGTTAAAATCCCTGATTGTCGATGCAATTGATGCTTCTAACAATGAACTTGCTGATGCTAATGAACAGCTTGAGAAGGCCGAGGCGATAATAAAAGGGCCAACTTCTTATATCCAAAGCTGGGCCAGTGCGTGTGGAGAAGACTGCTAGGCTAGAACAGCTGAGTGCCAAAAGCGATCAGATCCTCAAGCGAAGAAGAAGGCGGTGATAACAGAGGCTCTAGCTCGTCTGGCTGAACTGGCGGCTGTCAATCATGAAAATCTGAAGTCGCAGGCTCTTGCTAGGGCTGAAGAGATTAGAAAACAAAAACTATCTTTTCTTGAGATAAACTCATATCATAAGAGAGACCAGTTTAACGTATCTTCTACGTATCTCTTCTTTTGAATAAATAAAATATTTGTCTTTGACTCATTTGCTCTTCTCCATGTCTTTCTCTTTATTTGTTTATGCAAGTACCTATTAGGTAATATAAGTTTTCTTTAAAAAAAACTTAGTAAAAAGTTCTTTTCGAAGAACTAAAAAGAGTGAAAATTTACCAAGTTGAATTTTTGAAGAAATTACAAAAGTGACTAAAATTATTCAGAGGTTAAGAACATAATAAAGTTAGTCAAATATAAGAGTCCAATGGGGATTAAAAGAAGGTAGATTTAGGAATTCGCTAGGAATCACTAAATCCAAAAAGATTAAGTCTGGTGATCTGTCAGTTCAGAGGTGATAAATTGGACATAACTGATTAGGAATCATCAGACATGCGATTTTTTTATTTAGAGGTGATGAATTGAACATGATGACAAAGAAGGGTGAAATTGGGTAATCATCTGTTCAGAGGTGATGAACTGGACATAATCGATAAGAGATTACCAAGCGCAGAGTGTTTAATGTTCAGAGGTGATTAACTAGACATAACAGTAAACAAAAGAGGAGACTTGGCTATCTGTTGGTTCAGAGGTGATGGACTGGACATGACCAATTGAGAAGCCACCAATCTCAAGATTTTGTCATTCAGAGGTAACGAACTGAACATGACGATAAAATGAAGGTGAAGCCGATTTTAAGGACCCGTATATTCAGAGGTAATGAGCTAATAGACTAAGACACATAAACTCTGAATCCACTGCCAGATGTAGTCATAATAACTTAGCAGCTAGCCCATAGGGGACTGCAAAGGTGAATTAGATTTGGGCACCGTTGGTTCAGAGATAGTTTGAACATGACCAACTATGAGACACCAAACTCACAATCCGTTGTTAAGAGGTAGTCGTATTAACTTGACATAAGAACTCCCAGCCCTAACGGGGAAAGAATAACAATGTTATGGATTCGTCTGTTCAGAGGTAGTTAACTGACATAACAGTTTGAGTACCATAAATAGGGAGAGATCAAGGCACCCATCGATTCAAAGGTAATATGGACATAACAGATTAAGAATTACCAGACTCAGAACCCTATCATTAAGAGGTGGTGAACTGACCAAACGACAAAAGAGTAGTCTCTATCGGATTAGAAAATGAGACTTGGCTATCTAGCAGTTCAGAGGTAATATGGATATAACCGATTGAGAAGGCACGTAGCTCAGAATTTTCACCGTTCAGAGGTGACAGGCTGGACATAACGGCAAAAAGAGTTATTTCACTAGGGAATGTGATTTGATTTTGAATTCCGTAGGAACAATGGTGTTTCCCTGGAGAATCATTTGGAAGAAATTATCAGAGGTATAAGTTAACGTGACAACCGAAGAGTCCATTAGGGACTGAAAAGGGCAATAATAGACTCCGAGGGGAATCTATTAAAACCTCGCTAGGGAGTTAGAAAAACAGATCTCATAAGAGATGAGAGTTTAGCGTTCTCTAAGATGTTAGAGGTAATCATTAATGTGACATAAAGAACTCTATGAGAATTTGATAGAGAAATGATTATTCCTTAAAAAGTTGTCAGAGATAAATATTAACGTAACAACCAAATTACTTACTGGGGAATTAAAAGGAGATTTTGTCAGGAGTGATTAATTAGTATTAGTACTTGCATATTTTTTTATCACATTTGCATACTTATCATTTTATTAAAGGGTGTTTCTCCTTGTTTCTAGGTCCATGGCTTGAAGAAGAAGAGAGGCCCAAAAACTCCAACATATTTGAGGATTTTTAGAACCAAAAGAGAAGCCCAAACTTGAAGCCCAAATCTGTTGAACCAGGGAGCCAAAGTCAAAGGAGTGGAGGCTGCAACGGGGCACCCATACTGGCACCAGTCTGTAGCCCCTGGTGCCAGCAGACTGGCGCCAGTATAGCCGCAGAAACGCGGCCAGGGCCAGGTTTCCGCGGCCATCCTGGCACTACTCGAGTGGTGCCAGGGGCTATACCCTCCATTCAGTGCACCATACCCTCTGTAGCTATAAAAACCCCCTGGGACTTTCAGAGAAGGAGATATCCAGAGTTTAGAGTTGTATTGTTGCTTTGTTTCTAGGAGTTGTAGTTGTTGTTGTTTCCTTCTTCTTCTAGTTTTAGTTTAGCCATTAGAGTGAAAGAGAGAGAGTGTGTAAAAGTTATATTTGAAAGTGGCAATCTAATACAAGTAACTACTTCTCTTTCTCCTTTCCATTTACTTGTGTTTTCTATTTGCGTTTACTTTCTTGTTGTAGTGTAACTGCCTTTCTCTTTACTTCTTTCTTTTGTTGTTTCTTTTACTACCATGTCTAACTAACTTTTTCATTGCAAGGCTAACTAACTACTAACCCACTAATCTCTAACAACTTGATTGATAACCCGAATGAGTCAATAGTGTCAAATAAGCCTTGTGCAAACGAGAGCTATGATATCTTAAGACGAGGGTTCTAATTCAAACTTACATACAAGTATTCGCTTTCTTATATTTCATACTTAACGGGTTTTTGATGATTTATAAACTTTGCTTGTCTTTGTAAGTGGAGATTTTCCTTTTAATTTTGCCGATAGCATTAGTGCACTTGTGTCTTCCCTTATTCTCACATTCTATTGGATCTTGATAAGGGAATGTCCGAATTTTTGCCGTGTAAAGCTAAGTTAAAGGAAGAAACTTTTACTCGATTTTCAAGTGAATAGTTCCTATGTATAAGGGTTATGCTTACCTATGATCCATCGTGAGGCTACATCTTTAAGAAGTTAGAGATTAGTAGGGACACTTAGTAGAAAGTTAGACATGCGCTTTTACCATTAAGAAAAATCCACTTTTACAAACCATCAAACAAATTCAAAACTATTCTTGAAACAAACTTGTTTTCATTTTCAAATTCTTTATTTGAAACAAAGATCATTCTCTTTTCTTAAACAAAGAAGCCGCAACAAGCTTCCATCGCTCTCCCTCCTTGTGGATACGATCCGTAGAGCCACTTTGCTACTACGGAAGATTCGCAAAAGCAGTAACATTGACCCACACTCTCTTTACTTATTCTTGTGCTTGCTTTTTTGCTGATCAAATTTTGGCGCCGTTGCCGGGGAGGGAACGACTTTATTGTTCAATACTAAAGATTTTTCTTTGTTCTTGTGTATAGGAGAAGTACCAAGGAGCTTACTATCATGGGAAGCGAAAGTGGTGGCCAAAGACGTTGCACGAGGATTCATTTGCCGTCGAAAAATTCATGTAAAAGCGAGTTTCTCTGATTGAAGTACTAACGAACTCGTTTGCAGGGTTGCCGAAAGCCGCTAAAATTGTTTTCTAAATTTTTTTAGTTCCATTGAATGCTTCACCTTATACATGTGTAATAAACTCAACAGAAATCCACTTGTTGCTTAATTAAAATTTGGATTAGACTTTTACATTTAGGGCACGTGTCTATTTCAATTCATTTTAATTTTATTTCAATTCATTTTAATTTCATTTCAATTTCTGTTGAAGAGTGCAAGAGAAAAAGTACGTGTGCATTCATATAGAATAGGACAAATATTTTGGAGTGATTTATCGCTTTGAGTGTTACCTTGTTGTGAATAAACTGTATACTTGCACAATTGTCATTAAGGGCAAAATCTCAAATAAATAAGATAAGGTGGGGATTTCATCACCCTTCCTTAGCCCAAAAATCACTCCAAGTGCACTCACACTATCCCAAGCCTTAACTAAAAATTGATAGACGTTGGCCCTAGGGACATCTCGGACTCACTAAGAGATTAACTGAGGTTGAAAATTGCAAGAACTATACTCCTGCAAAATCGGTATCTAAGGAAAGTGGATTGAGAGGCAAAGCCTCGAAAGCTCCGTGGTTTGGCGTAATTAAGGCCCGTGGCTCACGCCCGGATACCTCCCACCGAGTTTGCCCTTTCCTGGCCGATTAGCTTGTAGTCGAGTTCTTACAACAACCTCCCCTGGAGAATCGACCAGTTAGGAGTCGTCTAGGTCCAGGTACCTTAGACTAAGGCTTGTGGTTGTTTTTCTTTCTTTTGTTTGTTTATTTTATTTTTTTTGATTGTTTGTTGTCTTTACGTTGTTTGTGGTGTGCTGCATGCAAGAGTGGGTAAGAGATCCTATATCTTCTATATTAACCGGAAACACTTCTCTACCCTTGCATCCAGAACCTGTGATGGCGTCACTTCAGGACAAGTTTTACCCGATCAGAACCTCATTCCATCTTGTATAAAACTGCCTGAGGCAAATGAAAATAATTTTGAATTAAAGCCTCAATTCATCAACACTCTCCCAAAGTTTCATGGTTTAGAATCAGAGGACACATACTTCTTTGTTAGGGAATTTGAAGAGGTGTGCCTCATGATGCGTATACCCTAGCTAGGAGATGATGCCATTAGGTTACGTTTCACTCCCTTTTCCCTAAAGGACCTAGCGAAGAAATGGTTGTACAGTTTGGCGGTAGATTCTGTCACGACATGGGATGATTTTGTCAAGACCTTCTTGAAGAAATTCTACCCAATTCACAAAACTGCCCTCATTAGAAAAAATATCATGCAGTTCAGGCAAGAACCGAGCGAACCATTTTGGAGATACTTTGAGAGATTCAAAGATCTCCTAGCTCAGTGCCCTCATTATGGTGTCGAGAAATGGCGTCAGTGCCACATTCTCTAGATGGATTATATTATCAAACGAAAACCCTTTTAGAAACCATGTGTCAGGGAGGGTTCTTGCAAAAGGATGAGAATCAGGATTGGGACTTATTTGAGAATTTAGCTGAGAAAACCCTGCAATGGGAGCCAGCCTCGAAAAAACCAAGGAATTCACAATCTATAGCTTCAAGAGGAGGGCTCCTATCTCTAGAATCATCCATAGCTGTAGAAGCTAAGATTGCAACCCTAATGAGAAGAATAGAGGTTCTAGAAATAAGAGAGCCAGCCAATGTCATCCAAATAAATCCACCACCAATTCATAATTTGGGTTGTTCATACTGTCAGGTACCAAACCATGTCTTTGAAGAGTGCCATGTTTTTCATACCCAGCAAGTGCCACCGGAACACCTGAACGCCGCATAATCCCTACTCGTAAACATACAATCTAGGTTGGAGGAATCACCCAAATTTCTCCTGGGCCCAGAACAATCCTCCTAGGCCTAATTTCTCTAACAATTTTCACCATCCCAGTCCTCCACCAAGTTTCCCCAATCAAGCTCCATCTTCCTCCTCTCAAAGTTCACCAATGGAAAAGAAATTCAGTAAGTTAGAGGAGAGTATGAAAGCTTTTATGAAGTCCCAAACCGCTTTCATGTAAAACCAAGGACAAACACTAAACAACCATTCACAGGCTATATCGAGATTGGAAATGCAGACAACCAGGTCTACCAACAGAAAAATCCAGAGACCTAATAGGACATGAAAAAGTGGTGATCTAACGTCACCTTAGAGGAAAATTCTCGAAGACAATGTTGGCATAGGTTACTAAGTTGGAGGGTGATTTTGGTTGAAGAAGGTAAGCAAATCCTTATGACCACTACCCCCTCTTATTCTCTTTCAACTAGAAACTAATTATGACATTGTTATGGTCCTGTAAACATCATTATAGCTGGTGACCAAACTTGATAAGGGGATATTCTCTTCAAGGATGAGTAGAACATCCAAATCCTTATATAATAGTAGGTAGTGTAAAGCTTGAAATAAAGTGGGAATTGCTAGTTATAAATGGACGTGAAATTGAAAGATAATGCATGCGTATGGTTTATATACTGTAACACCCCGCTCCCAGAATACGTACTTAGTTGCGTATTCATATTTTCTGATCGTATTTTTTGGTTTACTTCCTGTATTTGTTTTGTATTATGAATTATTTATATGATCGTTTTGCCTTGGATCTGGAGATGATATCCACCAGAAGATGATATCCAGTCTCATGAAGATGTTGTCTTGGAGGAGATGACGATATCTATGAAAAGGGTGGCAGGTTTAAGAGCTTTCATCGTCAAGCGAAACACCCTATATCTCAAAAAGCTCTCCTCGCCGACTTCCTGTCAGTTTACTAGAAGAAATGTGTCGTTTCATCTCCTCCGCATGATGGAATTTTATTGTGAGTGCTTCTCCCTGCTGTCTAGCTTGCTCATGGCAAACCTCTTGAGTTGCTTCCTACCATGGTCTGCGGCATCCAATGGGATCTTCGGGCGCTAATAGAAGTTTTCTGTAGACCATCGGCTACTAAGAGAGGAAAAGGGCAAGTGCTTCCCCATGACGGACCCTGCCATATAGTGGAAATGCCATACACATATCTGATGGTGTGATTCACATTACACTGTTCTGCTATTTTCCAACCCAGAGAAGATCTGCCGGAAGGCGTGCGCTTTGCGCATCTTCGTTGCTTTGAAGGGTCACGGTGGCTGCGGACTTACATAACCGGGGTGCGAAAACGGGTACGTCATTATGATGCTTACAATCTTTACAAATGCTTCTCCTCCATTCTCGGTGCTGGATATGGTGAAGAATTCTACGATGTAGGGGACAGAAGACCTTCACTTGGATAGAGCGTATTTAAGTGACTCGTCAATATTCAACCATCTCACTTAGTGTACCAGTGTGAAGATATCTGTTATCTGGAGGCGTACGTCTCCGTTGCTTCACTCGTCGATTTAGATATGTCCATCATTACGTTGGCAATCCTAATCTCCATTTGACATTTATGGGGAGTTTGATAGATGGAGCCAGAGCATGGGGACACTTCATTGTCGGTGGCACCGATGCCCGATTTTCTATGCCATACTTAACCCCTAATCTATTAACGTCACTAGGATTTTGTCAATGGCATCGGTTCTCCAACTCCAACCCTTCAGAATTCAACATCAACTCAACCGGGACCAAGCTCATCTTCAAGCGATTGAAGCATAAGGCGGGAGAACAAGGTCAGGGGAAGCGAGTTAGGGTCCTAGGTCTCTTAGAGTTCTTGGCCGAAGCTATAAGTGAAGCTTCAGATATTGAGAGTCCTCAATTTGAGGATGTTGATGGTGGAGAAGCCGCTCCAGAAGCTACTAGCGGAGTAGGAAAAGCTCCACTTGAAGAAAAAGAAGAGGAAGAAGACTACGACACGCACTTCAAGCGGGAGCGGAAGAAGCCAGAGCCAAAGGAGCTGCTCCTAAAGAACCCACCAGGAAGAAGCCTACTCAAAAATAGACTCGTAAGAAGCAAGTGATAAAGAGAGACCATCGAGATGCTCGACAGGCTTCTGCTGCTGCAGTGAGTAAGTTTGTAGCAGAAGTTCTCTTCCTCCATTAATTATTAGGTTGCCTGGTCAGAAAGAGACTCCGAAGGAGGCTGCTCAGATCCCTGGTAAGCTTGATTCTCTTCATACCATTTTTTCTATCATTTTTCACTTCCGTGATTAATTATTTTGAATCTTAATCTCAGATGCAGGCCAAGAAATTCAGGGTGAAGGAGAGAAAATATTTGATGATCTCTTCACCTACAAGGAGGAGGATGAGGCAATATATTTTGTCTTTAAAGGCCTTGGGGATCAAGAGCTCGAAGTTGGGCCTTCTGGTGGGGCTGCCACCACTTTAGAGAAGAGTGAGGTCCCCACTCAGAGATATGAATCTGAAGACATGGAGATTCTGGAAACCCTTGAAGAAAGACGACCAATTATTGAGCCACCTGCCGAGGAACCAACTACTGGGGAGGCATTTACTGAGACTATCGCTGTTGAGAGTATGGTGCCTCCTGAAGGTGCATCAAGGGACGTGCCAAGTAGCAAGGTGGATTCCCCTACCATTAAGGTGTCTTCGGCTAAAATTGTTTCTACCGAGGTCACCTCTGTTCCTGCTGTGATGAACAACACCGGGGTGACTACTGTTAACACCTCAGCTCCTCCAGGTAATGATTGTAAGAATTCAGTAATTAACTTTTTATATACTATATTTTTTCTTTAACTCCAAAGTTTTTTCACAGAAATCTTAGCGCTGACTGTTCCCACTGCCGGGCCATCTCAAGAGGAGGCAACTGCTCCCACCACATTGAATATTGTGGGGGATCGATGTTCTTTACTATAGCATCATTCAATATCGACCCTTTTTCACTGGTGATTTGATAATGACCGATGAGCATCTGCGCCTTCCACCATACCAACCTCAGAGCAGATCAGGCTTCAGCTTCAGTCCACTAGCGAGCTGGTTTTCACTCCTACCACATCTTCATCTCCAGTTAATTCTAGCTTGCAGCTGGTTATCAGCTCAAGATCTCCAACGTTGGATGTCGACCTGAACTCAATGATTACTAGCCCAACTTCTCTAGTAGCTAGCGCACTTGTTTTCATGAAGACTCCTCCGCGGCTGCTACCTATTTCCTCAGTTGGGCTGACGACTACCCCTGCAACGCCTTCAACAATCGTGACCACCAAACTCTCAGAGACCCCTCCTTCAAAACTTACTCGCTCGCCTAGAGTGATAGAAGTGGAGAAGGAGTTCATGGCGGAGATGATTGACACTTTCTAAAAGAGTCTGAAAAGATGTATCTCTATGGTGTTGAAGGGTTCAACCAGTCCGTTCGAGTTTCTGAAGGTGGTCCTTATGCGAAATATAGAGACCATCAAGGATTTTGGGGGAATCGATCAAGCTGCCTCTCTGAAATTAATAATGGAGGATCTTGAGCAAGATGTGGGTGAGTAGCATTGCTTGAATAGCTCAGATCTGATCCTATTTGTTAAAGAGGAGGTCCAGCGTCTCTCTGAACATATGTAGAAGACTTATGTAGAGACGTAACATGAATTGGAAGCAGAGTCTTAGGAGTTAAAATCCCTGGAGGCTGAGAAGATCAAGATTGTCGATGCAATTGATGCTTCTAACAATGAACTTGCTGATGCTAATGAACAGCTTGAGAAGGCCGAGGCGATGATAAAAGGGCCAACTTCTTATATCCAAAGCTGGGCCAGTGCGTGTGGAGAAGACTGCTAGGCTAGAACAGCTGAGTGCCTAAAGCGATCAGATCCTCAAGCGAAGAAGAAGGCGGTGATAGCAGAGGCTCAAGCTCGTCTGGCTGAACTGGCGGCTGTCAATCATGAAAATCTGAAGTCGCAGGCTCTTGCTAGGGCTGAAGAGAATAGAAAACAAAAACTGTCTTTTCTTGAGATAAACTCATATCATATGAGAGACCAGTTTAACGTATCTTCTACGTATCTCTTCTTTTTGAGTAAATAAAATATTTGTCTTTGACTCATTTGCTCTTCTCCATGTCTTTCTCTTTATTTGTTTGTGCAAGTACCTATTAGGTAATATAAGTTTTCTTTAAAAAAACATAGTAAAAAGTTCTTTTCGAAGAACTAAAAAGAGTGAAAATTCACCAAGTTGAATTTTTGAAGAAATTACAAAAGTGACTAAAATTATTCAGAGGTTAAGAACATAATAAAGTCAGTCAAATATAAGAGTCCAATGGGGATTAAAAGAAGGTAGATTTAGGAATTCGCTAGGAATCACTAAATCCAAAAAGATTAAGTCTGGAGATCTGTCAGTTCAGAGGTGATAAATTGGACATAACTGATTAGGAATCATCAGACATGCGATTTTATTATTTAGAGGTGATGAATTGAACATGATGACAAAGAAGGGTGAAATTGGGTAATCATCTGTTCAGAGGTGATGAACTGGATATAATCGATAAGAGATTACCAAGCGCAGAGTATTTAATGTTCAGAGGTGATTAACTGGACATAACAGTAAACAAAAGAGGAGACTTGGCTATCTGTTGGTTCAGAGGTGATGGACTGGACATGACCAATTGAGAAGCCACCAATCTCAGGATTTTGTCATTCAGAGGTAACGAACTGAACATGACGATAAAATGAAGGTGAAGCCGATTTTAAGGACCCGTATATTCAGAGGTGATGAGCTAATAGACTAAGACACATTAAACTCTGAATCCACTGCCAGATGTAGTCATAATAACTTAGCAGCTAGCCCATAGGGGACTGCAAAGGTGAATTAGATTTGGGCACCCGTTGGTTCAGAGATAGTTTGAACATGACCAACTATGAGACACCAAACTCACAATCCGTTGTTAAGAGGTAGTCGTATTAACTTGACATAAGAACTCCCAGCCCTAACGGGGGAAAGAATAACAATGTTATGGATTCGTTTGTTCAGAGGTAGTTAACTGACATAACAGTTTGAGTACCATAAATGGGGAGAGATCAAGGCACCCGTCGATTCAAAGGTAATATGGACATAACAGATTAAGAATTACTAGACTCAGAACCCTATCATTAAGAGGTGGTGAACTGACCAAACGACAAAAGAGTAGTCTCTATCGGATTAGAAAATG
This sequence comes from Agave tequilana, assembly GCA_038442645.1. Classification (NCBI taxonomy): domain Eukaryota; kingdom Viridiplantae; phylum Streptophyta; class Magnoliopsida; order Asparagales; family Asparagaceae; genus Agave; species Agave tequilana. The sequence continues at coordinate 46,255 of JAVJIF010031860.1, read as the reverse complement.
AGACTTGGCTATCTATCGGTTTAGAGGTAATATGGATATAACCGATTGAGAAGGCACGTAGCTCAGAATTTTCACCGTTCAGAGGTGATAGGCTGGACATAACGGCAAAAAGAGTTATTTCACTAGGGAATGTGATTTGATTTTGAATTCCGTAGGAACAATGGTGTTTCCCTGGAGAATCATTTGGAAGAAATTATCAGAGGTATAAGTTAACGTGACAACTGAAGAGTCCATTAGGGACTGAAAAGGGCAATAATAGACTCCGAGGGGAATCTATTAAAACCTCGCTAGGGAGTTAGAAAAACAGATCTCATAAGAGATGAGAGTTTAGCGTTCTCTAAGATGTTAGAGGTAATCATTAATGTGACATAAAGAACTCTATGAGAATTTGATAGAGAAATGATTATTCCTTAAAAAGTTGTCAGAGATAAATATTAACGTAACAACCAAATTACTTACTGGGGAATTAAAAGGAGATTTGTCAGGAGTGATTAATTAGTATTGGTACTTGCATATTTTTTTATCACATTTGCATACTTATCATTTATTAAAGGGTGTTTCTCCTTGTTTCTAGGTCCATGGCTTGAAGAAGAAGAGAGGCCCAAAAACTCCAACATATTTGAGGATTTTTAGAACCAAAAGAGAAGCCCAAAATTGAAGCCCAAATCTGTTGAACCAGGGAGCCAAAGTCAAAGGAGTGGAGGCTGCAACGGGGCACCCATACTGGCACCAGTCTGTAGCCCTGGTGCCAGCAGACTGGCGCCAGTATAGCCGCGAAAACGCGGCCAGGGCCAGGTTTTCGCGGCATCCTGGCACTACTCGAGTGGTGCCAGGGGCTATACCCTCCATTCAGTGCACCATACCCTCTGTAGCTATAAAAACCCCCTGGGACTTTCAGAGAAGGAGATATCCAGAGTTTAGAGTTGTATTGTTGCTTTGTTTCTAGGAGTTGTAGTTGTTATTGTTTCCTTCTTCTTCTTCTAGTTTTAGTTTAGCCATTAGAGTGAAAGAGAGAGAGTATGTAAAAGTTATATTTGAAAGTGGCAATTTAATACAAGTAACTACTTCTCTTTCTCCTTTCCATTTACTTGTGTTTTCTATTTGCGTTTACTTTCTTGTTGTAGTGTAACTCCTTTCTCTTTACTTCTTTCTTTGTTGTTTCTTTTACTACCATGTCTAACTAACTCTTTCATTGTAAGGCTAACTAACTATTAACCCACTAATCTCTAACAACTTGATTGATAACCCGAATGAGTCAATAGTGTCAAATAAGCCTTGTGCAAATGAGAGCTATGATATCTTAAGACGAGGATTCTAATTCAAACTTACATACAAGTATTCGCTTTCTTATATTTCATACTTAACGGGTTTTTGATGATTTATAAACTTTGCTTGTCTTTGTAAGTTGAGATTTTCCTTTTAACTTTGCCGATACCATTAGTGCACTTGTGTCTTCCCTTATTCTCACCTTCTATTGGATCTTGATAAGGGAATGTCCGAATTTTTGCCGTGTAAAGCTAAGTTAAAGGAAGAAACTTTCACTCGATTTTCAAGTGAATAGTTCCTATGTATAAGGGTTATGCTTACCTATGATCCATCGTGAGGCTACATCTTTAAGAAGTTAGAGATTAGTAGGGGCACTTAGTAGAAAGTTAGACATGCGCTTTTACCATTAAGAAAAATCCACTTTTACAAACCATCAAACAAATTCAAAATTATTCTTATAACAAACTTGTTTTCATTTTAAATTCTTTATTTGAAACAAAGATCATTCTCTTTTCTTAAACAAAGAAGCCGCAACAAGCTTCCATCGCTCTCCCTGCTTGTGGATACGATCCGTAGAGCCACTTTGCTACTACGGAAGATTCGCAAAAGCAGTAACATTGACCCACACTCTCTTTACTTATTCTTGTGCTTGCTTTTTGCTGATCAATTTTGGCGCCGTTGCCGGGGAGGGAACGACCTTATTGTTCAATACTAAAGATTTTTCTTTGTTCTTGTGTGTAGGAGAAGTACCAAGGAGCTTACTATCACGGGAAGCGAAAGTGGTGGCTAAAGACGTTGCACGAGGATTCATTTGCCCTCGAAAAATTCATGTAAAAGCGAGTTTCTCCGATTGAAGTACTAACAAACTCGTTTGCAGGGTTGCCGAAAGCCGCTAAAATTGTTTTCTAAATTTTTTAGTTCCATTGAATGCTTCACCTTATACATGTGTAATAAACTCAACAGAAATCCACTTGTTGCTTAATTAAAATTTGGATTAGACTTTTACATTTAGGGCACGTGTCTATTTCAATTCATTTTAATTTCATTTCAATTTCTGTTGAAGAGTGCAAGAGAAAAAGTACGTGTGCATTCATATAGAATAGGACAAATATTTTGGAGTGATTTATCGCTTTGAGTGTTACCTTATTGTGAATAAACTGTATACTTGCACAATTGTCATTAAGGGCAAAATCTCAAATAAATAAGATAAGGTGGGATTTCATCACCCTTCCTTAGCCCAAAAATCATCTCCAAGTGCACTCACACTATCCCAAGCCTTAACTAAAAATTGATAGACGTTGGCCCTAGGGACATCTCGGACTCACTAAGAGATTAACTGAGGTTGGAAATTGCAAGAACTATACTCCTACAAAATCGGTATCTAAGGAAAGTGGATTGAGAGGCAAAGCCTCGAAAGCTCCGTGGTTTGGCGTAATTAAGGCCTGTGTCTCACGCCCGGATACCTCCCACCGAGTTTGCCCTTTCCTGGCTGATTAGCTTGTAGTCGAGTTCTTACAACAACCTCCCCTGGAGAATCGACCAGTTAGGAGTCGTCTAGGTCCAGGTACCTTAGACTAAGGCTTGTGGTTGTTTTCTTTCTTTTGTTTGTTTATTTTATTTTTTCGATTGTTTGTTGTCTTTACGTTGTTTGTGGTGTGCTACATGCAAGAGTGGGTAAGAGATCCTATATCTTTTATATTAACCAGAAACACTTCTCTACCCTTGCATCCAGAACTTGTGATGGCGTCACTTCAGGACAAGTTTTACCCGATCAGAACCTCATTACCATCTTGTATAAAACTGCCTGAGGCAAATGAAAATAATTTTGAATTAAAGCCTCAATTCATCAACACTCTCCTAAAGTTTCATGGTTTAGAATCAGAGGACACATACTTCTTTGTTAGGGAATTTGAAGAGGTGTGCCTCATGATGCGTATACCCTAGCTAGGAGACGATGCCATTAGGTTACGTTTCACTCCCTTTTCCCTAAAGGACCTAGTGAAGAAATGGTTGTACAGTTTGGCGGTAGATTCTGTCACGACATGGGATGATTTTGTCAAGACCTTCTTGAAGAAATTCTACCCAATTCACAAAACTGCCCTCATTAGAAAAAATATCATGCAGTTCAGGCAAGAACCGAGCGAACTATTTTGGAGATACTTTGAGAGATTCAAAGATCTCCTAGCTCAGTGCCCTCATTATGGTGTCGAGAAATGGCGTCAGTGCCACATTCTCTAGATGGATTATTTTATCAAACGAAAACCCTTTTAGAAACCATGTGTCAGGGAGGGTTCTTGCAAACGGATGAGAATCAGGATTGGGACTTATTTGAGAATTTAGCTGAGAAAACCCTGCAATGGGTGCCAGCCTCGAAAAAACCAAGGAATTCACAATCTATAGCTTCAAGAGGAGGGCTCCTATCTCTAGAATCATCCATAGCTGCAGAAGCTAAGATTGCAACCCTAATGAGAAGAATAGAAGCTCTAGAAATAAGAGAGCCAGCCAACGTCATCCAAATCAACCCACCACTAATTCATAATTTGGGTTGTTCATACTGTCAGGTACCAAACCATGTCTTTGAAGAGTGCCATGTTTTTCATACCCAGCAAGTGCCACCGGAACACCTGAACGTCGCATAATCCCTACTCGTAAACATACAATCTAGGTTGGAGGAATCACCCAAATTTCTCCTGGGCCCAGAACAATCCTCCTAGGCCTAATTTCTCCAACAATTTTCACCATCCCAGTCCTCCACCAAGTTTCCCCAATCAAGCTCCATCTTCCTCCTCTCAAAGTTCACCAATGGAAAAGAAATTCAGTAAGTTAGAGGAGAGTATGGAAGCTTTTATGAAGTCCCAAACCGCTTTCATGTAAAACCAAGGACAAACACTGAACAACCATTCACAGGCTATATCGAGATTGGAAATGCAGATAAGCCAATTAGCTAGCTCTCTAAGTGAAAGACCAAAGGGTATTTTACCTAGTCAGCCGCTAGTTAACCCAAAAAACTCCAATCAAGCATATGAAATTCAGGATTCGTCGATCAACCACTGCAATGCTATTCACACACTTCGATCTGAAAAGAAGGTGGACAACTAGGTCTACCAACAGAAAAATCTAGTCTATACTGATCCTACTCTGGCCTCCACCTCTGCTAGCCAATCTGCTCCTCAAACATCGGACGAGGACAAAGCTGCTGAATAAGTTCATAAGCCTATAGCACCCTTTCCCAATAGGCTTAGGAACAACAATAAGCATATGCACATGGAAAAGATGATAGAGATGTTTAACCAGGTCAAACTGAATGTGCCTCTTCTTGATGCTATCCAACAAGTCCCAGCTTATGCCAAATTTCTTAAGGATATGTGTACGAAAAGAGAAAGACAAATGTTCCCAAGAAAGTGTTCTTGGCAACCAATATAAGCGAAATTCTGTCTGGTCCCATTCCGGTGAAATACAAGGATCCCAGATGTCCCATAATTTCTTGCACCATAGGACAGACAGAAATTAGTAGAGCGCTTCTTGACCTGGGAGCAAGTATCAACTTGCTACCTCTCTCAGTATACTAGCAACTTGGGTTGGGCAAACTGAGCCAAACCCGAGTCACCATTCAATTAGCTGACCGATCTGTGAAAATCTCCAAGGGGCAAATCACAGATGTCCTTATCCGGGTCAGGGATTTCATCTACCCCGTTGACTTCATTATGCTTTAAACCCAACCTGTGCCCAATCTAAGGTCTCAAACTCCAGTCATTTTAGGGTTCTCATTCCTTGCTACAACCAATGCCATAATCAACTATAGGAACGAGTCCATGCGATTGACCTTTGGAGACAAGACGAAGGAAGTCAACGTCTTCAATCTTGGAAGATAACCCAGGAATGTCAATGATCAGACGTTTGAGGTCAATTCTATTGAAAATCTGAACAGTGAGCATGAGGAAAGCATGGAGATGGAAACAGAGGCAGAGTTTGATCTGGAGTCTGAGGATTTTAATCTTGATCAGATCGTGAATTCGGCAGTGAACTGGGCGTCAAGCCCAAGTGTACCTCATCATAGGATTGAAAGTCCGGAGATTGCCTCCAATGAAGCAACACCTTCCCTAGAGCTAAAAGCTTTACCTGCACACCTCAAGTACACCTACCTGGGCGGAAGAGAAACCCTGTCAGTCATCATAGCATCCCACCTGACTGAGAAACAAGAGGACAGCTTAATTTCTATTCTGAATAGACATAGGGAAGCCATTGGATGGACGACGAAGGATATCAAAGGGATAAGTCCAGCCATAGTGCAACATAGAATCCATTTAATCAATGAAGTAACCCTTAGGAGGGACCCACAACGCAGGCTAAACCCACTCATGCAAAAGGCAGTTAAAGCAGAAATTTTGAAACTACTAGACAATGGGATCATTTATCCCATTTCTGATAGCCAATGGGTTAGCCCTGTTCATGCGGTCCCAAAGAAAGCTGACTTTATGGTAGTTGAAAATGAGCACAAAGAGTTGATACAAATAAGACTGCCTACCAAGATTCGTGTTTGTATCGACTATAGAAAGTTGAATGCAGCCACCATAAAGATCACTTCCCGCTACCCTTCATCGACCAAATGCTTGAACGCCTGGCTGGACATGAGTACTATTGCTTCCTAGATGGGTACTCGGATACAATCAAATCCCCATTGCTGCAGAAGACCAGGACGTTCACCTGCCCGTTCGGAACCTTCACTTACCGACGCATGCCCTTTGGATTGTGCAATGCTCCCGCAACATTCCAACGGTGCATGCTTAGTCTTTTCTCTGACATGGGAGAACGTTTCTTAAGATTTTTATGGATTACTTCTCCATCTATGGAGATTCATTTGATCAGTGTCTTCATCACCTAGAGTTAGTTCTGCAAAGATGCAAGGACAAGAATCTAACTCTAAACTAGGAGAAATGTCACTTCATGGTGAGACAGGGGATTGTCTTAGGCCATGAGATTTCTAGGAGAGGCATTGAAGTGGACAAGGCTAAAGTCAAAGTGATTGCTAAGCTTTCACCACCCAAAAGCATCAAGGATATTAGATCCTTTCTAGGGCATGCTGGGTTCTATCGATGGTTCATTAAGGATTTTAACAAAATCGCTAGGCCCTTAACCAACCTGCTCGCTAAGGACGTGCCCTTTGATTTTAACGATGAATGTTTCAAGTCATGGGGGAAGTTTAAGTAAGAATTTATTTCTGCGCCTAATATTTCTGCTCCTGATTGGGCACAACCGTTTGAAATCATGTACGATGCCTCTGATTTTGCTATTGGCGTTGTTCTAGGACAGCGCATCGACAATAGGCAGCACGTGATTTACTACTCGAGTAGGACCTTGAATGACGCCCAACAGAATTATACAATGACTGAGAAGAAATTCTTGGCCGTTGTCTTTGCATTATAGAAGTTCCGACCCTACTTGTTAGGTTCGAAGATGGTGATTTTCACGGATCACTCGGCATTAAGATACCTCATGACCAAGAAGGAAGCAAAAGCCAAATTGATTCGGTGGATCCTTTTGCTTCAAAAATTTGACTTGGAAATCCGGGATAAACGAGGTATAGAAAATGTGATCGCTGATCATCTATCATGAATTCCGAACGCACCTATCATGCCAGCTCTGATCAACGAGGATTTCCTAGACGAGCACATCCTGGCAATTTTCAAGGAACCCTGGTATGCGGACATAGTCAATTACCTGGCCACTGGACAATTACCCGCTGACTGGACAAAGCAAGACTAGTGTCATTTTTTTGCCTAAGTATGATACTTCTTCTGGGAAGAGCCGTATCTTTTAAATGTTGTCCCGACCAAATTATTCGACGATGCATACCAGAGGAAGAACAGAGGAGTGTGCTAAGCTTTTGCCATGAACTTGCATGCGGCGGACACTTCGGTCCCCGCGAGAATGCAGAGAAAGTTCTACAAAGTGGGTTCTACTGCCCCACTTTGTTCAAAGACTCATTCAACTTTTGCAAGACATGTGTAAATTGTCAGAAGATTGAAAAAAATTCAAGAAGAGACATGATGCCCCTGAACCCTATCCTTGAAGTTGAAATTTTTTATGTTTGGGGTATTGACTTCATGGGACCATTACCTAATTCCTTCGGCAACCAGTTCATTTTGGTTGTTGTAAATTACGTCTCTAAATGGGTAGAAGCTGTGCCAATAAAGACCAATGACAACAAAGTGGTTGTTAAATTTTTCAGGGAAAACATCTTCTCCCGTTTTGGCACACCACGCGCTATAATTAGTGATAATGGGTCACATTTCTGCAATAGAGTTTTTGAAGCTCTGATGCGAAAATACTCCATCAATCACAAGTTATCCACTCCGTGTCATCCCCAAAAAATGGGCAAGTTGAAGTGACAAATCGTCAAATCATGCTCATTTTTGAAAAGACGGTGGGACAAAATCGAAAAGAATGGTCAGTCAAGCTAAACGATGCGTTATGGCTTACCAAACTGCTTTTAAGACTGTCTTGGGGTTATCTCCGTATAGAATCGTCTTTAGCAAAGCCTGTCATCTGCCTGTTGAGTTAGAACACCGAGCTTTGTGGGCTATTAAGCAACTGAATTTCGATCTGACTAAAGCCGGTGAACTAAGGAAATTACAGATCTCAGAGTTGAGGAGATATGGAATGAGGCCTACGAAAATACACGGATCACTAAAAGCAGAACTAAAATTTTTCATGACCAGATTATCAACTGGAAAAACTTTGCTCCAGGAGACAAGGTTCTGCTATGCAATTCTAAGCTTCACATTTTCGTGGGAAAGCTAGAAACTCATTGGTCCGGATCCTTCATTGTGCGCACTGTCTTTCCATACGGTACTATGAAAATTTTTGATCCAAAAAGTAATCAGGAATTCAAGGTGAACGGGCAAAGATTGAAGCCATTTCTGACTGCTGAGCCAGAGTCGCAAGCTGCAGTTGTCCTGTGTCTTTGCAACCCAGTGTATACTTGACTGTCTGCCATCACACACACAAATAAAAATAAAATTAAAAAAATAAAATAAAATAAAAATAAAAATAATATATATATATATATATATATATATATATATATATATATATATATATATATAAATAAATAACTACAAATTGTCTATAAATAACAAGAGATTCATTCCAATAACCATACCCTTGGTAAACTTGTAAATACTTTTGTGACCTCAGGGTAAGATTGGAATTTCATTATTTTGTTGTGCCTATTTATACCTCTCCACCCCTCTTTTTGCTATCTAACCTGAATTCCTTCTCCAGATCTCAGAGAGGAGGTCAAGAGCCACTTCCTCCCCTAAAATTCTTCTCTTCCTCTACCAGAAAGCCGCGCCCAGCCTTTTCTGGCCGCGAAAACGCAGCCCGTTCCAGGAGTTGGCCGCGCCGCCAGCTTCCCTCTTAGCCACATTTCGGAGTTCTCCTCAGTTTTTACACGGATTTGGGATTCTCTGTCTGGATTGTCTCCGGGCATTTTTTGTTGGTTCCCCCACGGTTTTCAGGGGAGGTTTGCAAATTATTTGCCCTATCTCTCAATTTTCAGATCTAGATTATGGCTCCCACCATATTTCCTGAGAAAGATTTTTCTCGCCTATTAAGTGATGTTCAGGGTTATGGGACTATTTTCTTAGATAGGATTCATTAGAGACAGTGGTATGGGTTGGTGTATGATAATTCTGATGGTGACACCTTTTACTGCCCAGACTTGGTGAGGAGCTTTATTTAGGGATAGATACTACTTCCATTAATCAAGCCCTTAATCAATTCACTGTCCACCTAGACCACGGGAACCTGTTGCTCAACATTGAGGCTATAGAGGAGGTCACCCAGGTGCCTTCCCCTCCTCAGCACATTGCCCCCCTTCCTTTACATGAGTATATGACTTTGATGCGTGTACGATGCACCGAGCAAGATCGTGGTCTTCGGGCAAACACCACCTTCAGAAACATCCATTGTGTTGGCCGTTGGATTCAAAGAAACATCTTAGGCATAGACCACACAACCTCGTTTAACAGACCTACCTTACAGATTATCCACAGCCTCATGATGAGGCAACATATTGTCTGTCTAAACGCCATCCTTCTGCAATAATTGTTGGCCAACTCTCAACGGACTAGGGGAGCCAAGTATTCTTTGCCCATCTTAGTGACTCGCTTATGCCGAAACTTTTTGCCCACTGAGACCTTTGCTGAGTATGACCGAGTCTTTGTTTCCCCGAGCGTATCACTAGCGCCTATAACAGTTGTTTACATTCGATCTGGACACCTACGGTCCTGGGCGAGGATGTCCCAGCTGAGTCCTCCTCAGAGGACCATATGGAAGAAGAGGGTGACCCTGAGTTCTGGCGGCAACCGCCCCCATCTAATTCCACTGCATTCATGTCCTCCATTTGGAAGGGCATGAAAAAGATCTTTAAAGGCCAGATTTCACTCAGGCGTCAAATGGATGAACAACATACCCGCCTGGCACGTATTGAGGAGATGCTTCGGCGTTCACACTCGGCCGGCCCCAGCACTTTGGCCGGCCCGAGTCGGCGGAGACAGTGATATCATTTCTTCTCCTTATTTATTACATTTGCCTTTACATGACATTCATTGAGGACAATGCATTAGATAGGTGTGGGGGGTGTTCAATTTTCTTCTTTCTTTCCAAAATAAAAAATTTAAAAAAAATAAAAAATAATATATATATATATATATAATGACCTCTACAATGAAAAAAGAATTTTTATACTCTTTATAAAAATACCAAAAGGTTGTGAGAATTAAGGGAACCGTAGTAAGGAATCTTTATTTTAGCCTAAATAAAAAAGAAATATTGGTTTGACTAAGAGTTGGGAGGGACAAGAAAAATAACTCACATCTTTTATTTAGCTTTATTAGAATATGCATATATCACACACACACGCTTGAGATTTTGAGACATAACTTTGACATAAAAAAAAAGAAATGAAAATAAGCTGGATAATTGTGCCTCAAGAAGCATGATTACTCACACCAAAATTATATATATATATATATATATATATATATATATATATATATATATATATATATATATATATAGAAATAAGTCTTGATTTCGTGGCCTACTTTACTTACATATTTGACCTGAGGGGTGTTTTTCCACCTGGTGCCCTAAAGCCATCTGGTTTGGGAGTCATCAGTTTGATATGTGTTACACAAGTAAAGTAGAAAACCTAAAGAAACCAAGTGTAAACATGTAGATAAACATTAAATTAAATAACATTCAGAGTTGAGTTAAGAAATCCCAAGCATATCACACTTACACAAGATGCATATCTATTTAAGCAAAATAACAGAATGAGTTAGAAGTACAAGATCCTTTCAAAATTTAAGGGAAAACCATAATCTCTTCTTTTATGAAGGCTAAAGTATAGGAGGACTTGTGAGGGTTAGACCTAATTCTTATAATCATTCGGTCATTTTTACTTAGATAATTGAAAGTTCTTTTTTCTGAAAGAGGTTTGCTTAAAGCTAACATCTCTTTTTATTTTGGATTTTGTGGGTGTAATTTACTGAAAATCATCAGGAGACAACGCTCCTCCTCTAGGGAAACATAGAGGTTTAACGGCTTGTTACACATGCTCAGTGTAATCGCGTCACCTGCGAAAGTGGTGTAATAACTTTTTTTAGCTCTCTTTTATTTTTCTCAGGGACGAGCAAAATATAATTGTGGGGGTGTGATTAGTATTGGTACTTGCATATTTTTCATCACATTTGCATACTTATCTTAATAAAAATCTATTTATTAATGGGTGTTTCTCCTTATTTCTAGGTCCATGGCTTGAAGAAGAAGAGAGGCCCAAAAACTCCAACATATTTGAGGATTTTTAGAACCAAAAGAGAAGCCCAAACTTGAAGCCTAAATCTGTTGAACCAGGGAGCCAAAGTCAAAGGAGTGGAGGCTGCAACAGGGCACCCATACTAGCACTAGTCTGCAGCCGCTGGCGCCAGCAGACTGGCGCTAGTATGGCCGCGGAAACGTTGTAAGGGCTGGGTTTCCGTGGCCATCCTGGCACTACTCGAGTGGTGCCAGGGCCATACCCTCCATTCAGTGCACCATACCCTCTGTAGCTATAAAAACCCCCTGGGACTTTCAGAGAAGGAGATATCTAGAGTTTAGAGTTGTATTTTGCTTTGTTTCTAGGAGTTATAGTTGTTGTTGTTTCCTTCTTCTTCTAGTTTTAGTTTAGTCATTAGAATGAAAGAGAGAGTGTGTGTAAAAGTTATATTTGAAGGTGGTAATCTAATACAAGTAACCACTTCTCTTTCTCCTTTCCATTTACTTGTGTTTTTCATTTTCTTTTACTTTCTTATTGTAGTGTAACTCCCTTTCTCTTCACTTCTTTCTTTTGTTATTTGTTTTACTACCATGTCTAACTAACTCTTTCATTGCATAGCTAACTAACTACTAACCCACTAATCTCTAACAACTTGATTGATAACCCGAATGAGTCAATAGTATCAAATAAGCCCTGTGCAAATGAGAGCTATGATATCTTAAGACGAGGGTTCTAACTCAAACTTACATACAAGTATTCGCTTTCTATATTTTATACTTAACGGGTTTTTGATGATTTATAAATTTTGCTTGTCTTTGTAAGTTGAGATTTTCCTTTTAACTTTACCGATACCATTAGTGCACTTGTGTCTTCCCTTATTCTCGCCTTCTATTGGATCTTGATAAGGGAATGTCCGAGTTTTGCCGTGTAAAGCTAAGTTAAAGGAAGAAATTTTTACTTAATTTTCACGTGAATAGTTCCTATGCATAAGGGTTATGCTTGCCTATGATCCATCGTGAGGCTACATCTTCAAGAAGTTAGAGATTAGTAGGGGCACTTAGTAGAAAGTTAGCCATGCGCTTTTACCATTAAGAAAAATCCACTTTTACAAACCATCAAACCAATTCAAAACTACTCTTGAAACAAACTTGTTTTCATTTTCAAATTCTTTATTTGAAACAAAGATCATTCTCTTCTTGAACAAAGAAGCCGCATCAAGCTTCCATCGCTCTCCCTCCTTGTAGATACGACCCGTAGAGCCACTTTGCTACTACGAAAGAATCGCAAAAGCAGTAACATTGACCCACACTCTCTTTACTTATTCTTGTGCTTGCTTTTTTGCTGATCAGTTATCGTGAAAACTTCTCCGCTTGGGGATTTTATAAAGGTAACTTGTCAGAGGTGTGATGTTAATTTGACAAGGATTCATTACTATCAGCGGTGTTTAAACATAACAATAATTCCAGTGGACCTGTCATTCTATTGAAGAGAATGGCAGATGGAGTTTTATAAACTGGGGATATTAGCAGGATCCGCCAGGAGTGTTCAAAAGGTTTTACTGTCAGAGACATGAGCTATTAGCATGATAGTTTTGATTTGCGATTCATCTCATTGGAGAAATAAATACAGCCTTCTATGGTCCTATCATTCCATAGATGAAAATTGGTAGGGGACCTTAGAGGAAGATATTATTCTCTACAAAATGTTAGAATATTGCTAGAGAATTCCACCGAGGGATAGAAAATGGTGTTCCTAAAACTAGTTTAGGAATTAAAGCAATCCTGTCGTGGATAGGAGAGTAATACTTCTAAAATGAAGGAAAAGTCAGCGATGAAAACTTTAACATGACTTATTTGTTTTGTGGATCCACTATTCTATGGAAAAATTGGTAGAGGATTTTGAAGGAATCAAATGGGATCAAGTCCTTAGGATTTTTAGCAAATCCTAGCTATCAACGGATTTGTTAAGCCTTTATCAACGACCATTTGAGTTGGGCTAGCCATGTTGTTTCCCTCAGCATAATGAGTTGTCGAGAATTTTTTGTTGGGTTTAAGAGCCAACTTCTTCTTCTATCCTTAGCCATTAAGGGCTTAGGATTATTTTGTTGCTTTATGTAATTCCGCGGGGATGTCAGTTAGCAACTAACATTCCTCATGAAATCTTTTTTGGTGTCTTTAATGTTGACACTGTGCAGCGTTGTCTCCTGATGTTCGATCAACTTGACTTCGATGGAATTTTCAATGATCAGAGGTCTAATATTAACTTAATTATGAATGATATTTCTTTAGGAATTTTCCATTGATGGACATCATAAGCATGTCGTCATTCGGATTTGAAAGGCGATATGGTCCATTTGAGTTGACTGTCTCTACTACAAACGTTCCTTCCCATTTAGGTCAGAATTTACCTTTGGACTTGTGTGTCATGACCATAGATCATCTGACAGCTAAGACCAAGTCTTCCTTCTGAAGAATTCTCTCTTTGGCCTTTTTTATTGAAGGCCTTTAAGATTCGAGCCTGATAAAGCTCAATATGCTGTTGAGCCTGTAACCGCTTCTTGTTTAGCGCTCAAGCTCTTAGAGATGCAACCGATGGTTATCTTCATCGGTCATCTTGGTTGTCAAAGCAACATGAAGTGATGGTATTTGAATCTCCAAGGTTATAAATGCTTCACATCCGTATACCAAAGAAAAAGGCGTATTGCCGCTTGGGGTTTGGATCATAGTTTGATAAGCCCAAAGACATTCACTGAGCTTCTTATTCCAATCTCATTTACTTGCGGAGATTAACTTTTTGAGGAGCTTGATGATTGTCTTATTGAATGCTTCTGCTACCCCGTTGGCGGTAGGGTTGTAAACAGTTGAAGCTACATTTTGAATTCGTACTTATTGCAGAACTGATAGAATGATTGGCTTGTGAATTGGGGACCATTATCGTGGATGATCCGTCTGGAGACACCAAATCAGTGGATGACATGATGTTTGCTGAAGTTGACCACATTGGTGGTTTTAAACTTCAGCGAGTGGGATGACCTCTGCCTACTTTGAGAAGTAATCAGTTATCGTATGGATGAACCGATGACCTCTAGGTGACGGAGGATTGATTGGTCATATTATATCATTCCCCAAGCTTCGTATGGCCATGCTTCAACTGTAGGATTGAGCAGTTCTGGGGGTTGGTGTATAAATTCCACATGGATTTGACAAGCCTTGCACCTTTTTTCATATTTGATTGCATCAGCGATCATAATCAGCCAATAATAGCCAAGTCGGTGCAGTCGATCCTTGAGCTTTGGACCTGGTTGATGAGCTCCACATATGCCATCATGAGCCTCTTTAATTACTTCTTGTGCCTCTGAATTGGATAGACAATGAAGAAGTATACCGTCGTATAAACGGCGATATAGTGTCTTTACTAATATATCATAGTAGAACCAAGTAGATCTTTGTCGAACAGACACCGCTTCCCTGGGATCATCAGGCAATATGCGGTGCAAAGTATAGTCAATGATTGGGAATCACCAGTCCCTTGGTTCAAAGATTGTCGAGACTTCTACATCAGCCATGTATCTCGCCTCCAAAATACAAAGGCAGATGCTCTAACTACATTAGCAGTTACACTAGCTTTACCTGCTGATACCATTTACCGTCGCACAATGGCCACCCGTCATCTCTTTTATCCAAAGTACGTTTTAGAGGTTAGCGAAGCTCAGCTGAATGGCTGCATGGTGATATGGTATTAGGTCTTTATGATGAACCTCATATTCACTTAGAATCACCATAAGCTTCAAGGTATCGTACCCCTATTTATTGAGCGAGTTAGAGGCCAATGAGCAAAGAATTGTACTCAGCTACATTGTTCGAATAAGGTTCCATTAGCGAGAATGCATGAGGAAGGACATGATTCTCGAGTGAGATACATTTTACCCCCACTCCGGCGACAATCTTGTCTTTTGGTCTAGTTCTTGATGCACCATCACTGAATAGCTACCATACATCATCGCTTGAAGTCATGTTGGTTTTGATAACTTTATCTGGAAAATCTTCATGTAATTTTGAAATTTCGGAATTGGATGAGCTGCCAAAAAGTCTGTGAGGGCTTGACCCTTGATGGCCTTTTGGCTATGAAAGTCGTATTATATTGAGACAGCAATATGGCCCAATTAGCCAACCTAAAGTTCAGAGAACTTGGCTTTGTCATAAGGATCTAGAGAGTATTGACTCTTGAAATGACATGAATAGTCTACCTGATGAAGTACTGTCGCATCTTCTAGATGGCGAAGATAAGAGCAAGATACTCCTTGTTGACTAGGTTGTAACGACTTTCAGCCCCAATCAAGGTTCGGCTAAGATAATAGATGGCTTTCTTGGCACCTTCTTCATTCTTCTGTGCTAGTAGAACGCCTAAAGAATGGTCCATAACTCTTACATAAAGTAAGAATGTTTTTTCAGAAATAGGAGATGCCAGAACTGGAGGCTTAGTGAGGTATGCTTTGACATCTTCAAAAGCTTTTTGATAAGCGTCATCCCAGACAAAAGATACACCCTTCTTCATTAGTCGCGTAAACGGTTGATAGCGACTTGACATGTTTACGATGAATCTACGGATGTAAGACAACCTGCCTTGAAGACCTCTGAGTTCTTTGAAATTCTTTGAATGCTGCATAACTTGAATGGCTTTAATCTTGTCAGGATCAAGGTGAATTCCTTTAGATGTGACAATGAATCCCAGGAGCTTGTCATTTGAAACTCCCAAGAAAGACTTTTTCAGGTTCATCTTTAGCTGGCGAGCCCGCATGAGATCGAACATCGTTCTTAAGTCATGGAGATGATTGTTCTTGTCATGACTTTGATTGTAATGTCGTCAACATAACACTCCATCATTTTCGTAGGTGATCACGGAAGATTGTACTTATTGCACGTTGGTAGGTGGCACCAGCATTCTTTTAGCCAAATGGTATAACCGTATAGCAAAACCCACCCAGCGGTGTTCAGAATGACGTATGATTTTCATCTTTCAGGTATATCTTAATTGATCGTACCCTGAGAAGTCACCCATAAAGGACATTCTTTTGAATCACACGTGTTGTCAATCATGACATCCGTGATAGGTAATGGAAATTCATCTTTAGGACAGGCTATATTAAGATCATGAAAGTCAATACAGATTCAGATCTTTTTATTCTTTTTAAGAACGGGTACAATGTTAGAAACCTAGTCTGGGTGTTGCTCCTCTCGAATGAAGCCACATTCGATGAGTTTTTGAATCTCAGCTTTGATTGCCACCATGATGTCAGGTTAGAACCGTCGTTGCTGTTGTTTGACCGACTTAGCATCTGGTTGATGTTGAGACGATGCATGGCCACCTGAAGATCGAGACCAGGTATGTCTTCATAGTTCCAAGCAAAGACGTTATTTTATAAGAGATATAAGATCTTACTTCTCTGTTGGCGATAAAATTTGGCTTATAAGATGAGCTTTGGGTGTGTTTGATCACTCACATCAATTTGGATTACTTTATCTTCTGTAGGAGGGTCCCATTGTTCAAAATGTTTTTCCTTTGAAGATCAAGTTGTTGATCCCATGGATTAGTGTTGAATGGCTCAATGTCCTCTTTTGGCTCCACCTGACTGTAACGCCCCGATCCCGGCGGGTACGGAGACGTTACTGCAACGTATATACGCAGGTCAGAAATACCCTCACGTATATACGCTAAGCATCAGTACAGGCAAGAATCAGAGTACGGAAGCAAATGGTGCATTATACATTCCAACACATGAGTACAATTACAAAGTTATCACCAGAGGTGACAAATATTACAATAATATTACATCACCAACATGGCGCAAATGCGAGAATACAAAGGATGTACAAGTATGAACAGTACAAAAGGCACTCACGAGTTTACAAAAGGAAAACTCGAGAGGCACACAGGGGGCCTGGAAGGATAGAGCTTCAGATGGTCTACTGGAGATCCATGCTACCGCTGCGCCACTCTGATCAACAACTGGGGGAATCCACACGCTCCAAGCTCCATGACCTGGACAAGAGAATCCAGGGGAGTCAGATAGAACTCCCCAGGCGAGTGGTGATACAAAAGCCGGATGGCGTGCTGAGATAAGTACAAGTGTATCGATAAAACCGAATCATAATCATGCATTGAAAACCGTGTCGTGAGCATAAGCATGTATAATCAGGTAGATATATAACAAGTGATATCAAGCAGGAACTACTCATGGAATGATAAGATAGGAGCAGTAGACTGATGGAATGGAACATGGGTAATAAAACAGGATATGAGTAGCTAATATGATAATAATCATAATACCGAAAATCCAATGTAAAACCCGATGGAAGCAAACTCAGCAAAGCATACAACGGATCCATAGCTGGCATCTTTTATTATTATTATTACTCGTCTTACCCTGATGTCTAGATATGTGAACTAGCGTCCCAGCACACATATATCCACATCTGAGTAAAGCAAGATTGTTATTGGAAACCAACGGGGGTATCAACGAACAATGTTTACAGTGGGTCCCGTGCATACCCGGGACCACGGCCCAGGATGTTCCGTTGCTTGGTGACAGAACCTACCGCAAGGCGATTCAGGAGGGTCTTATGGATGCCCTTATCAAGATGGTACCAGGAAGGAGGGAGCCAGCTCTCCCCTCGGTCCCCTGGAGGCCCACAGGTCAGACCGGAAGTTTTAGTTGCACAACATGCCTAATACCACTGTAAACACGAACATGTATTGATAGCCGCAAGTTTTCCCCGACCCAATGTAAGTTGTCCAGTTTTATGGTTTATTAGGTAGTTATCAAATTTACGGGAATAGCAGGTACAAGACATGATCAGGAATTCAGGAGTACATGAGTACTATAAATTCAGGTCACTGTATATATAATACAGGATAACAGGTACAAGATTCAAGTCACTGCATGTAATGCAGGATAACAAGTGTAGTATTCCCGTAAATTAGATAATCACAGGTCAAGTATATCATGCTGGGTGTCAAGTGATAGCATGACAGGAGGATGATATTTGACAGGTGACCAATCAAGTCAAGAGATTGATATTAGTCCGGTGGCAAGTCATGTCATAACAAGGGGCCTTGCCAAGTAGTAGCATGTTTGGTGTTGGTGATAACACCTCAGTTGTCAGGTGATACAAACAAGTGTTAAATAGTAGCATGTAAATGACAGGTATGAAGTAATGGCATAGCAAGTGTTAACATATCAGGTAAATACATGACATGTGATAGAGTAGTAGCTGAGCACAACCAAGCGGAGCTGAGCAAGCTGGAGGCATAGATAGCAAACAGTATTTAACACTGGAGCGTCTGGCAAGGTTACCGGGACAACTCGGCTTAAAGTGCGAGTAGGAAATCCGGCAGCATCTCGCCTAGACGAATCTAGTGGTAAAATGCTGAACGCTGATCATGATAACCAGGTGGAGCTGTAACGCCCCGATCCCAAAGATACGGGGACGTCACTGCAACGCATATACGTAGGCCAGATGGTGCCCCCACGTATATACGCTAAGCATAAGTACAACAAGTATCAGAGTACAACACACACAGCGTGGTATAATCATATGCCAACTTACAAAATATAAATACAAGGTTGCACAAGTTATGATAAGCAAAATCACTTTACAAGTGTCCTTTATCATAACCCAAGTCCAAAAGAACGATATACAATCAAAAATACAAAAGCGCTCACGTAAGGATGGAGATCCGTGAACCAAAAAAAAGTGTCGGGCAGGATAGATCTAGAGCTGGTCAGCCTGCTCTCCTAGGTAAGCCAAGTCCTCTGTGGAAGGCTCCACTTCGCTCCAAGCCTCAGAATCTGAATATGCAAATCCAAAGGGTCAAGACATAATATAACAAATAAAGGATAGCCAAGTGGCAAGGATCATGAATAGAGATAATGAGATAGTACTAAGTAGCAATGCATGACAAGAGATGTAAACTAAGAAAGATAAAGTCATATGCAATAAATCTACAATTAATGTCTTATTATTATTACTTGTCTTACTGTGATATCTAGCTATGCGACCCAGCGTCCCAGAGCACATAGATCCATATCCTAGTGAAACAAGGTGTTATTGGAAACAGCGGTTGTATCGACGAACTATGTTTACAGTGGGTCCCGTGCATGCCCGGGACCACGGCCCAGTATTGTTCCGTTGCTTGAAGACGGAACCTGCCGCTAGGCTAACAGGAGGGTCTTATGTATGCCCTTGTCATGACAGTAAACAGGAAAGGGAGGAAGCACTCCCCTCGGTCCCCTGGAGTACCGCAGGTAAGACCGGAAAATATAGTGCACAACCTAATACCACTGTAAACACGAACACATATCGATATTCCGCATATTTCCCCCTGTCCCCATGTAAGTTGGTATATTATATATAAAGGTCGGGTATATCATGCTTGGTGTTGAGTGATAGCATGAAGGGGGGTGATATTTGTAACGCCCCGATTCCACGAATACGGGGACGTCACTGCGACGTATATACGTAGGTCAGAAGAAGCCCCCACGTATATACGCTAAGCATAAAAGTACAATAAGGAAACAGAGTACAACACAAAGCGTGGTGTATACAGTCATATGCCAACTATAGAAGTACAAATACAAAGTTATACAAGTTATGATAACTATTACACTTTACAAGTGATATGTATCACAACCAAGTCCAAAAGAATATATACAAAGATATACATAAGGTGCTCACGTAAGAGATGGAGACTCGTGAGCCAAAAAGAGGAGTACGGCACGAGGGAACTAGAGCTGGTCAGCCTGCTCACTGAAGTATGCCTGATCTTCCGTGGAAGGATCCACTTCGTTCCAGGTCTCGGAATCTGAATATGCAAATCCAAAGGATCAAGACATATATACAAAAGATAGCTACAGCCAAGTGGCTAAGGGACGAGTACAAGTAAGATGGAACTATATAAGGTATATCAACTAACAGATATGAAAAGCATGAATAGATGAAGTCGTACAATAGATCTACAATTAACGCTTTATTATTATTATTACTTGTTTTACTCGGATATCTAGCTATGTGGTCCAGCGTCCCAGTGCACATAGATCCATATCATAGTAATACAAGGTTGTTGTTGGAAATCAGCGGTTGTATCGACGAACTATGTTTACAGTGGACCCCGTACATGCCCGGGATAACGGTCCAGGATTGTTCCGTTGCTTGGTGACGGAAGCCAGCCGCTAGGCTATTCAGGAGGGACTTATGTATGCCCTTATCAAGATGGTACCAGTAATACAGGGAGCAAGCACTCCCCTCGGTCCCCTGGAGGCCCACAGGTCAGACCGGAACATGGGTTGCACAACACTCCTAAAAGCCACTGTAAACACGAACACATATCGATATCCGCATGTTTTCCCCCGACCCAATATAAGTTGGTCCATTTTATACAAAAGTCAAGAATATCATGCTTGGTTCAAGTGATGGCATGATAAGTGGGAATATCCATTTATTAACAAGTCATGAAACGGGAATATATAATAACAAGTTATGAAGTAATATGAGATAAGATTCATCAAGTATCATGTCATGTAATATCAGTAATGTAGCATAAACATGAACAATGTATCACATGTGTATAGAGGTTAAAGTCCAAATCAGAAAAGGAAACAACTAAGTTAAATAGTCAGAATTAGTCGACTAGGTGGGAGATTAGTCGACTAATAAGGGTCTTCAGTCGACTAATAGTCCGCAGGAGTCGACTAAAGTGGTTTTCCAGAGAGTTTGGTAGTCGACTTGGGTGGGAAGGGTAGTCGACTTGGTGAACTATAAGTCGACTAACGGGTACGCAAGTCGACTAAATCTGTGATATAAAAAGTTGGGATAATTTCCGGGACATGTTAGTCGACTAGGGTACTATGTATAGTCGACTAGAGGTCTCTGGTCGACTAATTATTTGGGATAAGTCGACTAGAGCCGAGAGTTGGTAATTTTTTGGTTCAAGGGAAATTAGTCGACTAGGGGTCAAAATGTAGTCGACTAGGGGGGGTCTAGTCGACTGGTAAAAATGGGTTAGTCGACTAAAACTGTGAAAATCAGAAAAGCTACGTTTCAACTAAAGTGGGTTAGTCGACTAGTCTCTAGGTCAAGTCGACTAATCCTGAGAAAACAGAAAACAGAACAGAATTTCAGATGGTGGTTTGTTGGCCTAAAAATGGGATTTTTATGACACAAGTGTATATGAATGATCTTCACATGTACACAAAGAAGTGATCTAGTCTTGGTGAGTAAAAATACTCACAAGGAAAGGTTATTTGAAGGTTCTACGAGTCTTGAAGGATCGTTTGCCGACGATGTCACCAACTAGGTCTTTGGCGATATCTCCGACGAAGTGAGATGCGATCCAAAACCAAGAGTGTGGTAGCTTGAGAAGAAGATGGTGAAGGCTTATCTCTTTGTGAAGTGAGAAAAGAGAAAAGATTTGTAAAGGAAAGGATTTATATAAGTTTTGATTTTTGTAAAGAGAATGCAAATAAAGAAATTGAGAGGGGTTTTGTGCAAAAATAGGGGAGATGAGGTGTCTCCCTTGGCCAATGGTGGCCGGCCATGAGAAAGAGAGAGAGAGATGTATTAAATGAGGGAGGTTGGTGAGAATGTGTGGAGATGGAATTTTTGGAAGAAAATGGAAATTTGGGAAAATGGAATTTTTGTGGTTGTGAAGGAAGGAAAAGAAAATAGGGAAAAGGAAAAAGAAAAGAATTGATAAATGAAGAGATTTTCTTGGTCTTGGAAAATGAAAATACCGGAAACACGGATTCCTAGGTTCAAATCAAGAATGCGGGAAAACATTTCGGAAAATACCGAAATCGTCCGAAATTCAAGTATCTCGGAACGACTCGCAATTTTACCAAAAATCAATAATAATATATGAAGACGTATAGTGAAATCCGTTTGAAGAAATACTTTATAGTTTTAAAACTAAAAATCCCGGAATCAGTTACCTACCGACTCCGTTGGAATTTTCATAAATTTATAAAATTCTCAGAAAAAGTATTTAGATAAGAAATGTCATTCTAAGAAATAATGTCTAAAAGATTTTCTTGAAATTCCTAACTGTTTGGGAATTAAAATTCCAGGAATCGATCAGCGATACTGGTCGACACCGGTTTTGAAGAAATTCATTTTAATTCTAGAAAATTCCAGAAATTCTCCTAAAATCTAATATATTAGGAAATGATATTTGAAATTGAAATTGGTCAAATACGGGAAGTAAATCGAAAAATACGATCGAAAATCAGAATACGCAACTTAGTACGTATTTCGGAAACGGGGTATTACAATCTACCCACCTTACAAAAATTTCGTCCTCGAAATTTCATAAGGTGAAGGGTAACAGGAATGGTAACAGATAGATAAGGCTAGGATGAGAGATAACAAATAGAAAGAGTAAAGGAAAGAGTCTAACCAATCAAGATGAGAAGAGTTGAGGATAACGCTCTCGGATGACGTCCTCTCGTTCCCAAGTGGCCTCTCCTGGCGCATGGCGGTTCCAAGATACCAACACTAAAGGTATGGCTTTGTTCTTCAGTGTCTTCACACTTCTATCCAATATGGCCATCGGCTGCTCCTGATATGATAAATCCGGTTGCAGTTCCAGCTCGGAGTGATCCAAAATATGGCTGTCATCCTTAACATACCTCCTCAACTGAGACACGTGGAAGACATTATGAACTCCGTCCAACGATGGCGGCAACGCCAATCGATAAGACACATCTCCCACTCGATCCAATATCTCGAATGGGCCGATATATCTCGGACTTAGTTTCCCACGAGTGCCGAACCGGATTACACCCTTGGTAGGTGAAATCTTCAAGAACACATGATCTCCAACTCCGAATTCCAATGGCCTCCTCTGCAAATCTGCCCAGCTCTTCTGTCTGCTCTGAGCTGCCCTGAGATGATCTCTGATAATCCTGACTTTCTCTGTGGTCTGGATCAGAATCTCTGGCCCCAATAGACTCCTCTCACCGACTTCATCCCAACAAATCGGTGACCTGCATTTCCTCCCATACAGTGCCTCAAAAGGTGCCATCTTGATACTTGCCTGATAACTGTTGTTATAAGAAAACTCAGCCAAGTGAAGATGATCTTCCCATGAACCCTGAACTCAATCATGCAGGCTCTAAGCATGTCCTCGAGGGTCTGGATGGTCCTCTCAGATTGTCCGTCTGTCTGAGGATGATATGCTGTACTGAACTTCAGACGAGTTCCCAGACTTTCTTGGAGACTCTCCCAGAAATGAGATCTGAATCTGGTATCTCTATCTGATACAATACTGACTGGAACTCCATGCAGACGAACTATCTCCTTCACATACTTATCTGCCAGAACCTCTGTAGTCTGACCCACCTGAATGGTATGAAATGAGCTGACTTGGTGAGACGATCAATGATAACCCACACGGCATTATTACCTTTGGGACTACGAGGTAATGCCGTGACAAAGTCCATAGTGATGTGCTCCCACTTCCATTCGGGTATAGGCAAAGGATGAAGAAGTCCAGCTGATCTCTGATGCTCAATCTTTATCTGCTGGCACACCAAACACTTAGCCACAAACTGAGCTATCTCTCTCTTCATGGCATTCCACCAAAATTGCTTCTTCAAATCCTGGTACATCTTGTTTCCCCCTGGATGTATAGAATATGCTGAACTGTGTGCTTCCTCCAAAATCTTCTGTCTAACTTCCCCTTGGGGAACACAAAGCCTACCTCCAAAGTACAATGCACCATCGGACGAATACAGATATCCGTCCTCAATCCAGCCTCTACCTGAGTTCTGAATGTCTGAAGTCTGGGGTCCTTCTTCTGAGCTTCCTTGATCTCTTTTATCAATGAAGACTGGATCTGCAAGGTCATAAGCTGTCCTGTCTTCTCAGCTCCTCGAACCACCATCAAGTCCAATCTGATAAAGTCCTGAATCAACTCCTTCTGTTGAGTGATTTGGACTAACACTCTGTTCTCTGGCATCCTGCTCAGGGCATCAGGAACTGTATTGACCTTGCCTGGATGATATTGCAAGTCAATATCATAATCTGCCATAAGCTCCAGCCACCGTCTCTGCCTCATGTTCAGCTCTTTCTGTGAAAAGATATACTTGAGGCTCTTGTGATCTGTATATATCAGCACTCTATCTCCCAGAAGATAGTGTCTCCAAATCTTCAAGGCAAAGATCACTGCCGCCAACTCCAAGTCATGAGTTGGGTAATTCCTCTCATGAGGCTTCAATTGCCTAGATGCATATGCTATAACATGATCATGTTGCATAAGTACACATCCTAGGCCTTTACCTGATGCATCACTAAAGATGACCATCCCTCCTCTCCCTGAGGGAGTTCTCAAGATAGGAGCTGAAATGAGCTTCTGCTTCAACTGCTCGAAGGCTGCATCACACTCCTCTGTCCAAATATACCTTACTCCTTTCCGGGTGAGCTGGGTTAACGGAGCTGCAATCCGAGAGAAATCCTGGACAAAACGTCTGTAATATCCAGCTAGTCCAAGAAAACTCTTTATCTCCGTCACCGTCCTCGGAACTGGCCAATCCTTTACTGCCTGGACTTTGCTCGGATCAACTGAGATACCTTCTGCTGACACCATATGTCCAAGAAATGCTATACTGTCCAGCCAGAATTCACACTTACTTCTCTTGGCATGAAGCTGCTCCTGCTGAAGTGTCTGCAACACAATCCTCAAGTGTTCTGCATGCTCCCTATTATTCTTTGAATAGATCAAGATGTCGTCGATGAAAACAACAACAAACTGATCCAAGAAGGGCGAGAACACTCGGTTCATCAAGTCCATAAACACTGCAGGGGCATTAGTGACTCCGAAAGGCATAACAAGGAACTCATAGTGGCCATATCGGGTCCTGAATGCCGTCTTCGGTATATCCTCCTTCTTCACCCTCAGCTGGTGGTAACCCGACTGTAAATCCAATTTGGAGACACACGGGCTCCATTAAGCTGATCAAATAGATCATCAATCCTGGGAAGGGGATATCTGTTCTTGATGGTGACCTTGTTCAATTCCCTGTAATCAATACAAAGTCTCTTACTACCATCCTTCTTGTTGGCCAACAGTACTGGAGCTCCCATGGTGAAGTACTTGGCCTAATCACTCCCTTATCTGAATACTCCTGCAGCTGCTTCTTCAGGATCTCCAACTCCGTCGGTGCCATCCTGTACGGAGCCTTGGATATAGGTGCTGCTCCTGGAATAGTCTCGATGGAGAACTCAATCATCCTGACAGGTGGCAGTCCTGTGATCTCAGCAAACACCTCCGGGAATTCATCCCACACCGGCACCTTCTGCTTCTGAACCTCCGAAGAAGTAATCTGAGACTTTCCCTTGGTGGTCTTCACTTCTCCACTAAACTGGAACTCTGGTTGTAGTGGAATTCTAAACCTGATCTTCTTCTCCCTACAATCAATCACAGCATAGTACTGACTGAGCCAGGTCATGCCTAAGATCACGTCGTACCCTTTGGTGTCAAGTACGAGCATATCTATGGCCATGGTCTTATCACACAGTTCTACTGGACAATCAGTACACACTCTAGATGATATGACTACCCCATTCCCTGTACTTATCTCCCATTTGTGGTCTAAAACCTTAACAGGTATTGAATGTAAAGCCACAAATTTATCTGAGATGTAACAGTGGGATGCACCTGAATCAAATAAAGCGAGAACAGGCTTTGCATGAACTCTGATGTTCCCTGTAATCACTTCCTCTGAAGCCTCTGCCTCTTCTGCTGTCAGAGTATAAGCCTGACCTCTGCCACGCCCTGCTGCAGTCCTGCCTCCTCTCTGGACTGGGCGAATGGCATGCTGTGGGGAAGTGGAAGAGCTCTCCTCATCACTGGCCCCTGGTTCCTCTGCTCAAGATGCCCTGGTACTGCCCGCTGTCCACTCGGTCCTGGAAGTGCTGGCAAGGTCTGGTTAGTCATCCCCAATCTCCTGTGTGGACATGCCTCTATGGAGTGATCTCTGGCTCCACACACCAAGCACAGTCCATTTGCCCTCCGGCAAGTCTGTCGAGTGTGCCCTGGCTTCTGACAATGACTACAGAATACCAGTGGTTGGGCTGACTGATAAGGTGCTGGCCTGAAAGGTTGTCTCATCTGGATCTTCGCCGCTCTGAACGGGCCCCCTCTTCCCATAGGTACAAATGGCCTCTTCATGGCCTGCTGTCTCATCTGATCCCCTTGCTCCTTCTCAAACCCACGCTCCACCTCCCGAGCGATGGTGAGAACCTCTGCATAGGTCTTCAGCTGCTGGGGCATCAGATACATCTGAATCTTCATCTGTAGACCCTGCTGAAACCTGCTCGCTCGCTTCTCCTCGTCCGTCACCATATACGGTGCGAAGCGGCTCAGTCGAAGAAACTCCGCGGCATACTCGTCCACGGACTTGTTCCACTGCTGGAGCCTGATGAATTGTTCCTCCATATCTTTCTGTGCCGTAGCAGGGAAGAAGCGGCTGTAAAAACTCTTGGAGAAGGCGTCCCAAGTAACGGGCTTCTCCAGTCTAGCCTCCTCTGCGAGCCACCAAGTTCTCGCAACATCCTTTAACTGAATCTTAGCTACTTCAACTTGGCTCTCCTTCGGGACACGGGCTGCATTCAGTAGGTCTGTCGTGTCCGTCAACCATTGCTCCGCCTCCAATGGTTTCTCGCTCCCCGTGAATATAGCAGGCTGTAGTCTTCTGAAGTCCGATACATTCCCGGGCTTCTGTTCCTTCGGGGCTGCTAACTCTTGTCTAAGGAGCTCGGTCTGCTGCTGCTGATTTTCCATCTGCTGTTGTTGGTTCCCCAGCATGGTCTGAATGACCTTAAGGATATCAGCATTCTCTCCTCCTACGGGTCCATTGGGCACCTGCCCGATGTTGTTACGACCCGATCGTCTCTCCATACCGTATGATAACTGGAATTGGAAACAATTGAAAGGAGTTTAGGATACGAAGGAATTGATCAATGAAGGAAGCAAGAAGGACTCTATAACTTTGTACATTGTAGTTGGCATAAGCAAATTACTAGAATTTGCCACTTGATTGTACTTTAGGTTTGAGAGTCTAGGCTCTGATACCAACCTGTAACGCCCCGATTCCACGAATACGGGGACGTCACTGCGACGTATATACGTAGGTCCGAAGAAGCCCCCACGTATATACGCTAAGCATAAAAGTACAATAAGGAAACAGAGTACAACACAAAGCGTGGTGTATACAGTCATATGCCAACTATAGAAGTACAAATACAAAGTTATACAAGTTATGATAACTATTACACTTTACAAGTGATATGTATCACAACCAAGTCCAAAAGAATATATACAAAGATATACATAAGGTGCTCACGTAAGAGATGGAGACTCGTGAGCCAAAAAGAGGAGTACGGCACGAGGGAACTAGAGCTGGTCAGCCTGCTCACTGAAGTATGCTGATCTTCCGTGGAAGGATCCACTTCGTTCCAGGTCTCGGAATCTGAATATGCAAATCCAAAGGATCAAGACATATATACAAAAGATAGCTACAGCCAAGTGGCTAAGGGACGAGTACAAGTAAGATGGAACTATATAAGGTATATCAACTAACAGATATGAAAAGCATGAATAGATGAAGTCGTACAATAGATCTACAATTAACGCTTTATTATTATTATTACTTGTTTTACTCGGATATCTAGCTATGTGGTCCAGCGTCCCAGTGCACATAGATCCATATCATAGTAATACAAGGTTGTTGTTGGAAATCAGCGGTTGTATCGACGAACTATGTTTACAGTGGACCCCGTACATGCCCGGGATAACGGTCCAGGATTGTTCCGTTGCTTGGTGACGGAAGCCAGCCGCTAGGCTATTCAGGAGGGACTTATGTATGCCCTTATCAAGATGGTACCAGTAATACAGGGAGCAAGCACTCCCCTCGGTCCCCTGGAGGCCCACAGGTCAGACCGGAACATGGGTTGCACAACACTCCTAAAAGCCACTGTAAACACGAACACATATCGATATCCGCATGTTTTCCCCCGACCCAATATAAGTTGGTCCATTTTATACAAAAGTCAAGAATATCATGCTTGGTTCAAGTGATGGCATGATAAGTGGGAATATCCATTTATTAACAAGTCATGAAACGGGAATATATAATAACAAGTTATGAAGTAATATGAGATAAGATTCATCAAGTATCATGTCATGTAATATCAGTAATGTAGCATAAACATGAACAATGTATCACATGTGTATAGAGGTTAAAGTCCAAAATCAGAAAAGGAAACAACTAAGTTAAATAGTCAGAATTAGTCGACTAGGTGGGAGATTAGTCGACTAATAAGGGTCTTCAGTCGACTAATAGTCCGCAGGAGTCGACTAAAGTGGTTTTCCAGAGAGTTTGGTAGTCGACTTGGGTTGGAAGGGTAGTCGACTTGGTGAACTATAAGTCGACTAACGGGTACGCAAGTCGACTAAATCTGTGATATAAAAAGTTGGGATTAATTTCCGGGACATGTTAGTCGACTAGGGTACTATGTATAGTCGACTAGAGGTCTCTGGTCGACTAATTATTTGGGATAAGTCGACTAGAGCCGAGAGTTGGTAATTTTTTGGTTCAAGGGAAATTAGTCGACTAGGGGTCAAAATGTAGTCGACTAGGGGGGTCTAGTCGACTGGTAAAAAGGGTTAGTCGACTAAAACTGTGAAAATCAGAAAAGCTACGTTTCAACTAAAGTGGGTTAGTCGACTAGTCTCTAGGTCAAGTCGACTAATCCTGGAGAAAACAGAAAACAGAACAGAATTTCAGATGGTGGTTTGTTGGCCTAAAAATGGGATTTTTATGACACAAGTGTATATGAATGATCTTCACATGTACACAAAGAAGTGATCTAGTCTTGGTGAGTAAAAATACTCACAAGGAAAGGTTATTTGAAGGTTCTACGAGTCTTGAAGGATCGTTTGCCGACGATGTCACCAACTAGGTCTTTGGCGATATCTCCGACGAAGTGAGATGCGATCCAAAACCAAAGTGTGGTAGCTTGAGAAGAAGATGGTGAAGGCTTATCTCTTTGTGAAGTGAAGAAAAGAGAAAAGATTTGTAAAGGAAAGGATTTATATAAGTTTTGATTTTTGTAAAGGAATGCAAATAAAGAAATTGAGAGGGTTTTTGTGCAAAAATAGGGGAGATGAGGTGTCTCCCTTGGCCAATGGTGGCCGGCCATGAGAAAGAGAGAGAGAGATGTATTAAATGAGGGAGGTTGGTGAGAATGTGTGGAGATGGAATTTTTGGAAGAAAATGGAAATTTTGGAAAATGGAATTTTTGTGGTTGTGAAGGAAGGAAAAGAAAATAGGGAAAAGGAAAAAGAAAGAATTGATAAATGAAGAGATTTTCTTGGTCTTGGAAAATAAAATACCGGAAACACGGATTCCTAGGTTCAAGTCAAGAATGCGGGAAAACATTTCGGAAAATACCGAAATCGTCCGAAATTCAAGTATCTCGGAACGACACGCAAATTTTACCAAAAATCAATAATAATATATGAAGACGTATAGTGAAATCCGTTTGAAGAAATACTTTATAGTTTTAAAACTAAAAATCCCGAATCAGTTACCTACCGACTCCGTTGGAATTTTCATAAATTTATAAAATTCTCAGAAAAAGTATTTAGATAAGAAATGTCATTCTAAGAAATAATGTCTAAAAGATTTTCTTGAAATTCCTAACTGTTTGGGAATTAAAATTCCAGGAATCGATCAGCGATACTGGTCGACACCGGTTTTGAAGAAATTCATTTTAATTCTAGAAATTCCAGAAATTCTCCTAAAATCTAATATATTAGGAAATGATATTTGAAATTGAAATTGGTCAAATACGGGAAGTAAATCGAAAAATACGATCGAAAATCAGAATACGCAACTTAGTACGTATTTCGGAAACGGGGTATTACAATATTTCATATTTAACATGATATGGAATAGTAATATATAACATGAGTCATGAAGCATAATAAAGCAAGATCCATCAGGTAACAAGTCATGCAGTACAGGTATGAAGCATAAACAAGGCTAAAACAGCATACATATATCAGGGAAATATCAAAAATTAGAAAGGAAAGGAGTCTGAATTCTGTCCCAGGATTTGACCTGGCGGTCGACCTCCGGTCGACTGCCGGTCGACTGGGATTTACAAAGGCGGTCGAGTGCCGGTCGACTGCCGGTCGACCGTACAAGGTGCGTGAGCTCCAGGTTTGGCCGGTCGACTGCCGGTCGACTGGTCCACAACAAATTCCTTAAGCCGGTCGAGTGGTCGGTCGACTGCCGGTCGACCGCCAGCTCAAAGCTGTGCACTCTGTGCACATCGGCAGAGTGATCGGTCGACTGCCGGTCGACCGATCCTCTGGAATAAGCTGCTGTTAAGGCAGAAAATCAGAATTCGTGTGGGTTGATTCTAACAGATTAAAGGTAGGATTTTTATGTTATTAGGGGACCTGATCTATCATCACAAGTACACTAGAAAGAGAATAGCCATGGTGATTAATATGTCCACATGGGTATGTTGGAATTGGGTGTTAATGTCCTAAAAATAGGATTTTTATGTTATAATTGTACAAGGATCCCTACCCTAAGCCTATGGAATATTAGCTAGGTCTTGGTGAGTAAGATACTCACCTGGAGGGGTCAAATCTAAAAGCTTGATCCAAGGATGGAGGTGTTGGCTTCAATCCACAAGTTGTTGATGAAGCTAGGGTTGAAGAACTTGTTCTTGATGTTGCTTTGAGGAGTGTTGATAGAAGATGGAGCTCTTTGATGGAGCCCTAGAGGGAGTCCTTGAAGCCTTGAGGTGAAGGTGAAAAGGTTGGGTGTTCTCTTGGAGCTAGGGTTTGTTGAAGAGGAAGAAGGAGATCTTGGAGAGGGTTCTCTCTTGATGAAGTGAAAGAGAGAAAAAGGGTGATTTGCAAATGTATAGGAATTTATAGGTTGGGATTTTTGTAAAGGGGTTGGAAATTTGATGGATGAGAGGGGCTTTCTTGCAAAAAGGGAGGGGTGAGGTGTCTCTCCCATTGCCACTTGGCCGGCCATGGGAAGGAGAGAGAGTTAGTGGGGTTAGGTGAAGTTGTGTGAGTGGGAAATGAGGTGGAAATGAAGTGGAAAAGGAATTTTGCAAATTTTTGAAAATGTCCGAAATTCAAGTATCTCGGATTGGTCTGAAAATTTTACCAAAAATCAAGAAAAATATTTGAAGACCAATGGTGAAATTCGTTTGAAGAAATACTGTATAGATTTTTAGTTAAAAATCTTGGAATCAGTAATTTACCGACTCCGAAAGGATTTTCATAAATTTATAAAATTCTCAGAAAAAGAGTATAAGTAGGAAATATGATTCTAAGCAATAAAGTCTAAAGGACTTTCTAAAAATTTCTAACAGTTTGGAAGATAAAAATTCGGAAATCGGCCAGCGGTACTGGCCGACACCGGTTTTGAATAAATTCATTTTAATTCCAGAAATTTCCAGAAAATCACATAAAATCTAAAATATTGGAAAATGATTTTGGAATTGAAATTGGTCAAATACGGAAGGTAAATCGGAAAATACGGTCGAAAGACTGATTACGTAACTATGTACGTATACCGGGAGAGGGGTATTACAATCTACCCACCTTACAAAAATTTCGTCCTCGAAATTTCATAAGGTGAAAGATAACAGGAAAAGCAACGGATAGATATGGATATAAGGAAAGATAACGGCAAGGAAGAGTAGAAGAAAAGAGTCTTACCAAATCAAGATGTGAAAAGTTGAGGATAACGCTCCCGGATAACGTCCTCACGCTCCCAAGTGGCCTCCCCTGGCGCATGCCTGTTCCATGACACCAATACCAATGGAATAGCTCTATTCTTCAGTGTCTTGACACTCCTATCCAGAATGGCCAACGGCTGCTCTTGGTATGATAAATCCGGTTGTAGCTCCAGCTCGGAATGATCCAGAATATGCCTGTCATCCCTGACATACTTCCTCAACTGAGACACGTGGAAGACATTATGCACCCCGTCCAAAGATGGCGGTAATGCCAATCTATAGGACACATCTCCCACACGATCCAGGATCTCGAATGGGCCAATATACCTTGGACTTAGTTTCCCATGAGCACCGAACCGGATCACTCCCTTGGTAGGTGATATCCTCAAGAATACATGATCTCCAACCTGGAACTCCAATGGCCTTCTCCGAGTGTCTGCCCAACTCTTCTGCCTACTTTGAGCAGCCCTGAGATGATTTCTGATAATCCTGACTTTCTCTGTAGTCTGCATCAGAATCTCTGGTCCCAAAAGACTCCTCTCACCGACTTCATCCCAACAAATCGGTGATCGGCACTTCCTACCATACAATGCCTCAAAGGGTGCCATCTTAATACTTGCCTGGTAGCTGTTGTTATATGAAAACTCAGCCAAGTGAAGATGGTCTTCCCAAGATCCCCCAAAGTCAATCATGCAAGCCCTCAACATATCTTCGAGGATCTGGATAGTCCTCTCAGATTGTCCGTCTGTCTGAGGATGATAAGAAGTACTGAATTTCAGACGAGTTCCCAGACTTTCTTGGAGACTCTCCCAGAAATGAGATCTGAATCTGGTGTCTCTATCTGACACAATACTAACTGGAACTCCATGCAGACGAACCACCTCCTTCATATACTTATCTGCCAGAACCTCTGTCGACTGGCCTACCCTGAATGGTATGAAGTGAGCTGACTTGGTGAGGCGATCAACTATCACCCACACCGCATTATACCCCCTGGGACTCCGAGGCAATGCCGTCACGAAGTCCATGGTGATGAGCTCCCATTTCCACTCGGGTATCGGCAAAGGTTGAAGAAGTCCAGCTGATCTCTGATGCTCGATCTTAACCTGCTGACAAACCAAGCACTTGGCAACAAACTGGGCTATCTCCCTCTTCATAGCATTCCACCAAAAGTGTTTCTTCAGGTCCTGGTACATCTTGTTTCCCCCAGGTGTATAGAATAAGCTGAACTGTGTGCTTCCTCCAAAATCTTCTGTCTGACTTCTCCTCGGGGAACACAAAGTCTATCTCCAAAATACAATGCACCATCTGGGTGAATGCAGATATCCGACCTCAATCCAGCCTCCACCTGAGCTCTGAATGTCTGCAATCTGGGGTCCTCCTTCTGAGCTCCCTTGATCTCCTCTATCAATGATGACTGGATCTGTAAAGTCATAAGCTGCCCTGCCTTATCACCTCCTTGCACCAACATCAAATCCAATCTGATGAATTCCTGAATCAACTCCCTCTGCTGCGTGAGGTGGACTAGCACTCTGTTCTCTGGCATCCTGCTCAGTGCATCTGGAACTGTATTGACTTTGCCTGGATGATATTGCAAGTCAATATCATAGTCCGCCATAAGCTCCAACCACCTCCTCTGCCTCATATTCAACTCCTTCTGTGAGAAAATATACTTGAGGCTCTTGTGATCTGTGTATATCAACACTTTGTCTCCCAGAAGGTAGTGTCTCCAGATCTTCAAAGCAAATATCACAGCTGCCAACTCCAAGTCATGAGTTGGGTAATTCCTCTCATGAGGCTTCAACTGCCTGCCTAGATGCTATGCTATAACATGATCATGTTGCATAAGCACACACCCCAGGCCTTTACCTGATGCATCACAGAAATGACCATCCCTCCTCTTCCTGAAGGAGTCCTCAAAATTGGAGCTGTGATAAGCCTCTGCTTCAACTGCTCAAATGCTGCATCACAATCTTCTGTCCATATGTATCTCTCCCTTTTCTGGTGAGCCTGGTCAACGGAGCTGCAAGTCTAGAGAAATCCTGGACAAAGCGCCTGTAATATCCGGCTAGTCCAAGAAAGCTCTTTATCTCAGTCACCGACTTCGGAACTGGCCAATTCTGCACTGCCTGGACTTTACTAGGATCAACTGAAATTCCTTCTGCTGAAACTATGTGTCCAAGGAAAGCTATGCTGTCCAACCAGAATTCACACTTACTCCACTTGGCATGAAGCTGCTCTTGCTGAAGGGTCTGCAACACAATCCTCAAGTGCTCTGCATGCTCCTTCTCATTCCTTGAATAGATCAGGATGTCATCTATGAATACAACTACAAACTGATCCAGGTAAGGGGAGAACACTCGGTTCATCAAGTCCATGAAGACTGCAGGGGCATTGGTGACTCCGAAAGGCATAACTAGAA
This sequence comes from Agave tequilana, assembly GCA_038442645.1. NCBI lineage: Eukaryota > Viridiplantae > Streptophyta > Magnoliopsida > Asparagales > Asparagaceae > Agave > Agave tequilana. The sequence goes on along the minus strand of JAVJIF010031860.1, from coordinate 11,913 downwards.
ATTCATAGTGGCCATATCGGGTCCTGAATGCAGTCTTCGGAACATCCTCCTTCTTCACCCTCAGCTGATGGTAACCCGACTACAAATCTAACTTAGAAAATACACGGGCTCCATGGAGCTGATCAAATAAATCATCAATCCGGGGCAAGGGATACTTGTTCTTGATGGTGACCTTGTTCAACTCCCTATAGTCAATACAAAGCCTCTTACCACCATCCTTCTTACTCGCCAAGAGTACTGGAGCTCCCCATGGTGAAGTGCTCGGCCGAATCAATCCCTTGTCCGAATACTCCTGTAGTTGCTTCTTCAGGATCTCCAACTCCGTCGGTGCCATCCTGTACGGAGCCTTAGATATAGGAGCTGTCCCTGGAACTGTATCAATGGAGAACTCCACTATCCTCTCTGGTGGAAGTCCTGAAATCTCAGCGAAGACTTCTGAAAATTCATCCCACACTGGCACTCCCTTCAGAACCTCCGAAGTGGTCATCTGAATCTTCCTCTTAGCAGGCTTCACTTCTCCGCTAAACTGGAACTCCCGCTGACGCGGGATTCTGAAATTGATCTTCCTTCCTCTACAGTCAATCACTGCATAGCACTGACTGAGCCAAGTCATGCCTAAGATTACGTCGTACCCTTTGGTGTCTAGTACGAGCATATCTATGGCCAAGATCTTCCCACAAAGTTCCACTGGACAGTCAGCACAAACTCTAGAAGATACAACTACCCCATTCCCGGTACTTATCTCCCACTTGTGGTCTAAAGCCTTAACAGGTATGGAATGAACACAGCCACAAAATGGTCGGAGATATAACAGTGGGATGCACCTGAATCGAAGAGAGCGAGAACGGGTATAGAATGAACTCTGATGTTACCTGTAATCACCTCCTCTGAAGCCTCAGCCTCCTCCGCTGACAGGTTGTAGGCCTGACCTCTACCACGTCCTGCTGCCGTCCTGGCTCCTCTCTGCACTGGGCGAACAACACGCGGTGGAGGAAGGGGAAGAGCTCTCCTCATCACTGGTCCCTGGTGCCTCTGCCCAACTGGCCCTGGTAGTACCCTCTGTACATTCTGCCCTTGAGGTGCCGACAAGGTTTGATTAGCAAACCCCACTCTCCTGTGCGGACAGGTCTCCACGGCATGGTCTCGTGCTCCACACACCAAACACCATCCGTTTGCCCTCCGGCAATCCTGCTGAGAGTGTCCTGGTTTCTGGCAGAAATTGCAGATAAGACCTGGTCGAGCCACCTGGTAAGGAACTGCCCTGAATGGTTGCCTGGCCTGGACCTTCGCTGCTCTGGATGGTCCTCCTCTGCCCACCGGCACAAACGGCCTCTTCATGGCCTGGTTCTCTTGCTTCTTCTGAAACCCACGCTCCACCTCTCGAGCGATGGTGAGAACCTCAGCATAGGTCTTCAGCTGCTGGGGCATCAGAAACATCTGGATCTCCATCTGTAAACCCTGCTGAAACCTGCTTGCCCTCTTCTCTTCATCTGACACCATGTAAGGGGCAAAGCGACTCAGCCTGAGGAATTCTGCAGCATACTCATCCACGGATCTATCCCCCTGTTGAAGCCTGATGAACTGCTCCTCCATGTCCCTCTGAGCATGGCGGGAAAGAACCTGCTATAAAAGCTCTTGGAGAACGTATCCCAAGAGATAGGTTCCTTCAAGCGAGCCTCCTCTGCAAGCCACCAAGTCCTGGCTATGTCCTTCAGCTGGATCTTTGCAACCTCCACTTGGTTCTCCTTAGGCACCCTGGCGGCGTTCAGCAGATCGGTGGTGTCTGTCAACCACTGTTCAGCCTCCAATGGTCTCTCGACTCCCGTGAATACGGCCGGTTGCAGCCGCCGAAAGTCAAAGTCTGACACGTTCCCAGGCCTTGCTCCTTCGGAGCTGCCAACTCCTGCCTGAGGAGCTCAGTCTGCTGCTGCTGATTCTCCATTTGCTGTTGCTGGTTTCCCAGCATAGTCTGAATGATCCTCAGGACATCAGCACCCTCTCCTCCTACGGGTCCATTCGGTACTTGCCCGACATTGTTGCGACCCGAACGTCTCTCCATACCGAAAGGGATAAGATCTGGAATTGGAAACAAGGGAAAGGAGTTTAGGATACGAAGGAATTGATCAATGAAGGAATCAAGAAGGACTTTATAACTTTGTACATTGTAGTTGCATTAGCAAATCACTAGAATTTGCCACTTGGTTGTACTTTTAGGTTTGAGAGCCTAGGCTCTGATACCAACCTGTAACGCCCCGATCCCAAAGATACGGGGACGTCACTGCAACGCATATACGTAGGCCAGATGGTGCCCCCACGTATATACGCTAAGCATAAGTACAACAAGTATCAGAGTACAACACACACAGCGTGGTATAATCATATGCCAACTTACAAAATATAAATACAAGGTTGCACAAGTTATGATAAGCAAATCACTTTACAAGTGTCCTTTATCATAACCCAAGTCCAAAAGAACGATATACAATCAAAAATACAAAAGCGCTCACGTAAGGATGGAGATCCGTGAACCAAAAGAAGTGTCGGGCAGGATAGATCTAGAGCTGGTCAGCCTGCTCTCCTAGGTAAGCCAAGTCCTCTGTGGAAGGCTCCACTTCGCTCCAAGCCTCAGAATCTGAATATGCAAATCCAAAGGGTCAAGACATAATATAACAAATAAAGGATAGCCAAGTGGCAAGGATCATGAATAGAGATAATGAGATAGTACTAAGTAGCAATGCATGACAAGAGATGTAAACTAAGAAAGATAAAGTCATATGCAATAAATCTACAATTAATGTCTTATTATTATTACTTGTCTTACTGTGATATCTAGCTATGCCCCAGCGTCCCAGAGCACATAGATCCATATCCTAGTGAAACAAGGTTGTTATTGGAAACAGCGGTTGTATCGACGAACTATGTTTACAGTGGGTCCCGTGCATGCCCGGGACCACGCCCAGTATTGTTCCGTTGCTTGAAGACGGACCTCCGCTAGGCTAACAGGAGGGTCTTATGTATGCCCTTGTCATGACAGTAAACAGGAAAGGGAGGAAGCACTCCCCTCGGTCCCCTGGAGTACCGCAGGTAAGACCGGAAAATATAGTGCACAACCTAATACCACTGTAAACACGAACACATATCGATATTCCGCATATTTCCCCCTGTCCCCATGTAAGTTGGTATATTTTATATAAAGGTCGGGTATATCATGCTTGGTGTTTGAGTGATAGCATGAAGGGGGGTGATATTTCATATTTAACATGATATGGAATAGTAATATATAACATGAGTCATGAAGCATAATAAAGCAAGATCCATCAGGTAACAAGTCATGCAGTACAGGTATGAAGCATAAACAAGGCTAAAACAGCATACATATATCAGGGAAATATCAAAAATTAGAAAGGAAAGGAGTCTGAATTCTGTCCCAGGATTTGACCTGGCGGTCGACCTCCGGTCGACTGCCGGTCGACTGGGATTTACAAAGGCGGTCGAGTGCCGGTCGAGTGCCGGTCGACCGTACAAGGTGCGTGAGCTCCAGGTTTGGCCGGTCGACTGCCGGTCGACTGGTCCACAACAAATTCCTTAAGCCGGTCGAGTGGTCGGTCGACTGCCCGGTCGACCGCCAGCTCAAAGCTGTGCACTCTGTGCACATCGGCAGACTGATCGGTCGACTGCCGGTCGACCGATCCTCTGGAATAAGCTGCTGTTAAGGCAGAAAATCAGAATTCGTGTGGGTTGATTCTAACAGATTAAAGGTAGGATTTTTATGTTATTAGGGGACCTGATCTATCATCACAAGTACACTAGAACAGAGAATAGCCATGGTGATTAATATGTCCACATGGGTATGTTGGAATTGGGTGTTAATGTCCTAAAAATAGGATTTTTATGTTATAATTGTACAAGGATCCCTACCCTAAGCCTATGGAATATTAGCTAGGTCTTGGTGAGTAAGATACTCACCTGGAGGGGTCAAATCTAAAGCTTGATCCAAGGATGGAGGTGTTGGCTTCAATCCACAAGTTGTTGATGAAGCTAGGGTTGAAGAACTTGTTCTTGATGTTGCTTTGAGGAGTGTTGATAGAAGATGGAGCTCTTTGATGGAGCCCTAGAGGGAGTCCTTGAAGCCTTGAGGTGAAGGTGAAAAGGTTGGGTGTTCTCTTGGAGCTAGGGTTTGTTGAAGAGGAAGAAGGAGATCTTGGAGAGGGTTCTCTCTTGATGAAGTGAAAGAGAGAAAAAGGTGATTTGCAAATGTATAGGAATTTATAGGTTGGGATTTTTGTAAAGGGGTTGAAATTTGATGGATGAGAGGGCTTTCTTGCAAAAAGGGAGGGGTGAGGTGTCTCTCCCATTGCCACTTGGCCGGCCATGGGAAGGAGAGAGAGTTAGTGGGGTTAGGTGAAGTGTGTGAGTGGGAAATGAGGTGGAAATGAAGTGGAAAAGGAATTTTGCAAATTTTTGAAAAATGTCCGAAATTCAAGTATCTCGGATTGGTCTGAAAATTTTACCAAAAATCAAGAAAAATATTTGAAGACCAATGGTGAAATTCGTTTGAAGAAATACTGTATAGATTTTAGTTAAAAATCTTGGAATCAGTAATTTACCGACTCCGAAAGGATTTTCATAAATTTATAAAATTCTCAGAAAAAGAGTATAAGTAGGAAATATGATTCTAAGCAATAAAGTCTAAAGGACTTCTAAAAATTTCTAACAGTTTGGAAGATAAAAATTCGGAAATCGGCCAGCGGTACTGGCCGACACCGGTTTTGAATAAATTCATTTTAATTCCAGAAATTTCCAGAAAATCACATAAAATCTAAAATATTGGAAAATGATATTTGGAATTGAAATTGGTCAAATACGGAAGGTAAATCGGAAAATACGGTCGAAAGACTGATTACGTAACTATGTACGTATACCGGGAGAGGGTATTACAGGAGCTGAGAGACCTGACGGTCCCAATCACCTCTCTTTCAAGATAGTGAGAGACCGGAGGCTGAAGGACGGAGAGACCTGTCGGTCCCAATCACTTCCCTTTCGAGATCATGAGAGACCGGAGGCTCAAGGGTCCGGAAGTCAAGTACGCTCGAGGTTTAAGCGCACTCTTGGTGGCTACTAGCCATCCCAGGAGTGGGCAGAAAACCAGAGTCCAACGACCATGAAGGGTCGGCCACGCATGATATAAAGCAGTAAAATACAACACAGGCATGGTATATGTACAAGAATTAAACTACCCTAATACAAGCATTCGTCACAAAGCAATACATGTCCAGTCATTGGCACTCGGCCATACACAAATACAGGGACTCAGCCCAATACAAACTACATGTAAACATTGAATAAAATACATGTCGACCCGATAAAGCGGGGGAACCCAAATAGTGGTGAGAGCGAGGACACTCGCCTAAATCTCCGGAAGAACCGAAAACTCTGAAATCCATGGAACTCGCGTACGCGCCATAAATATAATAAGTGAAGAGGAGAGAGAAAGAGTTAGAGAGAGGAAGAGAGAGGAAAACTAGAGAGAGAAGTATATGGAAGGAGAGAGTGCACAGGGAGACGCAGGTTTTGAGAGTGAGACGCGGGAGTCGCAGACGCGGGAGTCACAGACGCGGGAATCGCGTCGCAAAGGTGCCACAAAACGCGGGGTTCGAGACCCGCGTTCAAGTCAGGACATGAGAAGAACGCGGACGCGGTCATGGGTTCCGCGTCGCGTTAGCATGAGAAGAACACAGACGCGGGCATTAGCTCCGCGTCGTGCAAACATGAAAGGAACACAGACGCGGGCATGGACTCCGCGTTGCGTCGGTACAAGAACGCGAAGGCCGCGTTTAAACAGATGCCAAGAACGCGAATATCCGTATTAAGGCGTTGCCTGGACGCGGGGGTGAGATCCGCGTCAGCAATATACAAAGAGGAGGAGGGAGAGAGAAAGGGAAAGGTGCTTGCTTTGGTGGTGGTGTTATTTGGTGGAGGAGTTGGATTTTGATGGAGTAATGAAAAAGAAGGTGAAGGAGGTGATGTTTGGAGGTTGAAGTAGTGGAGATGGAGGTTGTGTTGTGATGGTGAAAGTGATGGTGGAAGTGAAGATGGTGGTGGAAAATAGTAGAGGTGATGGTGATGTTAGTTATTGTCGTTGTAATCGTCACCGTAATGATTACCGGAATAATCGCGAACGATTACCGGAATAATCATCGGAGATATTACCGACGAAGAAGAGCTCGGCCCCAATCCAAAGGAGGTGGCCGGCTCTTGATGTGGTGATGGGGTGGTGGTTTTGTGGAGGGTTTTGATGGTGGTGGTATTTTTTGGAGAAGGTAAAGGAGAAGGTGAAGGCTTTGGTGGAGTTGTTGAAGTGTGGTGCTTTAAATGGAGATGGAGGAGGAAGAAGATGAAGGTAGGAAGTTGGAGAAGTTGTAGTAGTTGTTGTTGTGGTGGAGATGAAGGAGGAGTTGGTGGTGGTTAAGGTGTTGGTAAAGAGAAAATGAAGTTGAAAGGAGAAGGAAAGGTTTATATAGGATTTGGAATTGTGAAGGAGATGTAAAAATGTTTTAGGGAGGGGGTTTTTTGTAAAAAATGGAGAGCTGAGGTGGCTCTTTGGCCGGCCATGGTGATGGGAGAGGAGTTGGATATTTTGGAGAAGATATTTTTGGAGGAAAGGAGATATTTTTGGAGGAAGAATGTAGAAGATAATGGAAGAATGGAGAAGTTTGGAGAATTGGGTGGAAGAAAAGGAAGGAAAGAAAAAGAAAAGGAAAGGAAAATGAAAAGAGGAAGATATTTTCTTGAAAGAAAAGTGAAATAATTAGAGTAGCGGATTCCCGGGATTCGGTTGCGGATGCGGAAAACTTTCGAAAAAATACCGAAATCGTCCGAAAATCAAGTATCTCGGAACGACCCGCAAAAATTCTCAAAAATCAAGAATATTATTCTAAGAATCATGGAGAAATCAATTTCAAGAAATTCTTTATAGTTTTTAAATTAAAATTCCTGGAATCGGCCGCCAATATCGGTCGACACCAAATCTGGCAGAAATCTGATAAATCTGAAAATTCTCAAAAAATGAATTAAGATAGTAAATATTATCTAACAATATGAGAAAGCGGTTTCTCAAATTTGACTCCATTTGTAAATTAAAAAATTCAGGAATCGGTCAGCGGTGCTGGTCGACAGCGGTTTTGAAGATTTTCCATTTAATTCAGGAAAATTCCAGAAAATCATAGAAAATCTAAAATATTGGAAAATGATGTTTGAAACTGAAATCAGTCAAATCTGAATACCGAAAAGACCAAATTGAGTAAGACACTAGAATCGGGTCCTGGTTCAGAGAAGAGCAGACTCTGAGTCCACGAATCCGGATCCAAGACAAAACGATCATATAAATAATTCATAATACAAAATAAATATAGGAAGTAAATCAAAAAATACGATCAAAAAATCTGAATACGCAACTAAGTACGTATTCCGGAGCGGGGTGTTACATTCCATCCACCTTACAAAAAATTGCGTCCCTCGCAATTTCGATAAGGGGTAAAATGAACACAAAGGGGACATGGGTGGAATTTATACCATTCAAGATATGAAGTACTATAGGTAGGGCTCTCAAGTTGACGAAACAGTAATCAGAATATAGATATCTTCTGCACCTCTGACTGTATAAGTTTTTGAACGGTACCAAATAATACTGATCTGATGTCGTTACTTTGCAATAGAGTTGGATACTTGATAGCCCTCCGAGAATAAGCCAGAATACTGAAGATATAGGAAACCCTGATAATCATGAGCATAATAAAGAAGACCGATAATTGAGAATTCTGAATACCAGGCATCAATCACTCTGAAAGATATAGCCGAGAATGTAGAATATCCGTAGAGAATTCCGACTATTGACTCCTGAAAGATAACCCGATTAGGATCAATCCTGAGAATACCCGAACTTCAAAGAGTTAGCCAAAGAGATCATATAATAGCTTCATTTAGAACCAGCTGCTACCTCTCTAGTCTATTCATATCTTAAGTTGGTATAAAGGCTTTGAAAAACCAAAACAGGGGAAAGATGGAAGGGATTAGGAATCAAAGGAAGAATGATCAAGAAAGAATAGATAACTCTGCACTTGTAGTTGGACTGTATAACCAGGACTCATGCATTCCAGTTGCAAATTTCTTTACCATTAATTTGCAGTCTGGACGTACTGAGGATGTGAGAACCTAGGCTCTGATACCATCCTGTAACGCCCCGATCCCGGCGGGTACGGAGACGTTACTGCAACGTATATACGCAGGTCAGAAATACCCTCACGTATATACGCTAAGCATCAGTATAGGCAAGAATCAGAGTACGGAAGCAAATGTTGCATTATTCATTCAACACATGAGTACAATTACAAAGTTATCACCAGAGGTGACAAATATTACAATAATATTACATCACCAACATGGCGCAAATGCGAGAATACAAAGGATGTACAAGTATGAACAGTACAAAAGGCACTCACGAGTTTACAAAAGGAAAACTCGAGAGGCACACAAGGGGCCTGGAAGGATAGAGCTTCAGATGGTCTGCTGGAGATCCATGCTACCGCTGCCCACTCTGATCAACAACTGGGGGAATCCACACGCTTCAAGCTCCATGACCTGGACATGAGAATCCAGGGGAGTCAGATAGAACTCCCCAGGCGAGTGGTGATACAAAAGCCGGATGGCGTGCTGAGATAAGTACAAGTGTATTGATAAAACCGAATCATAATCATGCATTGAACCGTGTCGTGAGCATAAGCATGTATAATCAGGTAGATATATAACAAGTGATATCAAGCAGGAACTACTCATGGAATGATAAGATAGGAGCAGTAGACTGATGGAATGGAACATGGGTAATAAAACAGGATATGAGTAGCTAATATGATAATAATCATAATACCGGAAATCCAATGTAAAACCCAATGGAAGCAAACTCGGCAAAGCATACAACGGATCCATGGCTGGCATCTTTTATTATTATTATTATTACTCGTCTTACCCTGATGTCTAGATATGTGAACTAGCGTCCCAGCACACATATATCCACATCTGAGTAAAGCAAGATTGTTATTGGAAACCAACGGGGGTATCAACGAACAATGTTTACAGTGGGTCCCGTGCATACCCGGGACCACGGCCCAGGATGTTCCGTTGCTTGGTGACGGAACCTACCGCAAGGCGATTCAGGAGGGTCTTATGGATGCCCTTATCAAGATGGTACCAGGAAGGAGGGAGCCAGCTCTCCCCTCGGTCCCCTGGAGGCCCACAGGTCAGACCGGAAGTTTTAGTTGCACAACATGCCTAACCCACTGTAACACGAACATGTATTGATAACCGCAAGTTTCCCCCGACCCAATGTAAGTTTCCAGTTTTATGGTTTATTAGGTAGTTATCAAATTTACGGGAATAGCAGTACAAGACATGATCAGGAATTCACGAGTACATGAGTACTATAAATTCAGGTCACTGTATATATAATACAGGATAACAGGTACAAGATTCAAGTCACTGTATGTAATGCAGGATACAAGTGTAGTGTTCCCATAAATGAGATAATCACAGGTCAATATCATCATGCCGGGTGTCAAGTGATAGCATGACAGGAGGATGATATTTGGCAGGTGACCAATCAAGTCAAGAAATGATATTAGTCCGGTGGCAAATCATGTCATAACAAGGGGCCTTGCAAGTAGTAGCATTTTGGTGTCGGTGATAACACCTCAGTTGTCAGGTGATACAAACAGGTGTTAAATAGTAGCATGTAAATGACAGGTATGAAGTAATGGCATAGCAAGTGTTAACATATCAGGTAAATACATGGCATGTGATAGAGTAGTAGTTGAGCACAACCAGCGGAGCTGAGCAAGCTGGAGGCATAGATAGCAAACAGTATTTAACACTGGAGCGTCTGGCAAGGTTCCGGGACAACTCGGCTTAAAGTGCGAGTAGGAAATCCGGCAGCATCTCGCCTAGACGAATCTAGTGGTAAAGCGCTGAACGCTGATCATGATAATCAGGCGGAGCTGAGAGACCTGACGGTCCCATCACCTCTGTTTAAAGATAGTGAGAGACCGGAGGCCGAAGGACGGAGAGACCTGTCGGTCCCAATCACTTCCCTTTCGAGATCGTGAGAGACCGGAGGCTGAAGGGTCTGGAAGTCAAGTACGCTCGAGGTTTAAGCGCACTCTCGGTGGCTGCTAGCCATCCCAGGAGTGGGCAGAAACCCAGAGTCCAACGACCATGAAGGGTCGGCCACGCATGGTATAAAGCAGTAAAATACAACACAGGCATGGTATATGTACAAGAATTAAACTACCCTAATACAAGCATTCGTCACAAAGCAATACATGTCCAGTCATTGGCACTCGGCCATACACAAATATAGGGACTCAGCCCAATACAAAATACATGTAACATGGAATAAAATACATGTCGACCCGACAAAGCGGGGGAACCCACATAGTGGTGAGAGCGAGGACACTCGCCTAAATCTCTGGAAGAACCGAAAACTCTGAAATCCATGGAACTCGCGTACGCGCCATAAATGTAATAAGTGAAGAGGAGAGAGAAAGAGTTAGAGAGAGAAGAGAAAGGAAAACTAGAGAGAGAAGTATAGGAAGGAGAGAGTGCACAGGGAGACGCGGGTTTTGAGAGTGAGACGCGGGAGTCGCAGACGCGGGAGTCACAGACGCGGGAATCGCGTCGCAAAGGTGCCACAAACGCGGGGTTCGAGACCCGCGTTCAAGTTAGGACACGAGAAGAACGTGGACGCGGTCATGGGTTCCGCGTCGCATTAACATGAGAAGAACACAGAGGCGGGCATTAGCTCCGCGTCGTGCAGACATGAAAGGAACCAGACGCGGGCATGGACTCCGCGTTGCGTCGGTACAAGAACGCGAAGGCCGCGTTTAAAACAGATGCCAAGAATGCGAAGATCCACGTTAAGGCGTTGCCTGGACGCGGGGGTGAGATCTGCGTCAGCAATATACAGAGAGGAGGAGGGAGAGAGAAAGGGAAAGGTGCTTGCTTTGGTGGTGGTGTTATTTGGTGGAGGAGTTGGATTTTGATGGAGTAATGAAAAAGAAGGTGAAGGAGGTGATGTTTGGAGGTTGAAGTAGTGGAGATGGAGGTGGTGTTGTGATGGTGAAAGTGATGGTGGAAGTGAAGATGGTGGTGGAAAATAGTAGAGGTGATGGTGATGTTAGTTGTTGTCATTGTAATCGTCACCGTAATGATTACCGGAATAATCGCGAACGATTACCAAATAATCATCGGAGATATTACCGACGAAGAAGAGCTCGGCCCCAATCCAAAGGAGGTGGCCGACTCTTGATGTGGTGATGGGGTGGTGGTTTTGTGGAGGGTTTTGATGGTGGTGGTATTTTTGGAGAAGGTAAAGGAGAAGGTGAAGGCTTTGGTGGAGTTGTTGAAGTTGTGGTGCTTTAAATGGAGATGGAGGAGGAAGAAGATGAAGGTAGGAAGTTAGAGAAGTTGTAGTAGTTGTTGTGGTGGTGGAGATGAAGGAGGAGTTGGTGGTGGTTAAGGTGTTGGTGAAGAAAATGAAGTTGAAAGAGAAGGAAAGGGTTATATAGGATTTGGAATTGTGAAGGAGATGTAAAAATGTTTTAGGGAGGGGGTTTTTTGTAAAAATGGAGAGGTGAGGTGGCTCTTTGGCCGGCCATGGTGATGGAAAGGAGTTGGATATTTTGGAGAAGATATTTTGGAGGAAAGGAGATATTTTTGGAGGAAGAATGTAGAAGATAATGGAAGAATGGAGAAGTTTGGAGAATTTGGTGGAAGGAAAAGGAAGGAAAGAAAAAGGAAAAAGGAAGGAAAAGGAAAAGAGGAAGATATTTTCTTGAAAGAAAAAGTGAAAATAATTAGAGTAGC
>JAVJIF010031859.1:0-266753 GCA_038442645.1 Agave tequilana | reverse complement strand
ATGGTGAAAGTGATGGTGGAAGTGAAGATGGTGGTGAAAAATAGTAGAGGTGATGGTGATGTTAGTTGTTTGTCGTTGTAATCGTCACCGTAATGATTACCGGAATAATCGCGAACGATTACCGGAATAATCATCGGAGATATTACCGACGAAGAAGAGCTCGGCCCCAATCCAAAGGAGGTGGCCGGCTCTTGATGTGGTGATGGGGTGGTGGTTTTGTGGAGGGTTTTGATGGTGGTGGTATTTTTGGAGAAGGTAAAGGAGAAGGTGGAGGCTTTGGTGGAGTTGTTGAAGTTGTGGTGCTTTAAATGGAGATGGAGGAGGAAGAAGATGAAGGTAGGAAGTTGGAGAAGTTGTAGTAGTTGTTGTTGTGGTGGAGATGAAGGAGGAGTTGGTGGTGGTTAAGGTGTTGGTGAAGAGAAAATGAAGTTGAAAGGAGAAGGAAAGGTTTATATAGGATTTGGAATTGTGAAGGAGATGTAAAAATGTTTTAGGAAGGGGTTTTTTGTTAAAATGGAGAGGTGAGGTGGCTCTTTGGCCGGACATGGTGATGGGAGAGGAGTTGGATATTTTGGAGAAGATATTTTTGGAGGAAAGGAGATATTTTTGGAGGAAGAATGTAGAAGATAATGGAAGAATGGAGAAGTTTGGAGAATTTAGTGGAAGGAAAGGAAGGAAAGAAAAAGGAAAAGGAAAAGAAAATGAAAAGAGGAAGATATTTTCTTGAAAGAAAAAGTGAAAATAATTAGAGTAGCGGATTCTCGGGATTCAGTTGCGGATGCGGAAAACTTTCGGAAAAATACCAAAATCGTCCGAAAATCAAGTATCTCGGAACGATCCGCAAAAATTCTCAAAAATCAAGAATATTATTCTAAGAATCATGGTGAAATCCATTTCAAAAAATTCTTTATAATTTTTAAATTAAAAATCCTAGAATCGGCCGCCAATATCGGTCGACACCAAATCTGGCAGAAATCTGATAAATTCTGAAAATTCCCAAAAAATGAATTAAAATAAAATATTATTCTAAGTAAATATGAGAAAGCGGTTTTTCAAATTTGACTCCATTTGTAAATTAAAAATCCAGGAATCGGTCAGCGGTGCTGGTCGACACCGTTTTGAAGATTTTCCATTTAATTCAGAAAAATTCCAGAAAATCATAGAAAATCTGAAATATTAGAAAATGATGTTTGAAACTGAAATCGGTCAAATCTGAATACCGGAAAGACCAAATTGAGTAAGACACTAGGATCGGGTCCCTGGTTCAGAGAAGAGCAGACTCTGAGTCCACGAATCCGGATCCAAGACAAAACGATCATATAAATATTCATAATACAAAATAAATATAGGAAGTAAATCGAAAAATATGATCGAAAATCTGAATACGCAACTAAGTACGTATTCCGGGAGCGGGGTGTTACACTGTACTTGACATGCTATCACTTGACACCTCATACCTGACACCTGATATTGACACCTGACAATTAACATGCTATCACTTGATACTTGACATATACTATCACCTGATACTAGCACACTTGACTTGATATTGTAACACCTGACTGGATACTATTGTACCTGGCACCTGTATTATATTGCATATTCATGATTATCACTTTTACGAGGACTTGGCATGATTATTATACTGTTACCAGACCTCCTGAACTTCTGTACTCTTGTATTCCTGACCCCTGTAACAGGGAGACTCCTGATATTATGCTCCTGATATTATACTCCTGTTGATCCCCGTAATTGAATAATCATGGATATTGGATTATTGTGGACACTTTGTGGACATTACCACTGGACAACATATATAATAAAAATACTCAATTTACTCTGGGGTGGGGAATCTGATGAATACCGGTATAATGTCATATTTATAATGGTGATATTTCTGAAGTGTCGTTAGGGGCGCGTAATGATAAGTCCCCGGAAGTAGTAGCCTGATATCTGAAGTGTCATGTGGGGCGCGTAATGATAAGTCCCCGGAAGCAGTAGCATGTACTCTTAAGCCGTAGTCCCGGGCAGAGACGGGACCCACTATAAATATGAGCCATCAGATTTATCAGTTTCCAAGTAATAACTCGTCTTATTCATAAGTGAATGTATATGTACCGGTAACACATACCTAAGCATATGGATCGAATGAATAACATAAAACAACCAAACAGTAATAATATTAGGAACGTGTGATATTTGGTCTCTCCTTTGTTCGGGTCCTGGTACTCACATATCAGATCCGAGTAAGTTCTACAAAATGCGAACTCTAGTATGAACTATCAGTGATGTGAGGCGCTGGTAGGGAGGCGGTTGAAATATCAAACGGTACCGATTATTATTATTGGATAAATTAAAATGCAACACCTTTATATTCTTCGGTTATAGTGTTATGCTCTGAGTTACACCCTGCTTATTGACATATGATTTATGTGGCACAATAATTATTCCAGATACACTCTAGTTCTGTTACTTTAAGGGCAACTCAAGTTGAATGAACTCAGATGATGGCGACATGAGATATATGGTATATAGATGAGGGTTTCCTTATTTTGATTATCCTCTTAATGTATCAATCCAGAGATTCCATAATCTGAGCTTATACAACTAGTTTTGTCTATACTTGTATTTATCGCATGTTTAATATATATTTATCGCATGTTTGTGTGTACCTGTGCTCTCTATACCGTTTTTCATGCATGCTTTCTGATTCAGACTTATCGATGTACGTGATTTACTGTCGTTTCTTTAATTTCCATAATGTTACTGTCATTTTCTGTGCCTGCATGCCTGGACCACATCACTTGATCATATACACGTGTGACTGCCTGAACATGCCACTTGAATTTATTATATGTACTCGCGGGGTTACATCTGACAACCTAGATCCTCATGTCCAGATTCTAGAGCCTAAACCATGGTGACCTTGCTGTAGCTGATCAGAGTGCGCATCGGATCCTTCCCTGACGATTAGGGGCAGCAGAAGCTTGGACATCGCCGTAGCTCTTCCTCCCAGTTCTGCTCCTGATTAGCTCTCGAGGCCTCTCTTGCTGCTCGTGAGCACCTCTTAGCTTTTGTTATATATATCTCTCGTGTATATATACTTTTGTATTTTCTGGTGATGTAATATTCTCTAATATTGTATCCTCTCTGTGATA
This sequence comes from Agave tequilana, assembly GCA_038442645.1. Lineage (NCBI taxonomy): Eukaryota > Viridiplantae > Streptophyta > Magnoliopsida > Asparagales > Asparagaceae > Agave > Agave tequilana. Next base: position 263,595 of record JAVJIF010031859.1, on the reverse strand, counting down.
ATCATGTACCTGTACTTTTCTGTTGGAATGTATATTACTACTGTGCTTCTGCACTCTGATTCTTGCGTGTGATATGCTTAGCGTATTACGTATGGTGTTTTCAAACCTGCGTAAATATGTCTTAGTGACGTCTCCGTACCCGCAAGATCGGGGCGTCACATCACTACATCAAATAATATTTTATCTGATTCTCCTCTTCATGAGGATGATGAAATTTTCATAGGGCCTAGTGAGGAGGAGCTTATCCCTCTGCCACTTTAAAAGACATACTTGATGAAAACATGTCCTCTGATATTGAAGATGCGCTTTCTTTGAGCATATCCTTCGCAGGTTCTTTTCGACACTGATTGGAAGAAGAGCTTGATACAGACGATGCGTTCTGAGAGTTTATCAACGAACAAAAGTACCCTCAAATAAAAGAAGAAAGTAAAGAGAACAGCGAGCCGGTCAACGAGGAGAAGATGAGGAAATAAATAATGAACAGGAAGATGAGAAAAATGAAGACAACAAATCTGCTTATGATGGTGATGACGACAAGGATTAGGATTTTCTGCTCTTCTGATATTTACCTTATTATTATTTTCTTTTAAGAGCTTTTAATACTTTTTTTTTTGCAATGCCACTTTCTGACCATATTATGTTATAAATAAAATTTACTTCTATCTAAAAAATGATCTTCTATATTTTTAAAATAAATGTAAAGTATGTTTCTTTCATGCATCGCAGTAATCACAAGACTTCTGAGTGATTTTCTTAACACTGCTACAATTATCGCGGACCAATATATTACACGCAAATATTATTATTATATAATAAGAAATATATATATTACTAAAAATATAAGTCTTTTATTAAGAAGTTAACTATGATCGCACTCTGTAAATCTAAAAATTTAGTTATTATCTGCGGCCATGGTCACGGTACTCAGATAATAATTACTCTCAACTAATAGAACTGTGAATATAAATATATAGTTATTATTTTGCATCTCAACTGCGACCATGGTCACAGTACTCAGATAATAATTGCTCTCAACTGATAGAAGTGCGATTATGGTCACAATATATAATTAACTATATTTATACATGAAACTGCGACAACGATCGCAGTCCTGACAAAAATAGTTTGATCTTTGTATATTCAATCAAGTTAAAAACAACGACTATGGTCGCAGTCCAAAGTTAACTATATAAACAAATGATATTGCGATCATGATAGCAATCCTCTCAAATCAGTATATTTCATTGTATATCACAATTAAAACTGCGACTACTACGGTTGCAGTGTATAACACAAATACAAAGTTCTTCTCATGCGTGAAAAAGAGACAAATAGCCACAAATGCAGAACAAATATCTAAAATCATAAGTAAACTGCGACTATAGTCGCAGTCCTTATTCACCGTTATTACATTTAACCTAGCAAAAAAATCATCCACAACATGCTGTCATTAAGCACTGCAAGCATAGTCGCAGTCATTATTCGCATGCAATATGTAAAATAATTTTAATCATTTATACATGGGCGAATAAGTAAATTGCGATTATGTTCACAATCAGTAAAATCCTTACAGATATCATAAATTTTCTGCAAAAATTAATTTGTTTATATATAAATTAAGCACAAAAAATTGACATGTTTATGAGTTTCACATGATACAATCCTATATGTAACTGTAGACTGAGTCAAAGGTCGCTTTTAAAACTATTGAGAAATTATTTTATTGCCCACTAAGCGCTTAGTCGCATTCCTGAAATTCTTAATATTCACCTATAAAAAAATTAATAAAGAAGTATTCAAAATTGTTTCCTGACTTGATGAAGTTGCACTTGAAGAGACCTGATTCATATTAGCTGGTCGCAGTTATAAAGATAATTATGACAATATTGACTATGGTCCGAAATATAAAAAAATAATAAATTATACAGATTCACTATCTTTTATCGCAGGGGTATTTAGTAATTTCAGATCTTCAAGTAGACGGGCCATCCTTATTATTGTGGCTAATAAATTGCCAGGTCACCGCCAACTAAGAAGGACTCTCAGCTGCTGTGGCTGATATACATATTATATAATATGTATATGTTGTGTGTGTGTTGTGTGTGTTTTTGGGGGGGGGGGGTTAGGTTGCAATACAACGAGAGAGAATTGACTCCTTTTAAAATGATTTGAGCCCAAATCCTTCCCATTGAAATTAAACCCCCCGACATTTAAATGCAAGATCCACTCCATTGAAGTTAATTTATATTTTTGAAGTCTCTAAAATAAAAAATTATGTTATTTAAATACTTTTTTGCTTATCCATCAAGTATGCGTAAAATGGACGGCCGAAAGTAGCATTTTACTTAGATTTATGATTTTAGACATGCAAATTCTTGATCCAACCATTTGATCATGATCTAAACATTTAAAACCCCTATGTACCATTTTTTTAGATTTCAAATATTATACACTGTTAAACTAAGTAACTCACTACTTTCGGCCGTCCGTTTTGCGTCCACTTAATTAATAAGCAAAAAGTATTTAAATGACATGTTTTTTGGATTTAAGAGACTTCGAATAGTGTAGATCAACTTTAACGTAGTGGATCTTGCATTTGAATGCCGAATGGTTGAATTTCAATGGGAAGGATTTGGGCTCAAATCCTTTTGAAAAGAACAAAGTCTCTGTGTGTGTGTGTGTATGGGTAAGGCTACAATACACCTAGGTGTTTGTCACCACACAAAATTTTTAGTTAGTGAGATACAAACAAAAATTATTGTGAGTGGTCCTCACAAAGTGTTTAAAAGTATTTTTTGTATGGTGGAAAGAGGTGTGTGTAACTTAACTTAGTTACACCAATGTGTATTGTAACTCTACTATATATATATATATATATATATATATATATATATATATATATATATATATATATATATATATATATATATATATATATATATATATATATATATAGAAAATGTATATCAGCCGACAGCTGAGAGACTCTCTCAGTCTGCGGTCACGTGGCACATTATTAGCCACACTAGAAAGGACGCCCCGCCTATTGAAGCAGTTGAAATTACTAAATACCCCTGCGGTAAAAGACAGTGGTTCTGTATAGTTTATTATATTTTTATATTTTCTGACATTATTCAATTTGTCACAATTATTTTTTATAACTGCGGCCAAACTGCCTATATTTTTTTATCAAATAATGAAACTAATTTGAATGCTTCTTTATTTTTTTTTGTTATCTGATTTGAAATTTAATGATTTTTAATATAGTCGCAGTTTATTTTTTTCGCATGTAATTTATAAATTATTATTTTTTTTACATATTGAATTCGGACAGGACTGCGACTATGATCGCAATGCTTAACGAGAGCAAGTCGTTGACGTTTTTTTTTGCTTGGTTAAATGTAATAACGGTGACTAATAACTGATAGTATAATCGCAGTTTACGTATTATTTTATATATTTTTGTTCTCCATTGTGACTGTTGTCTGATCCGCCTATGAACTATTAAATTGGTTTTTTATATATAGCATGCGCGATCAAGGACTGCGACTATGGTCGCAGTACTCACGACAACATTTTTTTTGGATGATTTGTTTGCTAAGTTAAATGTAATAACGGTGACTAAGGACTGATTCTATATTCGTAGTTTACATATGATTTTTATATTTTTTGCTTATTGCTAAGTTAAATGTAAACTACGAATTTTTTTCACTTATTGCATGCGAAGTACGACTGCGACTATGGTCGCAGTGTTTAAGAACAACAGTCGCAATTTTTTATTTTTGATATAACGGTGAAATATACAGTGAAATATACTGATTTGAGAGGATTGCGATGATGATGTAGTATTATCTGTTTATATAGTTTAATGATCAAACTGTTTATGGCTAGACAGCGACCGTGGTCGCAGTTTCATATGTAATTATTATATGAATACTGCGACCATTATCGCAGATAAGATGCAGAATTAATACCTATACGGTATACTTTATATGTATTTTAAAAATATGAAAGATTATTTTACAGATAGAAGTAAATTTTATTTATAACATAATATGGTGAGAAAGAGACCTTACAAAAAAAGAGCATTAAAAGCTTTTAAAAGAAGACAAAATAACGTTGAATATCAGAAGATCAGGAAATCCTAATCCTCGTCATCATCACCATCATAAGCAGATTCGTCGTCTTCATTCTCCTGGTCTTCCTGTTCATCACTTATTTCCTCATCATCTTCCTGTTTTTGAGGTTTTTTTGGTTCATCGATAAACTCCCAGAATGGATCGTCTCTATCAAGCTCTTCGTCCGATCCATTGCGAGAAGCGAGCCTATAGCATCAGAGGACATGCTTTCATCAAGCGTGTCTTCGTCAATTGGCAGAGGAATAATGTCCTCCTTACTAACCCACATGAAAACTTCATCATCCTCATGAATAGGAGGATCAGTTAATATATTATTTGATGTAGTGAGATAGTCAAAAGGAGTGAAGTCCAGACTGATATCAGATTCACTAGAACACCCTAAAGAAAAAGACCGGCAGGAGAATGATTGAAGTTGAAATCTAAGTGTTCAGAGGAAGAAGATGGGGAAGACATGATTCAAGAATGAATTGTTTTCTAGAAGTTTTTGAAATCAAATTGAAAAGGAAGAGTAAAATATAGTTTTTAGGTATGAGATAATATATTAGTTACAAGCAATATATAAAGGTTAATAATGTGAAAGAACATGAATAGTAATAATAATTGTTACAGGTGACGGTTGAGTATGGTTAGAAGTGGTAAAAAAAATTAAATATTTAATTGAAGAGTTATAGCGGGAGAATCTGAAGAGTTCTTTTTTTTCAGAGGTTTATTACGTGAAGTACAATTTAACTTTTTATAGAATGTTTTGCCTATATCTTTAGATTACGTATGGTGCACATCTTTCCTTTATCGAGATTAACATTAGTGCATCTCTTTTTTCTAGACTTGTTGTTGTATCATGATAGATAGAATATTAATTACTTCATTTAATTCAGTGTAATTAATATAGTATTTTTATAAGATGTGATATACGCAAACTGATCTCAGGATCGCATGGCTAATCTACTTTGAAAAATTATAAAAATCTTTTTCATAAGGCATACGAAAAAAGATTGCGACTTTGGTCGCAGTGCTGAAGGAGGTCGCAATGCTGTACGATAGCATGTTTCGTCTGTTATTTTTATGCGAATAAGGAATGCGACTACGGTCGTAGACGTGATATAAAAAAGGAACGCGATTACGGTCGCAGACGTGATATAAAAAAGGAATGCGACTAGAGTCGCAGACGTGATTTAAAAAAGGAATGCGACTAGGGTCGCAGACGTGATATAAAACAAGAATGCGACTAGGGTCGCAGACGTGATATAAAAAAGTTTTGTTATACTATGACTGTGACTAGTGTCGCAGTCGTCACATAAAATTGAAAGTTATATTGTATTAAGTCTGCGACTATGGCATGTTTTTTTACTTTTCAATACTTCTGCTTATTTTACATTATGTTGATCCAAATATTTTTTTATTATATTTTCGATATAGTAGAATTACGAATTTTATAACTGTAGATATATTCAACTGAAAATTTTTTAAGGTAATTTTTGTTTTGGATGAGTTTATGCCAGTTTAGAAATAAAAAAGGGGTATTTTTGTCAATTTGATTCACGATTGTTTAGGCGGGATTTTTTTGATTTTTTTGGCGCCTACACTCTGCGGCCGATATGTGGCATATATTCAGCCACGTCACCGCCGGCTGACAAACTCTCTCAGCCGTCGGCTGAGGTACAGTAACCCCTATATATATATATATATATATATATATATAATATATATATATATATATATATATATATATATATATATATATATATATATATATATTATATATATATATATATATATGGATCTGCACCTCAGCTGACTGACAGCTGAGAGAGACTCTCTCAGCTGGCGCTTCGTGGCTAATGTTAACCACAATTTTGGCTGCTGGTACCATGGTCGCAGTTTTATATGATGACTGTGATTAAGTCGCATTGTTTTTATGAGGACTGCATTCATGATCGCAGTCTTTTTTAAGGACTGCGACCAAGGTCCTAGTCTTTTTTTGAGGACTGCTATCATGGTCGCAGTCCTAATTACACTAAAAATGTATGATATTTTAGGAATGCGACCATCTTACATTGGATTGAGACCATGTTGCAGTAAGTTTGCGACCATTTTTAAAGTGACAGCTGAAAGAGTCTCTCTCAGCTGTTGGCTGAGGTACATTTTTCACACCACATAGAATCAGCGAGAAAGAAAACACACACAGAGAGAAAGAGAGATTTTAATTACCTAAAGCAACCTTGCTTCAAAATTATATCTCCAAATTACTATAACAAAGAAGAAAATTATAATTAGATAAAATTGACAAATGTAACTTCATAGTATATCCTGGGTGCATTGTAAGCTCTACTTTTTTAGTGTTTTCAACTTTTTTTTTTGGTGTTTTCATTTCATTATCTTCTCTTGCTGTTTGGTTGCAAGGAAGTGGACGGAAGTAAGGAAATAGGGAAGTATAATTGTTCACTTCCCTATCTATCCAAACACTGGAAAAGAAAATAGAAAACCTGTTTTCCTTTTATCTTTTCTCTTTTACACAACCATTTCCTCACTTTCAGAGTGCTACAGTTAATTTTGTGGTCATGTAAATCTCATTTGTAATAAATTGTAGCACAAAACAGTTAATTTTTTTACCATGTAAATCTCACTTGCATTCTAATTACAATCTATTTTTTATTTTTCTTAATTAATTTTTATATTAATATTATTTTACGGTCAACTTTGTTGTCAACTTTTCCACTTCTACTTTCACATTACCATCCAAACACCGGAAAGACAAAATATTTTTCAAGCCACACTTCCCAACAACATCCAAACACCGAAAAACTTACTAACCAATTTTCAAGTTCCAAAGGGAATTATTATTACTTCCTCAATTCCTCCTTCCTCACTTCCACTCTTAACCAAACAAGTTAATGGAACAAGTTGGTATACTCTACTTCTTTTTTTTTTTTTTTTTTTTTAAATTTATAGTATTATGATTGGTGCTGTAATTGAGAGTACTAATTTATGATGATTTTTATTGACACCAGGATAGATTTGTGTCCGTTCTTATAGAAGTTACATGTTTGCCTGTTATAATTCATAGAATCTAGTGATAAATTAGAATGCACTCAAAGATTCAAACTTAATAAGTTGTAAGATTAGTGTCTCGGATTCTTCAAATTCAATATTTGTTGTTTCGAAGATGATACTTTTCCTCCACGATGAAATATGAAATCGAAATATTTCCTTGATCAATACGTTATTTTTATTTTTAGAAAAATTTGATATATACTTAGACAAAATATTCAAATGAAATCTTAAAGATTTGTAAACAGTATACTGAAATATTCAATATTTGTGTTTTCTCAAAAGTGATAATTTCCTTAACAATGAATGGGAAATTGAAAGATTTCCTTGATCAAATACATTAATTTTGTTTTTATTTTTTTTTAAGAAAATCAGGGGCACTTAAACACAATAATCAAATAAAATTATAAGCCTTGTAAACAATATATTGAAACTGAAAAAGAAGGAAATTCCATCTTTCTTCCTCATCCTGACACGTGTCCACTAAAGCTGATAAAGCCTCTCTCTCCTCCGGCGACTCAACCCCGCCGTCTTCACTTTAATCCTAGCATTCGATGGCCGCTCTCTGCCACTTCCCTCCCCCTTCGTCCCCTCATGCTCTCGCCAAACTCCTCTCTCAATCCAAACCCCAGAGTCTCCTCCACCACTTCCCATCCAAAACCCTAACCCTAATTTCACTCGAACTAGCTCGAATTCCAGAGACTTTCATCGTCACTCTCTTCTTCATCGACGATAGCCTCCACCTCGGCGTCCAAAGAATCCGAGTCGCCATCTCTCGGTGATATCACGAGGCCCGATTTCCCCATCCTCCATCAGGTATTCGGATAAAAATTTGCACCTTTAGATGAGCTAAGAGAGATTGTTTAAAAATATCCGATTTTACAGCCTTTTTTTTTTTTTTTATAGAAAATACTCAATTCTATTTTTTGTGGAGAAATTTTTGAGCAAGATTGTTGAAAAATGCAGAATGTTAATGGCTGCAAGCTGGTGTACTGGACAATGCGGCGACTTCTCAAAAGCCTCGTGCAGTTTTGAAAGTTCTAAATGAATCTTATAATTTGGATTTTCCCAATGGCATTGACAACTCTAGGTATCTCAATTCTCACTATGTATTCTTGTAAGTAAACTAAATTACTAAATTTATTGAGTCAAGCTGTCTGCTCTTTCTTTGTTACTCTTCGAGAAGGACATGAAACGATGAGATGCTTGGAAAATTGATGTTTGATGTAGGAGAAAGCATGGTTCTAACAAAAGAATGGCTTTTATATTGTTAAATATCGTTGAAGACAGATTACTTAGGATGAGATATATTTGATCTGATGCAACCATTTGATTGGTCTTTGATTCCTTTTGAGGATACAATTGCTGTTTGACCAAGGCATGCCCAGCTTCATCAAGCCTGCCACGAGCTTTTTTCTCCAAAGTATCGGGTGGCATTGAAGTCATTCGCGCAGATTCAGGAGCGTGTGCTCATGGTGAAACACTTCAGACCGCTGGAAAAAATCCTTGAAGTTTCTTTGCATAATATGTGCCAGCCGTATACAAAGAATATGGCAAGGATAGGCCTCTGCAACTTTTTTTGAGTTTGATCAAGGAACTGTTCACCCAAGATCTCTTTTAAACATGCAAAAAGGTCTTCATGCTGACCAATCAATTGGCCTTAATCGATGGCGTCAAGGTGATTTTAAGTTTTTAACTTAAAAAACGCAGTAGCTACCAACCAATCCATTAGCCTTAAAGGATGACACCATGGTGAATCTAACTCGAAATGCAGTTGCTTCCAACCAATCAATTGGCCTTAACCGATGGCATCAAGGCGAATCTAACTTAAAAATGCAGTTGCTACCAATAGAGGAAGGTTAAGTGAAAGAGAATGCTACTTGGATTTTTGGATAAAATTAACATTACAAATTTACAGTGACGGAGATAGATAAAGTCTTGAAGACAAGAATATTTGTCTGGTCATACTCTAAGAGAGTAATAACATGATAGAGTAGAAAACACTCTTCAAGGAAGAGAGAACTTTGTGGACCGACCTACTATAACCCCTCTCTATTCTCAAATCCTAGCAACCATGTTGACCTTATTTGGACCCAATTGATCCGCACACAACATTGAGCAACATAATTTCTTTGTCTAAGATGCCATCGAATCCACTAGGCACATTAGTTGGTCCCAAAAGTATATTCTTAAAAGTGTGTTGTTGTCGGGGATGTGGGTGGGTTTGGGTGGGCTAAGGATGTATTGATTGGGCGTACAAGTTGATTGCTCCGGTCAATTGTAGTAGAGGGTGTGTCACGTCGAATGTTTCTTGATATTCCAAGAAGAGACTTATATAAGGTGGATGATGTAGAAGATTCTTTTCAGTGCAAGTGGATAGTGCCATTTAAAGAGAGCTTAGAGGAGACTAACAATATGGCCTTTTGTTTGGGGGTGGGGAGACATGAGATTTTTTTTTTTGGGGCGCGCGGTCAGGGATGCTACATATGGCAATGGGTTAATCCGTATAGTGTTGGTAGGCATTAGGTAGAATGGATGGAAAGAATTAGGGGAGTTTCATGAGGAGTTAGAGATTGAAATTGCAATGGATTATGAGATGATGATGATGATGGGTTTGCTCTAGGTTAAGAGGGTTGTGATAAGTTGGAGATTAGGAGCAAGGAAGATAGGTCAGCCAGAAGAACAAGGATATTGTGGCTCAGCTCGGGGTTGGCTTTAAGGTGGGTGTTTAGGGTTAAGATCATGCTTGGGCAAGCAAGGTGAGAGTCCGTGGGGTATTGTGGGTGGGCTCAAGGTTTGAGTTGAAGCGGGCTTTAGGGACTAGCTCTTTTAGGGGAGATTTGCACGGGAAGAGGGCTTATATTATAGGTGGGTCAACAATAGGATTTATTTATGGATCTGAGCTAGCCTACAGGAAAGATGGGCTTGATTTAATGGAGGTTTGGGGATAGGCCAATTATGAGGAATGAGATAATATGTTTGGTAATGGATTTGCTGGGGTTGTGTTGTTGAACAAGTGCCTAGGTGATAGTTGATCAAAGTTTGATTGAAGCATGTGAAAGTTGCAGAGTAGGTCAAAGTCCAGCTCACCACAATAGTAAGCATGAGTATGTAAGTGGGACCTGTTTCCCTTTCTTGATAACAGTAAAAGGTCAACTATTGTTATTGTGAGAACAACTGTTTGATGCTGATAAAGGTCAAACCATTTTGGAACGTTGACGAGAGGTTTCAAGATGGCTGTCAGGGGACCTATGAGCTTCATTGGAGCAGACAGAAGACTAAAAAATGCTGACAAAAATCTAGAATGTCTTCTTTGAGAAAAAGATCAAACACCTTAAGGATGACAACCTTAAGGATGACAATCAAATGACCTTTGATGAGAGAGAGAGAGTAGCAAGCCTGACAAGACTACCAAAAGCATGCATTATATGCCAGATAGCTCACCTTTTACAACAACAAAGAGATACATTAGAGGGCAATCTAAATATGATGAGGTATGTCGAGCTAAACGGTAGAAGTAGGGGTGGACCATTTGGCGAAGGTGATAGAGTAAGAGAATTCAATCCAAATAGGATGATGTATGTCAAGCTAAACAGAAGTGGAGGTAAACCATCCAGCAAAGCTGATAGAGTAATCAGAGGATGGAGCGAGTTGGAGGTGGCACACACCATATTTAGTTTGTTGTATTGGGAAATTCCATAAGGAGTATAAGAGAGGCATTGCGACTGCCAATCCTCCCAGACACATAGTGGGACACATAGGCCAATTTTCTTGATGATGAAGAACCATTGATGATTGTAGCTACGACTTGTTTTTCAAACTAATGATACTCTTCGAATTTTGAGTAGTAAGGAATAACTGTGTATATCGGGATGGTCTAGCAAGAGGAATGCGAAGATCTTTGAAACATGCCAAACAGGTGAGGTGGGGCTATTTGGTGGAGACAGGGAAGAGGAGAGGCGATCACGACCATGGGGCCCACAGGGAGTTTTTGACATATCCTACCTCGGACGAGCGTGACATCTAAGTTTTAGCGGACATGAGTCCACTTGCTTCTACTCTTTTTTTTTTGGTGGGGGTGGTGGGGTTAGGGAGGGGGAGGTGACAAGGGAGCGACTGTAGTGGTTAGATTCTTTTTGCAAATTTCATGGCACACCAGAAATTGAGTTATCTTTACTAAACGTTTGTCTTAAATGAAATCAACCTGATAATCATTGCAAATCAATTTGTTGGAATTGTACTAAGCGATAATGAGAAGGATAGCACAGCTTCGGGGTTTGCTTGACTTGGTTAATAATGAAGCATTCATTTTGTTTTGTCTGCTTTCCTTTGTGATCTTGCGTCAAATCCTTCTAAGGGCTAAATGAGGTGTTGGAAAGAGGACTAAGGATTGATTTCATGCAACTAGGGAGACTAGTTATATTTTTCGTCAATGTTTGCAGTGAAGGAACTTGCATATAAGTTGTCATGAATTGACTGGTGGGGGTGCTTATTTATATTTATGTTTATTTCTAACTCCCCCAGCACTGAGTGACTAAAATCATATCAAACTTCGAGGTGAAACAATTCTTTGACTTCCTAGAACGCGTGATTCCTAATAATACTCTTGCAACAAACAATTCTTAAGACAATCAGTTTGTATTTTCCTGACTTGTATACTATTTCGATTGTGAGAGTTGTTACATATAATCAGCTTATTTTTTCTTAATCCAGACAACACTTTCTACTGAAGTATTAACATATATATTTTAGAAAATTAATTGCCATTTTGTTAGGTCTACACAGATTTTCAAGCTCAATGGTGCATCTTATACGTTTAACTTCTTCTTCTTCTTCTTCTTCTTTTTTTTTTGAAATTAGTGCAGAGGCTACAGATGCATATGAGCTAGCAAGAGCAAAAGTTGCAGCCTTCATCAATGCTGCGGAATCTGGAGAGGTGGTGTTTACACGGAATGCTACTGAAGCTATCAATTTGGTTGCTTACTCATGGGGTCTCCCAAACTTAAGATCTGGGGATGAGGTGCTTTTTCAAACTCATCACTGTTGATTTTAACAGGCTTACATTCGAGATTTAAACTTCATATGGTTTTATTGACAATACTAAATCTATATCTGAAATATCTCTCCCCCTTGTTTTAATATTTGAGTGTGCACATTTTTTTGAACATTGTTCTTCTGAGCTTTTGACCTCCATGCCTTTAAATGATATACTTACAATCCTTCATTATTCATTTTTTCTCAGATACTACTTACAGTTGCTGAACATCACAGTAATATAGTCCCATGGCAACTTATTGCTAAAAAAACTGGTGCAACTCTAAAGTATGTTGGTCTGACTGTAGAAGGAGTTCCTGACATTGAGCAGTTGAAGAAACTTCTCTCAACAAAGACAAAACTTCTTGTCACTCATCATGTCTCAAATGTACTTGGTAAGTTCGCAATTTATCCAATACTCAGACTTCTATAATTTTTGGTTTTAAGTTTTTGATTATATATATTTTATTTCTTTATTATAAAAAGTTCATAGAGATGGTTAAATTTGAAGAAATGATGAATGTCTAGTTATCTGTGTTAAAAGAATACCCGTCTTTCTTAAACTCTTATATTGTTCTGTATCATTGATTCTCATTTGTAGTTGATGAAGATTAATGATAGATGAAATTGTGATCTAAATGATGGTGTTTAATGTTTATAGGTTTGGTTGAAGTATAGGGAAAATATATTCTTTATAGTTCTTTGGCTCTGTGAAGTACCTGGAATCGAATGCATTTCCGTCTAGAAATTTGTCATCATCTACTTTTTGGTTGTCTAGGAGAATTCTGGAGGGCCGTTCTTAGTTGCATGAACTTTAATGCAACATCAACATGCTAGGTTTTCCCTACCACCAACTGCCTGTATTTTACAAGCTATCACTGGGCCAAAGTTTTCTACTCCGAGAAGTTTCCAGCTAGATTAAAGTTGATGTGCGGTTATTAGCCCATCAAAAAATTTCGTCATTCTTTCAACAAAGCCGTATAGTTCATGGCTGAACTCATTTTGTTTGGAAAGGCCGTATAAGCCACGACCTATGTTTTTTGTTGGGAAAGGCTTAGCTGAACCAATTGCGCACTACATTGATACTTCAGTGTGATATACTAATTTTGTTGGGAAAAGCTTAAATAGTAAAGTTGCTATAAACAATCTGTATGAGTACTTTTATGCTTTCAGCTCTAGTAAGTGCCTTTTGCTCTGTCTTCAGAGTTTAAACAGCTGTTGCACAAAATGTCGCATACAGAAGCACTAATGGTGGGTGCAGCAAACCAGGCATGTGTCTAGGGTGAGCATTCTATCAATTCAGTTTGGTTTTTGACAAAAAATTCTGAACAAAAACTGAACTGCACCAGTCAGTGCATGCATAATTGAACCGAAAAAATGGAACCATTTATGGAACTGAAGTTGGACTAAACAAGATTTATCTTGGTTCATTTGGTTTGGAATTTCAGTTTTGAGTGAAGATGCAGGACTGCAGAGCTTAAGATCACAAAGTACAGGCATGCTAAAAATAAATATAAAATTCAAACCGACTCTACACCAACTTCACTACTACAAATAGAAATCATATAGAATCATATAAACAAGTTCTAATTAAAAAGATTAAACTTTTATTAACGTCTATATTAGGAAAACATTGAAGTAGATTTAAAAAAACAGTAGACCAGAAGTTTTCCATAAAAGATTGTGATAGAACTAAAAGCAGTCACTAAAAGATCGGATTTTCCATCATCTAACATATAATTGAAGTGGATCAGAAATGGAGCCACCACATTTATATCACACTAAAGTATCAATACAGTAGGCAGTTGGCGGTCCATAATATAGACCATAGGTCCAGTTGATCATCTTATCATGATTTAATCTCCCACTATAACTTTCTGTGAAGGAAAATAATCTAAAATTAGAATTATATTTTCTTTAAAATCCCTCGACATTATGTCATTCTTGACTTTAAGTTGCCAAAATTTATGTATTTAGTTATGACTTTGAAAAGTTTACTAGTTGTTTGGAGACTAAAAACTTAGTTTTGTGTGTAGAGCTGATGAGCCTTGAACTGTGCACCTGGGCTATTGTTTTCCACTTCTCTGAATTTCCCCCCTCCTTTTTAATATTTATGCTCCCAGAGGATACAATTAAGCTGTTGTTCAAGGTTTATCCAACTTTGTCAAGGAACAGAAGTGAAATTTGTATAAGATGATTCGGAAGTCATCCTTGAGAATAACATTAGTTAGAATGATATATAGTAGAAGAATGAGCTTGGCGCGCACCGTAAGGTTGCTCCATCAGGTCACAAGTTTGACACTGAAAACAGCCTCTCCACAATCTAGGGGTTAGACTGTGGATGTCTTATCCTCTCACTGTCCCTGCAGTGGTGGGAGCCTCGTGGCAGACTGCCTGTTACCTTAGGGTATTAGAAACCTTTCAAGACATTTCTTAGATAGACACGGTATAAGTAGTCGTATTACATTGATTTAGCAGTATTCAGTTTGAATCCATTTATTTTGTTACTGCAGTTTATTCAATATTAAGTATACCATTGTTTGTTCCAAATTAAAGTGAGATGGTTCATGAATATTCCAGGATATATTTGGAGGCAAGGTATTTGCTGCCAGTTTCTGTTATTGGAGGGATAGTACATAATATGTTGACTTGAATTCTTAGTTCCATCTAAGGGCAATTGAACATTGATCCTGCATTTTTTGCAAAAAGACTTATCAGGTTCATCTATTTGTTTGACAGATTATTGTTGATTAAAAATTTTAAACACCATCAAGGTAGAGTGCGTGCCCAACACACACACACAAACATACAAAGAACTGTATTTCAACGGGTCTTCTATTTAGATAGGAGCTATTGTGCGAGCAACTGACTTGGGATTATGTCACTATGATTGAGAAGCTTCCGTCGCCTTTTCCCAAATATTAACTAGTCCTCACCTGTTTGTTTTTGTTATTAGTTTATTACTGATTCCTCAGACCTTTTCAAGTCGTCAATAATTAAATATTTTGTTGGCCCCAATGAAGGGGATCATTTTCTTCTATAAGTTTGAGCCAATGAACACAACTCCGAACTAAGTTCTCTGGCCAGAAAGTGCCTTATGTGATATACATGTGTCTATCTACTGTATATAAGCATGGTTATGCAAGTATTTATTTATTTATATATTTTTATTTTTATTTGAAACAGTACATTTATTTTTACTGATCATCTTATGCTAGCATCAAATATTTTTGTAAATAATTTCATTTGTGTTGTTGGATATGTTCATCGTCTGATCGACCATTTAGGTTCTAAATTTGTTCTTCATCATTATCATTATCTAAGCTTTCTCCATCATTATGGGGCCTCCTGTGTAGCACAACTCAAAGTTGTCAAAGCACCATGGAAGAAAGACCAAATATTTTCCACTGGCTGTGACAACCCTGCATCACCCGTCTAGGATTTTGGTGCCAAATTCCTATCCAAATTGACTATGAGGAAGAGAAGTTGTGGATAGAATCTTTATGGTCAATTGTTAGGTTAGTATATTTAGTTCTTTGGTCCTGCATTTTAAAGTTCATGCAACCAAGAAGCGCCCAAATTCCCCTAGACCAAAAAAACTCTACATAAAGATTTAGGATAAATGTATGATGTAATACGGGAATGATCGCAATCACCTTCAAATTAAAATTGGAAACTAGGGTTTTGAAAGAAGGAATGAAAAGAGGGATTAGGGTTTAAGAAATAAGAAATAGGAAAATTGGATAACTTGGGCTTCACACCCCTGCACCACGTGCTTTACACCCCTTACACCATGGGCTTCACACACCAATCTCAAGAACTCAAGGTACATGAAATTTTAACTGAAATTTTTTAGTTCATCATTGTCTAATAATAAAAGAAGTCTGAGGGCCTATTTATAGGCTTTATAAAAGTTCAGTTCTAAGAAATAACTGATGTGGTACTAAACGCTCACAAAAAAATACAACTATATAAAATGAACTGCAACTCAAAATGACTAAACCAAAAGGTAGTACCTGATGTCCTCATCATTTCCCCGAGATGAGAGGAACTCTACTCTGTCAAGTGAGGGCTCTCCTCACGAAGCACCTCAATCAGGTCATGGTGGTGGAGATGGAGCTGGCCTCCGTGACGGGTCGGTTGTAGACAAAGGCACAGATAGTAGGCAAAGACGCATCATTCTTGCTGAAAATGGAGCTGATACCAGGATCCTATGTAATGTCCAACTCGTCAGTCATGAGAGCAAGCCTCCTCAGAACTCTAGGAGAAGCTGTGCGCCAAGCGTGCGGCTTCCTCACAATCTCAAGTGATTAGTTGTAAACACTTCACTGTCAATTACAAATTCCTGTAATATACTATACAGATATACATAAAGTTTGTAGTTTTCATCGCAATTTGCTAACTATCTAGTGATATCATGTGCAACAAGCAAATGCAATGTAGTAGGAACTCTAGGCATAACTCTTATCAATAGGAAAAAGAGATATATGGGATGCCTAAAATGACACACATTTAACTCCTCTAATGGTGGCATACTAGACAGGCACAAACTCTAAGCAACCAATAAAAGAAGAAACATCAGAAATTATTTGCTGAACCATGGCGAAGAACTCAGATGACTCACTAGAAGATATCTTAGTAGGAACGACTATAAACCCATAATCAGCACAAGGAAACTCGAATGACTTACTAGGCACTGCGCGTATATTAACTCAACTATCTCATCCACGTCTCATTAGTACTATCAGAAGACACGTGGACTTCATCAACAATTGGTGTGCCAGAATCAACTAGTGTATCCTCGACAATGCTAGTAACCTTAAGAAGAATGTCGTCATCCTCAACAACTTTCGAATGAACATTATCACTAAGCACAATTCTAACATGTCGACTGTCTTGAGGGGCACTGATAATCATGCTGTTCATATCCCTCACACTTAGAACATCAGGTCTTGACGTTGACAAACCTTTTGAAAATCAAGCCTATTTTTACGGTAACTTCAAAAGTCTCTTCAACGGTGTCCAAATCATAGGAGCCAGTGACCATGGCACGCCTGATTTTGGACCTTAAGCCCAAAACAAACTTAGTTACAGTATAAAAATGGTGCTATCTTACATCACACAACGTAGAGTTAAATCCTCAAATTTGGCTATGTATTCTTGAGCTGACATGTCACTCTGGCGGAGGTTGTGTAACTGGTCTAAGAGTCAATTCTTATAATATTCGGGAAGGTATTTCTTCTTAAGCTTTTCTTTCATTCTTCCCAAGACTCTATGACAACACTACGTCTCACACAATCTCTCACTATCAAATCCCAGTAAGTTCTAGCTAACCCCATGAGTTTCTCGTAGCAAATAGGATTCTAGTCGCTTCGAGAAACTCATACCAATCAAAGTAGCATTCCATATTGGCTAACCAATCACTAAAAACATTAGAATCAGGGTAACCATCAAATTTAGGATCTTCTAGCTTAAATCTACAAGCTATTTTCTCCTTTCTAGCACGCCAATTATGGGCACAATTACTCTCATGGTCCTCTAGTACAAGTCCTATACTGATGACTCGTGGAAATATGCACCCGTCTAGACACAAATGCAAGTCAAACAATCAAGTGGGTGCAATACAACTTCCTAGACTCAAGTAAGCTAAATGCATACGCTAAGTGAAAATAAAAAATATCCTAAAAAGTTTAAGTTCTAAATGCCAAGAAAATGCACTCCTAAAATGATGAAAAATAACAAACAATGCCGCAACCACTAGATAGAAGCAAATAACAATTCAATCAACATATTATCGCAATCAATAGCAGTTGCAAGTAATTTGACAATTAACCATTCAGCTCAAGTTAGGATATTACCCTGAGGGGTAAGTCATTCACGACCAACGCATGATTCCTTTAGGATTCCTTAAAGAATTGCTCACAACCGAGGGCTGAAAATTACGCACAAAGTTTTGGAATATTAGTAGTTTGAGTTGGAAGAAAATTGCCTCGAACTGGGCTCAAATTAGGCTGGAAATGAGGGTCCGAAACACTGTTCTTCTACTGCACAAACAGTACAAGCCCCAAACACGGGTTTGTGGAGGTCATATCTGTTATCCAATTGCCGCGAACTTTTTTCAGTATCTTCAGGATCAGTCACACATCTAACGATTCAGACGGAACTCGAATCGGACTCCGAGCGAGCCTGAAACAAGCTCTGAATCAGAAGTGTGTAGGCTGCCGTAACTGAGCTGGCTCAGTGAGCCAACTCGATTGGACTCGCTGAGTCAAACCGACCAAGTCGGCTTTGGCTGAGCTAGCGACTTGGGGTCGGCTTGGGCCCTAGCTGGCGACTCAGGTTGGCTCATCGAGCTACTTACGTCAGTGACTCGAGTCGGTTAAAGTCGGCTCGTACTCGGATCGAAGTGGAGCGGGTTGCTAGCGGATCGGGTTTACCTGAGATCAAACCTCCCCAATTGATTAACATGCTTTGGATCAGATCGGATTTTAAAACAAACCCGAATAAACCCGTATAAATCCACAGCTCTCTTCTCCTGCTCTCGAAAACTACAATTTGCAAACCCTTTCAGGTGGCGGCGGAACACGAGCGGTGATGTGTCTTCTCAGTGGCGGTTGTGGAGTGGTGATCTCAGTGGCGGCGAGGGCACAGTGGCGGCTGATGAGGGCAGCGATGGAGATGAAGGAGATCGGCGAAGGGTCGACGGTATAAGACGAGGAGGATGAGACATGATCGGTGACGACAAGGCGATGACGGGGGCAAGAGAGGGGGACAACTTGGTGGTGATGATGATCCATTCGAGGAGGAGAGATCGTCAGAGAGTGTCGACGGCAGGGACGGGGTTGCTGGATCTGCAAGTCGGCGGTTGGTCTGGACGATGGTGAGGCCTTCGTCGGAGAAGAAAACGTGTCGGCGTAGATGGGGCGGTGAGATCTTGAGATTGATGATGGAATGGCGGTGTCAGCGGCGTGAAGGTAGTGGTGCAGGTGGATGGCGATGGTGGGTTCTAGGTTGATGAAAAGGAAGAAGAATAAGATGGGAGGAGGTGGTGAGCTGAGCAGTGGCGGCGGGTTTAGAGAAAGGGGAACAATGTGATTTGAGAAAATTGAGAGAGAAGAAGGAACAATGTAATCTGAGATTTTTTTTATTTTCCATAAGAAGGAGATGAGGATGAATAGTGAATTGGAACAATGATTTTTTGGATTTTTGCTGTTTTTCCCCTTTTCCCCTCTTTTTTGAATAGATCTTGGGATTGAGAGAAGATAGGGTTTTAGGGGAGGAGAATTTCTTTTGAAGGGATTGAAACCAAGATCTTTGTTACCAAACTGATGTAATATGGGAAGGATCGCAATCACCTTCAAATTAAAATTGGAATTAGGGTTTTGAAAGAAGGAACGAAAAGAGGGATTCAAATTTAAAAAATAAAAATAGAAAAATTGGATAACTTGGGCTTCACATCCCTTGCACCACGGGCTTCATACCCTAATTTCAAGAACTCAAAGCTCATGAAATTTTAAATGGAAAATTTTTAATTCATAATTGTCTATTAAAAATAAGTCTAGAGCTTATTTATAGGCTTTATAAAAGTTCAGTTCTAGAAAATAACCGATGTGGTACTAAACGACCATATAAAAGAAAACACGACTAAATAAAATGAATTACAACTCAAAATGACTAAACCAAAAGAAGGCTGCACGTGATGCCCTCATTAATATTATTTGCTATGAGAAATCACTGTCAGCTCTGGGGCGCAAAAATAAGCCAAAGTGCCAATTGGAATCATTTTGCCAGTTTGTTAACGAAACCATATCTCTATGTGAAGCTTAGGTCAATGCCTGATGTCTCTTCCCTCTATAGATGTCTATGAACCATGAAGGCACATGAATGGCTCAATTGGGCTTGTGTGCATGTTGTTTATAAGTAGCAATTTCATATTTCTGCTTGATTTCTTATTTATTTATTTATATGGTTCTAATTTTATCATATTTGCATGCCTTTTGAGATTTTCTTGATCTGACTGCAAAAACACTTTTTTTTTGTTGCTTTATTGGAAAGGTAGAGTAAATAAACATGAGGAAGGTAGGTTGATCAATCACTTCAAATACATTTTTTTTTCTTTCTTAGGTTCTGTTATGCCCATTGATGAAATTGTGGTCTGGTCTCATGATGTCGGGGCAAAAGTTCTTGTTGATGCTTGTCAAAGTGTTCCACACATGGTGGTTGACGTGCAGAAACTTGATGCTGATTTTGTTGTTGCCTCTTCTCACAAGGTTTTTATAATGTTCAGAATTCATGAAAATACTATGGAATTTAGCTTCAGCCTTAAAAGGTTACTGATAGGATGTTCTGGAATGATTGTCTCAGATGTGTGGACCTACAGGCATTGGATTCTTATATGGAAAAAGACAAATTCTGTCGGCAATGGCTCCTTTGGGTGAGCATATAAATTATACATGTTACATACACGGAGTGACTTGTTCTTATATATGTTGTTAGTATATGCATTAATGCAGTTCTTAGTGCTCCCTTGTTCTTCTGGCAGATGGTAGCGAAATGATTGCTGATGTATTTCAAGATATTTCTACTTCTGTTGAACCTTCTTCCAGGTTAGGGAAAAGGCTTCTGTTTCCATAACTAATGTCCTATAATGCTATTGTTGTTGTCCTCTTCCTAATGCAAATCTCTAATGTAGCCGGCAAAGATCTCACAACTTCTGAAACAGAAATAGGCTTCAAAATTTCGAATCCTGAGACACAATTTTAATTGACAAGAATGATTATTCTCAGCACTTCTACAAGTAGATCACCTGTGTCAGTTTAGGTTCTTTTGTTATTCTTTTTTTTGTGTGTGTGTGTGTGATGTTCTCTGATTTTAATCACTTATTGGACAAGACATCTGTGATTTTTGCAAAATTGATGTTGATTATCTTGCCTAGCAAACTAGGATGTCTAATGTAGATAGTGTTGGGGACTAGCTAAAAGGGCCTTCCTCAGCTATGGAGGTACCTTCCCACCATGCCTTATCTATTCCACGCTCCTTTGACCACTTAACCTATCTGCTCTAAGTTGACCACAAACTAGCCCTATCCCTCATTGCATTTCCGAGAATTTTGCTAGGGCCTCGCTATGCGGAAGTGATTAGTTTAATCTGCTTTATGATTGTTTGTTGTCGGGTGCCTACTTTCTGGTGTTGAAAGTTCAACAAGTTTGTATATAAGAGCGAGCCGGGTAATAAAAATGTACTAAATTAGAAGAAGAGGAAAAAAGAGTTGACTATGTGAAACAGATTTAGCTAATATGAATAACAACACTTGTGATGGTTTGCAGCACAATTAGCAATAATATTTTGTAATTATGTGGAATGAGAGATTAACATTGCATGGACTGAATGTTCTTCTCTCATGTGCTCCTTGGAAGAGCTTTGGAATTGTCATCTTGTCCTGACATTTATTTGGGACAACAGGACAGTTAAGGCTAGTTTGCTTTGACACACAACCATTGTTTGATCCTTCCTGGATCACAGGTTTGAGATAGATCTGAAAAAGTAAATCTTACGCAAATAGCTGAGCACATTATGTAGTTATTCTTTTCTAGTTTTATTTTATTTTATTTAAATATACATTTTTTAATCTTAACCTGATTCTTGATACTGCTTTGGTTTGTAGTATGGGTTTCGTGACAGGGCGCGCTGATTAATATGGTATTTAGTATGAAGGGGGTAGGGTTAGCAGATTGGAATGGTACACATGGAAGCCTCACTTGGATCATTTTGATAATTATGCATGTATTATTTGGGTACTTGTGTGCTAGACATACATACTTTTGAGGACGTGTAAAATTAAGTATTATGAGAATATAAACTTTCATCTTTCAATGTCTATAAAGTGTTTTCCGATCTGATACTTTTTGAAAGAAAATAGAAATCAAACTAATTTATTAAAAAAACAATCACAGTTCTAGATAATTAAAAGATCAAAGTTCAAACTCAATTTAAAGCCATAAGGCAACTTTTGATAATTGCAAATAAGTCTAATAAGTGAGAGCTAAATATTAGGGGGAAATTGCATCAAAAGAGGTCATTGAATCAGTTAGTCATTAGTCATTACTGCTTTTCTTTTGGTTTTCATTTAGTTTTGTTTCGTCTGGTTTGGTGATTAGTAAGGGGCGCATGCACCACCAATTAAATTGTGCGAAATGGATTGAAGTTCAAAGGGGATTGTGTAAATTGGTTAAAGTAAAAAATTACAATCAGTAACATGGATTCATTGTCTCCTGAACTTCAAGTCTAAACTTGTTTAGGTTCTTTTTATGTATTAAACCTACTAATTTATAAAATCTGTATGAGGTTGTAAAAATCATGTTGCTTGATTTGTCCTTATCATCATCGATTTATCATTACCACCATCATCATTTAAGCTCATTCTCGTCAAAGTGAGTTGGTTGTGAAGAGTGACTGAGCATTGAGAAAGCTTCATGGAGAGTGTTGGGATATAAAAATATCACCCTTAACTCTCACGTCAACTTTGGAGTTTTAATATAGTGGCACGGTTTGAGAGCAACCCATATTTAATTCCCACTAGGTGCGAATTTCAAAATTTGGATTTACTACGCAAACCCAGGTTGCGGCCTTCAACAAAAAGGGCATTCGACCTGCAAGGGCGTGTTAGAATATAAAAATATCACCCTTAACCCTCACCATATTTTGGATTTTTGTTGCAGTAGTGGGGACTTTAAGAGAGAGTTCCCTAAATTTTTTAGCTATGTTCTCTCTGGTTTTTGCGCCAAATTTCCTGGTCGAAAATCCATAAGAAAAATAGCGACTTACCATAGAAGATGACTAGTCTGAGCTAAAATTCTATCATTTCTAGAGAGAATGTACGTGAAGGTGGAGGAATGTATTAGTTAGTATTTTAGGAAAACATTTGAACTGATATAACTCTAACTTACTTATTACTCTTTAAAATACTTGTTAGAATATAAATATTGTATCCTTAACTCACCATAACTTTAGGGTTTTGGTGTAGGGGCAGAGGCTTTAATATGGTGTCAGAGCGAACCAGGTTGAATTCACACCGAATATGTATTTAAGAAAAGCGGATTTAAAAAAAAAAAAACACTGCCGCGCAAATTCCAAGGTTTGGGCCCATCACAAGGGCGCTCGACTTACGGGGGCGTGTTTGAATATATTACTTTTAACTCTCACTATAACTTTAGAGTTTTGGTGCAGTGACAAGGACTTTAATAAGACTTGTTACTCTCATTCAAGAGTTAAGGTTAGACATCATCCTCTTGTATTATTGTTTCTCTACATTCCATTAAAGATAACTAATCTTTTGACTATTTGCAATATTCTTCTTTTCTTTTTCATTTTACATATGAGGCCAACTGTATTCTATTTGTTGCTTTGATATTAACTTGAGCCTGCAATATGTATAGTAGGGGGCCGTTTGTTTCGCGTAAAACTCCGTAATTCGTAAATGACTTACTACCCAGTTACAACTACGGCGTTTGTTTGGACCGTAATTCGTAAAAGACTTACGTAACTCAACTAACACTCACTTGCAACCCAGTTACCACTCACTTACAGCCCAGTTACAGTTAATTTTGTGGTCATACAAATTTGTAATATTTTTTTTATATTAATATTAAAAAATTTTAATATTTAACTTTTTTAATATTTATTTGCAGTATTAAAACTTTTAAAATCACCAAATAGTTAATTTTGTGGTCAACTTTTTCACTTACGACTTATACGTTACGACAACCAAACACCGTAAAGTACAATACACTTTCCCACTTTATAATTTTATATTACCAACCAAACACCGTAAAATTTACATACATGTAACTCATTTACAATTGTAAAAGACTTTACCAATTACAACTACGAATTACGGCCAGTTACGACAACCAAACAGACCCTAGGTGTAGGTATTTAACATTACATATCTCAGATTCTCATTTCTCTAGTTAAGATGAATTTCTACTTGCAGGAAAATACAAGTTTTTCATGACATTTTTTGTACGTTGCTTTCTACATTTGCTATATTGTTTGTGGACTTTACTCCTAATTGATGGTGTTTTGAGGGTGATAAAAAATATGCTTTGTGCACTTATATACTGGCTACAGATTGGAAACAGGAGCACCTGCAATTGCGCAAGCCATAGGATTGGGGGCAGCAATTGATTATTTGTCAAGCATTGGTATGCAGAGGATCCATGATTATGAGGTTAGTAAACTTGTTTATCTTGTTCCTGGTGTTTACAGAAAACCAACAGTGTGAATCATGTAAATTGTCGATTTGTCAATCAACGAACGAGTTATGTGGAATTTTCTTTTATCATTATGGTGAAACATAATAGCTCACTAGATTAATCTTCAGTTATTTATCATATTCTTTAAGCTTATATGTAATTTTCTTTTGTGTTTCAAGTGGTCAGAATTGCTAAAATAATTTGTTGCTTTGTATATTACACTCAAGCAGCTCATTATGCATGGTTACTAAATATATATCTGTCATTCATTAAATTTAGCAAGCTTCCATCACGTGTAGCTTTGTCATTTTTTTTTTATCTATGCTTAAATTGTCTGTGAGGGACGTTACGTTATTACATAACTAAAGTAAATTAGGTGTTTCTGGGGTCTCCCTTCCTGTATATGGGGTGCAACTCTTGTGCATTGAAATAACTGTGATTGGACACAACAGATAAAGGCTGATGTAAACACCCCCCCCCCCCCAAAACACCCCAAACACACCCAAAAAAAAAAAAAAACCACCACCACCCCCCGACCACCACCAACACACATACATAAGTCAGTGAACCAAAAGAAAAAAAAAAACCATCTCGCTGGCAGCCACCCAACCCTGCCACACGCGCCCCATATAGCCACATGTTTTGAAATGTAGAAAGATATGCACACTGTTTCAAGTAGCAATGCCTGCTGCTTGTTTGCCCTTGGAAAACTGGGTTTCTACTATCGAATAAATGTAGTTAAATGATGCCTGATAGAAGCCTTTATGTTTACCCTTAATTCTTTATTAGTGTCACGCGTTTATGTTTGGGTAGTCGCATGCTTGTTATTGAGTACAGAACTACAGATGACCCTGTTACTGATCATCTCAGTAAGGCGGAAGACTGAAGAGTGGATAAACTGCATTCCTGCTGAGCCAGATTTTATATCTTTTGCATGAGGGGTGCTGAAAAACACTGGAGAAGTGTAGGGATCCAACAGCAGATAAAATTGAATCCCAACACATAATCCATGTCATAAGATTTAGACTTGTGTTAAATATATAGTATATGTTGTCCATTGGTGCTCTCAATGCCCTTCTAGGGTTCGTGGTGGATTTCACCCAGACAATACCATTTATTCAGAGAAGTGCATTGCCTGCATATCCACGACTAGAGTGGCATCATGGAGTAGTTATTACTACAACAGGAGGAAATATCTTAGGAGGCAACTGAGGTGCATGGTTAAATTGTTTGGAATATGAGCACTTAGTTACGCAGCAGTGGAGTCGTGAGCAAGAGGCAAAGCCATGCAGAAACACTGTATGCTGTAGATAACAAGAGCATCTGTGTAAGCATGCTTAGGTGGCTCAGACTTGAGTCAGGGAGGCAGCAGCTTAGTCACCAGCAGTTCAGTGGTGGCAGCCATACAAGCAGCCAAAGAAGGCCCATCAGCAGCTTGATTGTTATTAACACATTTCAAGTTTCAATATTTGTTAATAAGTTTTAAGTTTTTAAAGCTCTTAAGAGTTGTTCTTGCAGTCAAAGGACATTCACATTTATCTTTAGATAGTAAACAGGACTAGCAATTTCAACTTAGGATTTCAGGAAGTATCACAATTCCTTTGTAGGAAGTTGTGGGTTCAAATCTCCCTATCTGCAACAACAAAGGGATTTTTGAAATTAAGATACAGCGGACTACTGCAGGCTCATTAGACAACCACTCAGGTTCTGACTGGAGAAAAATGGCAGTCCATGTAGGCTCTTTTTGATTGATGAGCGCAGCAGGATGATCAAATAAAATTACTAAGTAATAGAGAACTCCCTTAGTGGTGTTCTTTCCCCTTCATGGGAGTGATGTTGGGGGTTCTCTCTCTTCCTCATGATGTAGCCTATTGGGCTTTCTTTTGAAAAAAGAAAACAGAGAGAGAACCTTTGGAGCTCAGTTGTTCAATTTCAATAGAAACTATTGAAGACCTACAAAGTAGAGGAGAAACTTGAGCTTTTGCAGTCAATTCGATCACTATAATATGAAAATAGAATTGCAACTTTTAGCAACTAAGAGACAATGAAGATGGTGGATCAAGACCAACTAGTTCCAAGGAAGTTGAGTCTTTTTGTTGCAAAGCTCGGAGATAACTATTTGACCTGGGTTTGTCAGAAGCCAATGCAGTCCTAAGATCCAACATGAATCGATCTGTTCCTTAGTTATGTTTTTTTTTTTTGCCTTGTAGTGTTCAACTGTCTAGTAGTTTCCAGATCTTCTGGTTCTTCAATTTATGTTGTTCTAATTGCAAGGTTTATATATGTCACTTCCATATTTGAGTGCTTTATGTATTTTTGAGGTGAAATTGTGTAAGAAAACCTAGCAATAGAAATATCTTGTAAAATTGTCTATCATCATGCCTGTTACTTGTTCTTGAAATGATGGATTTTATGTTGCCGGGTAGTGATTATCTGGCTTTCTTGATTTTTTGCGAAGTGTTTAAGCTATTAGTCTGCTCACTTTTCCTTCCAGAATGAACTGGCGGACTACCTCTATCATAGCCTCCTCTCTATCCCAAATGTGCGGATCTATGGTCCAGCTCCCTCGGAAGAGGTTCATCGTGCTGCTCTGTGCTCATTCAATGTTGAGAAGATACATCCAAATGATATTGCAACTATTCTTGATGAACAGGTATAATACAATCTGAATGCACCAAATTTACAAGGTTTCTTTTCCTTGTGATGCAAAGCCTACAGTTTAGACCCTGCAACTTATCTTCATCAATAGGTGTACATACAATTTCTATGCATCAAATATTTGTGTTCCTTTTCCTCCCTCGTGTTGGGCCTACGGGTCTTCCCACCCACCCCCACCAGAAGAAGTTCAAATCTATTTGGTTTACAGTTAAACATATTGCTTTTTTTTATATGGGTATTCTTACTAGTTTTAAAGCTAGGCTTGCAGCATCGCTGTGTTTGAGGAGTTTTAGATCTGATTGGTAGAAGTATAGAAGCCATTATATAAGAGGATTTATGGTAAATCTGGTCATTAGCAAGTCAGAAAGCATTTTAAATCATAATATTGCTTATTCTTTATCTCTGATTACATGTTATTGAAATTAAAAAAACAACACCACCATGTTCATTATCTCAAACTATATTATCCGAACATATATCTTCCATAAACTATATCTGATGTTTAAGCCTCTCTTTATATGCGACTTATCTGGTTGCTTGGTTGATGTTTCATTAGTATGGCGTGGCTATTCGGGTTGGTCACCATTGCGCTCAACCCCTTCATCGCTATTTAGGCATCAATGCAAGCGCTCGAGCAAGTCTTTACTTCTACAATACTAAAGAAGAGGTGGATATCTTCATTCAAGCACTTAAAGAGACAATCAGCTTTTTCAGTTCCTGCCTATAGGCTATAATCTTCTTCTTCATCTTTTCTTTTTTCTCCTTTCTTTTTCTTTTCAAATCCTTCTGGATTTGATTAGTATAAGCCTTTCGCTTTTTAAAGATTGACATGCTCGTGTTTTATGCAAGATTTTGATTCTCTAAATGCTTTTGCCAATTTTATGGTTCAAAGTGTATTATACAGATTTGTAAATAACAGCTGTGGTTATAGATTATTCACATTGACCCATTTGAGGGGGTAATTGATGATTAGAAAGATGAAAATTGCTGCTTCGTTCAATTTTCAATGCATGGATTCTGATTCTTAAATAAATTTTACTGGATAGGCTATCATTCCCTGAAAGCAATATTCTTTTATGCTATTTGTCATGGGCAGTCATCCTTTATTTTTGTGTGTGGAAAATTATGTGTTTCTGTAGACTTTTCTACCATGCGCATATAATGGTTGTAAATGTTGAGCGTGTTTCTAGTTATCAAGGCTAAAGAGATGATCTGGAAGCTTGAAGATATATGTGTTTGAAAGTGGTTCAGAGTGAAAGGAGGAAAATTAAGGAAAATACTAGTTTTGATTGTCCACGCAGTTGTCCAGTTAACTAGATAGCCAACTGAGCAAGTCAGGTTGGATGGACTAGTGGCGTGTTTTTTCCGGGCAGAATATGGTTTGATTGGTCACCCAATCTTGGGTAACCAGCCTGACCTGAGCCGACTCGAGTTTTTGAGTTTGGGTTGGCCAAGGTTTTTCTCAATGATTTTAGGGGATGTCATTTTAGTCACATATAATTTTGTTCGCTTCAGCCACCTCTTTTTTTAAAGTAAGGTTATACGCACACGTGTTAAGCGCTGAAGCGCTCATCAGCTGCAAAAAACGAAAATGCCCACAAGTAATCGCTGCAAAAAATGACGGACTGCTTAGAAAATGTTTTTTTCGTTGTACTTCTCACAAAATGATTACAGTATAGAGGACTGTCATTGTGATCGCAGTTGATCGTAGTGCTCACAAAAATGCGTTATTTTTTAGGATTGCAACTATGATCACAGTACTCGCAAAATTCACTATTTATGAAGACTGCGATCACACAAAAATGTCATGTTTGTGAGTCTTTATAGGATTGCGATCATGATCGCAGTCCTAAGCAATCCTCTTTATTAGGACTGTGATCATGATCGTACTAGGTATTCACAAAAATGTCTTATATTTGTGTCTTTATGAGGACTGCGATCATAATTACAAATTTTTATGAGGACTACAACTATAATCGCAGTTCTCGATCGCAGTCCTGAAAGTGGATTGTATCGCAGTCCTCACAAAAATGTCATATTTTTGAGTTTTTGTGAGGAGTGCGATCATGATCGCAGTCCTAACGCAGTGCTCTTTATTAGGACTGTGATCATGGTCGCAGTCCTCACAAAATGTCATATTTCTGAGTCTGTCCTCATAGAGACTGCAATCATGAGTCGCAATCCTCATATCAACATCGTCATCCTCAGCAGACCCCTGTCCACTGACCTAGAATATCCCTAATGTTATTCAGATCTAAACACAAATAAAACTCGTCGCAAGCACGAAAAAATGAGCTCTGTAAAAGTCGACCCGCGAATAACTCTACGTCGAGATCAAAGTTGAGGGGAGAGCAACGTTGGTGATGGGAAAGACTAAAAGCGAAAATAAAAATATATAAAAAAAATAGTGGCTGAGAGGAATCAATTTATGCTCATGTGGATGAAGCTGTATTCAACAAAATTATGAAGTTGAGTTTTTTTTTTAATTATTTTATTTATGAAGCGAAGTAGGTGGTTGTAGCAAAATATTCCATGATTTTAGGGCATTTAAAAAAAAAAATCCTTTTTCTGATTTAATTTGAAAAACTGATCTCTTCCAAAAATAATTCCACACTGGCAAGAGGCGTAAATGTCCGCCAACGTGTGAAGTTTTTAATTTTTGGTAGTGTCTTTTAGGTTATGGGTGATCAACTCACAACTTGATTTGCTTTAGCAATTTAGGATTGAACTGAGCTTCCGCCTATGACGAGCCGTAACAAAAAGGCTTCTGTGTTCCGGACTGTTGCCGCGCTACTTGTCCGAGGGCTTGGACTGGTGTCTACTACAATTGCTGCTCTTCACTTTCAGCATGCCATTATCCCTCAACACAAGCATCTTTTGAAGCAACATGAACCCATAAAAATCAAAGTTCATATCACACATGCGCCCTTCTAAGCACCATTCTTATAGATACTGTAATTATTTCAGAGTACTCATATACGTATATCGTAGCAGAAACGTATCTCTTGATGCGAAAGATTTCTCCTCGAAGGAGTGTTCTTCTTAACGGTGGAAGGACCTACAACGAACTCTGCGGGAATCCTTCGTCTCGATCTATGATCCAAGCAGAACAAACAATCATCGTTGGGGGATTGAAGGAGAGAGGAGTTGTAATTGTTGTATGTTGACGGAGAGAGATTGTCCTCGTTATATAGAGGAGATAAGCACTAATAAGAGTCCATGAGGGAGCATTCTAAATTCTCTCAATAGATCTCGTCTCTTGAAGTAATCCAACGGCTACATTGGATGCTATATTAATTCAATCCAGTTTAGGAGTAGGCTAGTCATTGGATTAAGCCTAATCACTGATTGGGCTTGGGCCCGACTCCTTTGCAGGCTGGCCCATCTAAGTCTAACATCTCGCACTCGCACAATAGTGGGACACCTTCATCTCAAGACATGCGCTAACCTCATATTCCTAAGATCACACTGTCTCCTGGATTGTTCGACCGTCAAGACCACCTACAAACGGTGAGCTACTGAACTACAAATTCTTAACTAGAACGAGAACAACTCTTCTAACTTTATACAAAACAAATCCGGGTCATGACTTACCCCAGCTACACCAGCTCATATCTCCGGATTGAATATTCTCAATCCCTCAATACATAAAAGAAATATCCATCCGCAGCGGAACAATTCGATAAGGTTCACACTTTGTCAAAACAAAGTTCTAGTTGTAGACAATCTACCACAAGATATGCCGGTAATCTTCTTTCACAATGTTGCCACCAAGGTAAAAATAATTGTTTTCCTAATCACTTCCCCTTAGTCGAATTAATCATGACTATAGGAAAAATGTTAAAATAGCAACACTGCCTTTAGCCTTCCTGACACAATCGAATATCTCTATGGGTAAAGGTAAGAAACACAATGATCAAATGTATTCTCCTCATTTCATTTGACTCACACGATAGCGAAGTGGGGATCCATTCACCTACCCCAATGATGGTCGCCAAGCACATGCAGTTGATTGCGCGTTACAGTGAAGCAGCTTCTTGAGCGTACATCAGTGAATACGACACTGTACATATCTTAGTCAATTCACGGGGCCACCAACGCTTAGACCTGCCACCTCCCACTCGACAAGTGATCCCTTGCTTCTAGTAAAGATGCAAGTCTGGCTACACAACATGCACATGGATCTAGGTAATTTGTTCATTCGATTAAATAGCGAGTTTGGGTGCAATACCCAACGGTGATCTCATCTCGACTCGTTTCGAGGTGATGCTTCGAACGCGTTCATAATATCGATCAACGTATACATGACCATTTGTATCTCATCCAAGCTCGATGCCCATACAACGTCAAGGGTGACTGCTCATGTGGGACTGCTAGTCTTAACCTGCCTGACATAACTAATTTTTGTGCTCATTCAAATTCTGATTAACTCAAAAAGTTTCATACACTAATAGATAAAATCATGTTATTAATTATCAACCATCCAAAAACAATGTATCATCTAGGAAACATAAATCGATTGAGAAATATCACAAAATGTCACTATCAAAATAGTATATCTACATCACCATCTGCGCAGACCCAAAACTCTAACATGACTCAAAAATAATGAAGAGTCCAATGACTTGGTTAGTAGATCAGCAACCATCTGCTCCATTGGTATGTATTCAAGTGTGACTTCTTCTGACCAATTTCTGATGAAGTTGAACTTTACGTTTATACCCTTAGTCTTCGAATGGTATCTTGCGTTCTTCGATGACCTATCACTGCATGCTATCACAGTGAAGAGTGACTGGATCTGATGCATGCGGTACGACCTCAAGGTCCCAAAATTGCCTCAACCAAATGGCTTCTTGTGTTGCTGAAGTTGCAACGTACTTAGCTTCCATTGTTGACAACATTACTGCTGACTGTTTCTTGCTACATTAGGAGATCGCTCCTCCTTTGAATAAGGTGTACGCAAAGGTCAATTTGTGCTTGTCCAGATCGTCGGCATAATTCGCAACTGTATACCCATGGAGCCACAAATTCGACCTGTCATAATACAACACGTAGTCAATTGTGCCTCTCAGATGTCTCATTACCCTCTTGACGACATGTAGCAGGACCGAGATTCGATTGAAAACAACTTAGTAATCCAACAATGGCGGATGAGTCGAGTATACAACATAACATACATCAAGCACCTGACGGCGTTAGAATATGGCACATGCACCATCTACTATTGCTGCTCAGGAGTTTGCGGACAATTTTGAAGGTTAAGGTGATGGTTTTCTTTTCAACTGGAGTCGATATGAGTTTTGATTGTGCATCTTGAATTTTTCTAAAACGTTCTTTAGGTACGTCTCTTCTTAGAAACCAAGAACCCTCTTAGATTGATTCCTATAGATCTTTACTCCGTGCACGTAACTCATATCACCTATGTCCTTCATGTCGAAGTTTGATGTCAGCCAACCCTTGGTGGTGGCGATCATCTCCAAATCGTTGGAAGTCATTAATGTGTCATCGACATACAATGTCATAATAAGAAACTTTTCATTAGATCACTTAAGATAAACATAATAATTCTCTTCAACCATCATAAATTCAAACTGCAGTATGACTCTATGCATCAAAGATACCATTATTTAGATGATTGTTTCAGTCCACAAATAGATTGCTTGAGCCGACAAACCTTGCGCTCTTGATCTTTGGATGCAAAACCCTTGGGTGATCCATAAAAATCACATCATCCAGTTCCCCGTGAAGAAAGTTGTCTTAATACCATCTGAATAAGTTCCAGATCCATGCGAGTGACCAACGCCGGTATAGTGCGAATCGAGGCAAACCTCATCACTTGGGAGAAAGTTTTCTCATAGTCTATCCCCTAACCTTTCGCCATGAGGCGTTCCTTATACCTCTCCGTCTGCCTTGCGCTTGATCTTAAGAACCTATTTGTTCTCAATGGCCTTGCGTCCGGCATGTAGATCCATCAAGTCCCATACCTGGTTTATCAGCATTGACTCCATCTCATCTTTTATGGCGTCTGTAAACACCCCAATTTCCCCCCTAATTTTATCCATGATTTCCCCCAAATTTCACCTATTTTTCTAGAATTAAGGGAAGCATATTAGAACACGGACGGTAGTCATATATTGTTCGTGGTCTCGTTCCGACACTATCATATAACATATGGAAAAAATGTGGATGGTAGTCCACCACTGTCTGTCTTCTTTACTTCAAAAAATAACCACAAAAACATGTGAAAATTCCAACATTAAACCTCGGACGATATTGTCCACTCTCCGTGTCCCTATTTATGAGCAGAATTAATCTTTCCAGATTAAATCTCGCGTGGAAAAAACCTGGCATTTAACTGTGAATGGTAGTGGGATACCATCTGGCCCCCACGATTATAGGATTTTATCGCCCGACCCGCATTGGGAGTCGGGG
The DNA here is from genome assembly GCA_038442645.1 of Agave tequilana. Classification (NCBI taxonomy): domain Eukaryota; kingdom Viridiplantae; phylum Streptophyta; class Magnoliopsida; order Asparagales; family Asparagaceae; genus Agave; species Agave tequilana. The sequence goes on along the minus strand of JAVJIF010031859.1, from coordinate 230,030 downwards.
TTTTCCCAGGTCAGATGGTGACTGGCTACCGTCTTACCTGACAGACCATTAACCCCAAGACTTAATGGTTTCTCCCCCCATCTTCTCTTATAAAAGGAGATGCCCTCAACCTACTCCAATCATCATCACATCAGCAATTATCCGCTGAAGCTTTACTCATCCCTATACTCTCCTATATCCTCAAAAATAATCCTCTTCCCTTTATTAAAGGTTCAGTCTCCCGGAGTTCATCGTCTTCGGCTCTAACCTCTTTCATTGAGGCGTCTTTAGAGTCTGCTTTTCTTCATTCCTCTTCAGGATATTGGCTTCGTCCCTCTGCTCTAAATCAAACAAAGCTATCTTTGTTTCATAAGCCATTTTCTCACTCTCTTAGCTGCTCTTATTAAGAATACTCATTCTCGCTCATTCTTTTTGTATACCTTGCTTGTCACTAGTGTATACTTTACACATATTACATCCGCTCTAGCTGAGGGATTACGTTCATCCGTGTGAAAAGTAGGAGTAAAATAGGTAAACATCAGTTTAATTATTCTACTCACTGACCCTAGCCAGGGGGTAAGATCATCACTATCCATTACTCATCTTACTTCAACTATTCATAAAAATAGGTGATATACTTCATATTTTCTCATTTTAGTCTCTCTTCCCTTCATTGCTAGATCAAGAAGGAACCAGTGGGCTAGGCTGACTCTGTTCTGCTGGAAATAAAGACCTTGCTAACCCATATTCAAAAGTACATGATTCATAGGGAAGCTTGCATGCTTGCATAACAATGTAAGTGGCAATCGTGATTATAACAGTGCAAATTCATCATCGGATTTTGTGTGTACAATTCTGGCGATCGCGATGGGACTTTTCTAAAGTTTCATAAGATCTAACACTGCAACGTGTTCCTTTTAGAGTTGTGTAATCCCTGCTTTCTCATAAGTATTCATACTAAAAAATTCCTGTCACACTCAAGCCTGAGGGAGCGAGCTTCGGTTGTGGACATTCATAGTTTAGGTGTTCGTTGTTGCCCTGTAAGGTCTCCACTGATCCCTCTTAGCACTCAGTCCTCGAGTAGCTTAATTCACCAGATTGGATGTGTGTCAGCGTCCACAGAGGAGGATGGTATAAGAGACTGTACTTTTTACCTATTTGAAGTTCGGGAAAACCTAGAGAGTTTGGTCCTAGAGTCACCTGGAGCAGAAAACTGAAACCTACCCCAATTAGGAAAAGGACCATCATGAATAATAATATAATTGGCGACAATGAACTTTCTAATGAGAATGATGAAGATGTGAAGATTCCAGATGATATTGACAAAGAATTCGAATATCTCGATGAGCCAACTATAGAAAAGATTCACCAAGCTCGCAAGGAGAAGGCCAAAAATACATTTAGAGATGGATTTCTGACCATGGACAGTCTTGAGTGTTTTCACATATTTGCTGAGTCTGTTCTCTACCTTCGTCAAGTAATGTTGAAAGCATCCCAATGCTTCAGACTTGTGGGAGATCAGATAAACATGATCATATCGTGAAAAATTATTGATAAATGTGATGTAATAAGAGCATCTATTCTGAGCCTTCACATTAAAGGGTCTACAGATGTTGGAATGGATCAAGTCAAGCGGCGCTGATGCACATTTGATTTTTTTTTCAAACGGTTTTCTTGTTGACTTGCCTGCAAGATACTTATCGCAAGTGGGCAAGGTGACTGAAGCTAGAGGACCGAGAAGTCCCCCTCTAGCCAACCGGATCATCGTCTTAGCCCTAATGGGACCTATTCTAGTATGCCAAATAATAGAATTATTCTCAACATTCATAAAGGAAGGATATCCTTTACGTGCAAAACTACTAGGAATAATCAAGTCTACACAAAAATAAACCGCTATGGCAAAAAACTCGACCAACCATCAAGCAAAAACAAGTTTAATGAAAACATTGATGAAATTCTATGCCTCAGCCTGAGACTGGAAACTTGATATAGTGAGGAGGTTGTGACGAATCCGAGGGACATGAAGGACATCATGGAGGAGCAAGGTAATCCGCCTCCAAACTCTAGTTTCAACGTACAATTAACTTTCACACTAGATTCATAATGAATGGTCGCCTACTCCCTGCTGGAACGCATTAGTACTCCATGAATCCCTCTCTATCCAATGTTACATGGTCCGATGACCCTGAGTCTTCCACCCACAAATGAGGAGAATTAGTAAGTGCACCAAAACTTCAATTTGCGCATCAAAATCGTAATTATAGGAATGGGGTGAGAACATTTTCCTTTGCCTGTGGGTATTCCTGGCAAGGTGACCCAAATCTCCTTAACTGTGACAAGTCGTCTCAACTTTGTCCTTCTCCCAAGCACAGTCCATGTGTCTAGTTTAGTTTCATCTTTTCATAAGAATTCCTCTACATGACACATTTCTCCTCGCCTTAGACTTGTGCATATATGAAAGTGGTGCGCTCTTAACTCAGGGAGCTGTACTCCCAGTTGGTTGTGCCATAAGCTGCTCGGCCTCGAGCTATAGGAAAAGCTTAGGAGTGGAAAACGTTTTCTCGTCTCCCTTATGTACCAACGAATACTCTAAAAGTTTCAACCCCATGATTTCTTACAAGTGAACTAATTTTAAGATGGATTTCTTATTCATCATTTGTTGCGGCCACTCCAAATTCTTTTGGAGTACATTTCATAGGTCCTTAGCACTCTTACACTGGTTAAGATGTTTGAATCTCCCTAAGATCATTCTGCATATAAGTCGGTATTACATACCGAGCACTGTGATTAATCTTCGCCCAAACCTGATTCTGCTACTTCTCCTCCGTGGAAGTGCTATCACTCAACATTCTCTTCTTTAGGGATAACTGACAGGGTATCATCAGTGTTGAACAAATATTAGATCTTATGAAACCAAATATCGTAATTGATGTTATCCAGTTGTACCCCCTTAAGCACATCGCCATAATATTTGGAAGCTACGACTTGCAATTTTACTATTATAGCTGCAATCATAATTGGATTCTTACAGAATAACATAGTATTTTCGTAATAATCAATAAATCAAGGTAATAAATTTTTTGGTCGCAATGGGATTGAGACCTTGGGAAATGCTCGGAATCCTCTCTCGCGCGCAACACTAAATTTTTAAAAGGCTAGATTTATTCTGCAGAAAATATCACCGTGACATAGGAGCTGAATTTGTGAATTCGCACCACCACAATGCACCTCCCACTTTTTTCGTGTATTTTATATTATGGTATAATGTCGAAACACGTGGGTACTGATAATTTTGTTCAAAAATTGTGCAAAAACAAACTCAAGCATGGTTTCAACTTGTTTTCAATCCCGTATTAGTTCAAAAAATAGTACCGATTCAAGATTTCTCCTATCAATATGTGTGGTGTCATCGTCGATTCTCGTCTGCATAGGCCTGTAGAGCTGCTGTCACATGGACAATACAATTGTAGCCTGTCGGCAGCTCGGTTGGCCGATTCTGGCACCAGTCGTGCTCGCGCCCCCACCCATAGTGCTGTTGGCCGTCGCGGTATAGCTGCTGGGCATATCACGGCTAGCGCAACTTGTGGGCATGTCGCACCTATACGCAGCGCTGCCGCCTGAGGTGGCGATACGGCGGGCAGGCTGCGACCAACGCAGCCTGTGGGCGCGCCCGCACCTGCACGCAGCGTTGCCACCCATGGCACCACCGCTACGGGAAGACTATGGCCAACGTAGCCAGTGGGCGCGCTTGCATGCAACACTGTTGCCCGTGGAGGTGCCATTGTGGGCAGGCCGCAACCAGCACAGCCCGCGGGGTTCAGATTCTTTGGGGAGGGGTCGACGACGCATCTGCACATGCCAACCCTGCCCGCCGGCCCGCTCAATCGCTTGGCCGAGCACTGCCACGGCGCCACGGAGTTGATGTGCATCCGCGCGCCGACCACGAGACTGGTGCTGCCGAGGCTGTGAACCTGTCTTTTAACCTCTTTTGGTTTTCTTAGGTCTTCAAAATCTCTTTTTTTGGTATAACAAATTGATTTTGAAAAATTACATCCAAGCATGATCAATATTATCAATTGAGAATCAAATATACATAAAATCTAATGTTCAGGAAATTATTCTTCAAAGCAAAAGAGCCCTTATCAAGGTTTTGATACCATGTAATAATCTCAGGGTAATCATATATGCATGCACATAGATCGTATGAATACCGTAGCGGAAGCATACCTCTTGATGCGAAGGGTTTTTCCTCGAAAGAGTGCTCTTCCTCTTGATGATGGAAGGACCTACAGTAAGCTCTGTGAGAATCCTTCATATCAATCCACGATTCAAGTAGAATAAGGAACCGTCGTTGGAGACTTGAAGGAGAAAATGAGTTGCAATTGTTGTTTGTTGAGGGAAAGAGATTGTCCTCCTTATATAGAGGAGAAAAACCCTAGTAAAAGTTCATGTAGGAGTATCCTAAATTCTCTCAATAGATCTCACCATTGTTGTGCTGCAATGGCCCACATTGAGCGCTGTACTAATCCAATTTAGTTTTTTTGAAGTAGGTCAGTCATTGGACTAGGCCTAATCACTGATTGAGCTTAGGCCCGGCTCCCTTACAGGTTAGCCCATCCAAGTCTAACAGATACAGATGGTCCAATATAATATTCCAATTCAATCTGCTGAGTTTTTGTTTAAAAGACCGTCAACGACTATAAATCACTAACAAGATCATCGCCAAAATCAGGTTGAATACGATGTCAGATTCTTATTTCACAAAGAATGTAACTTTGACCTCTGAACTTCAAGAATTCATCTTTCAATATTTACAGGAAAAATTGGAGAAAGCCCAAGAGCTCGGTGATTTCAAGCTCTCCGCTGCTTGCCGAGGCGAGTGGACACTATCACAAGGACATTTGGAATAACTCGGCTGGAGCATTCAGAAAGCCGAGTTCAATGGGAGCATCTTAATTTGCCAAGGCGAATATTGTTGTTTATGTTTTGGGTTGCATAGTAGAAATATAGGTTCTGGAGTTGCCAACCCATAACCTAAAAAAAAACTTTAAAAAATTAAAAAAGGCCCATGTGCCGGACCAGTTAAGCCGCTCACCCACATGGTGCCTATTTGGTAAGAAAGAAATTGGTTTTTGGAATTATTTTTGGGAAAAGTCTATTTTTCAAACTAAGATCCAAAAAGGATTTTTTTTAAAAACACCCATGATTTTATGGTTATGTCAGGAACAATCTGAAGTGTCGAGCACAGATTATAAGAGGACTTGAACATTCTTAACAATCAAACTTGTTCTCCGTAGGAGACGTAAAGATGCTGACTTTATGATTAGAAAAGGGGAAAAGGAAACAAAAAATCGAGTAGGGGGGAGAGAGCAATGAATCTCTCTTTGTATATCATATCAAGATAAGGAAAGTTGCTTGACATTAATGGATAATTAATTTACCACAGGAATGGGTGATGCTCATTTCTACATGAAGTTTAATCTTTGGTGAGATAAATGTTCAATTTTTATGTTTGTACTAGGAAAAAAGGGGGCATATGTTTGTGCTGGCAAAAAAGGGAAATAAAGAGTTTGAGTATATGTGTAATTGATATCTTGTATCTATATTATATCCGATTTTGATACTCTTTCTTGTGGATAGCCAACTAAGCACTTCCTTCCCTTGTGGGAAGTCGTGGGTTCGATCTCTCCATTCGTGGTGGACGAGGGGATTGTTTGAACAAAAATTTGCAGGTGCACTAAGCATATTACGCAAAAGTTTTACTTCGTAGTATATGGAGGCCACTAGGGTCACCTAGCGGTTCATGAAGGCTTACTCACGGCGTAAGGCTTACTCATGGCGTAAAAGGCTGTGTGTAGGGGCTATTAACAGTTTTGTGGATGCTCTTATTGTGATTCATAGGTTCACATTAGTCGTTTCATTCTCGTTCATGAGAGTTTCTTTCCTCCACTATGGCGTAATTTTCTTTCCCCACTTACAGCTATGATATAAGCCTACATACTTTTCTTCAAAAATATCTCCCCATGGGATATATGGAGGCTTTGGTCGAACCACATACATGATTGTGCTTCAATGTTTTTTCTTCCACATGTTTTATTATAATCTTTTAATTACTCAGTCTTATGTGAAATGGTTGGAGATTCCACACTTTCGCATTAGAGTCGTATTCTATGAAATTCATATGTGGATCCACTTGCGGATCAAAACCTATTAATAAGCTAAACTTGAGGATCTAAACAATTTAATTGTGGGAATTATATTATCAAAATTTAATACTTTTCTTCCAAAATATGATAATTTCCCTTAAAAACCTAATACAAAATAAAATAATTTATTGCTCAAATATGTTTTCTTGTTTCTGCATTTCTACAAATATTAGACATATTTAAATAACTGAAGTATGTAATTTATGAATTTTAGGGACAAAGAAAATGATTATTTAATTGAACTAAGTGAGTTACAATATAAAATTTTTGTTCAGGTTAATAGATAACTGGAGTGGATCTTTAAAGATATGGGAATCACTACAACCTCATTCGGGAATAGGGTTTAGTTTCCCAACCTTTAGTTTGGAAAGAGTTTGAGGCTCAAAACAAAGTTAGTGAAACCGAGTTTTGTTTGGGAATCAAAATGAAATTTGGGAATTAGGGTTTGGACGCCACTAATCCTTATGAAATTGAAGTTAGTGAATTTCAAGTATTGGGGTTTATATGGTTATAAACCTCAATTTGATTTTAACTTAGGGCGTGTTTGGTTGTAGGGAAGTGAGAAAACTCATTTTCCATATTGCTTGTTTGTTTCGAATCGAAAATGAGAAATGGGAAAATTCTTTTCCTTTTCCTTTTTCCTTTTTCCCTTTTACACACACTAGTGGTACAGTTAATTTTGTTGTCTTATAAATTTCACTTATAATAAGTTGTAACTCAAAAAGTTAATTTTGATGTCATGTAGATTTCACGTGTAGTCCAATTACAGTCCTAAAACATCACTTCAGAATTAATGTAAAGCCCCGCCCTACCGAGTACGGAGACGCTACTGCAACGTACATATGCAGGATAGAAATACCCTCATATACGTACGCTAAGCATATCAGTACAGTGAGGAATCAGAGTACGGAAGCAAAGTAGTAATATACATTCTAATATTTCAGTCCAAGTATATTGTTATCACAGTATGTGATCCAATATTACATGAATATTATATCACGTGAATGTACAAAAGTACGAATTACAGGAGATTTACAAGATAGGATACTGGTAGATGCTCATGAGCTGAAAGGGAATCTCGAGAGCTGATCAAAGGAAATGTATTAGGAGGATATGCTACTAAGTCTTCAAGCTTCCACCAGGTTCCGATCCTCATAACGTATATGCTTCTGCTACGCACTCCGATCAGCAACAGAAACTTTACCAATGTTCAAGCTCTAAAATCTGAACATGCAAGTCCAGGGTTGTCAGAATGCAACCTAACTAGTACATAAAGAATGCCAAGTGGCGTGCACAGGCATACACCAATGGAATTATGCTTATATAAACATGTATAGACAAGTATATGCCATATGTAAAATGAACATGTAACCATGTATGAACATATAGATGTCATATGTACGTGTAAGCAAAATCAATTGTATAAACTCAATCTCCGGCTCTATTAGATTAGTACGTCGAGGGGATAATCTAAACAAGAAAACCTTCTTGTATATACCATATACCTCACTTCACCATCAACTGAGCACATACAACTACTGTTGCTGAGAGTTGGTATATCCGCAGTGTTATCATGTCAACTCAATGGAATCATGTATCATATTGTAGTCGAGTCAGTATATGTATATCAGTAGTAAATGTGTCAGTCAGTATCAGGAATATCAGTATCAGAGTTATCAGAAATCATGTAATATCAGGAATAAAAGTTATATTTGAAATTCAGGTATATGTATTTAAGTTATGCAATAATGATTATCATTACCGTCTGACATTTTAATCATCTCCCTACCAGTGTCGCCCATCACTGACAATCCATAACAGAGGAATACCAGTGTATAAACCCTGATAGAACTTACTCAGATCTTCTATAAGCGTAACAGAATCCGAATAAAGGAGAGACCAAATGGCACACGTTCCTAACATCATTACTTTTGGGTTGTTATATTCTTATTGTTCATCTGATCCATATGTCTTGGTATGTGTTTTCGGGACACATACATCCATATATGAATAAGACGAGTTAGTTTGGAAAGTGATGGGGATCAACTGTATACATGCCCAGGACAACGATCTCAGTCGATTAGATCTGGCCTCCAATCTCAGCCGCTAGGCTGAACAGTAATAGGAATGATCAGGTCAGGGTGCCAGTACACCCCAACCGGTCTTCTGTGGCCTCAGGTGGATCCGAAACAGTAGTTGCAACATCGAATCATGATGAAGCCATACATCTTGATGCACCAGTTTCCCTTGGCCCTAATGTATGTTGAGTATCTTATTATAAGTTGTCCAATATACAGTTTAGTAAATCATGATAACCGACGGGGATCTTCAAGAGTTCAGTAACAGTAGTATCAGTAGAGTAGTACAGTGGCGATGTGGGATTCTAGAGGTGGCCCCTGTGTTGTTCCACGTGGTACTTAGTTTCACACATCAGGTATGGGATTCTAGAGGTGGCCCTCGTGTTTTTCCACGTGGAACTTAGTTCCACATCCCAAATCATTAACAGTAGTATTAGGATTCAGTAGTAAGTCCCCGTAAAGCGATAATCATGATTCAGGTATTATATTTAGTCAGGAGTAACGAAACCAAATCTGGAATCAATATAGTGCATTAGATCAGGAGTTTTGGTACCGTTTAATAAACGGTATATGTTCTTTAGTCAGTATCCATATGTCAGGTGTAATGTCAGTATTAGTAGTCAGCATCAGTAATAGTAGGCAGTATGAGTAACAGATATTATGTCAGGTAACACTTGTCAAATATCAGTAGCAATATCAATATCAGTAACAGTAATATCGGTATCAGTATCCAGTCAATAGTATTACAGCAGCACTACAACTATGCACTACAAGCGGAGTAAAGCAGTGCTGGGGCATAATCAGCGAACAATGTTTAATCACTAAAGTGCTATACAGAGCTACAGTGAGGACTCAGTTTAAACTGTGTCTGAAATCCGGTAGAGTTTCACCTTAACGAGTCTAGTGAATAAAGCACTGAGCGCTAAATATGCCTACCAGACGTCGCTAGAACGGAGCTAAGCCGTTAATAAACCTCAGAGAGGTTAAGCTCGGAGGCTATAGTAAAGAACTGCATAGTAGTTGAAGCCCGTAGGCTGTATAAGTACCTGTAGAAGATGTTAGTACCACACACAAGCAATAAATAATATAATATAATCATAAATACTGTCACATGCTCCATATTGTGCTCCTGAGTTGAGTACCCTCTGCCCCCAGTCACCACGAGACTCAAAGGTAATGGGCTACCTGCAAAGCAGTCTCTCAAATGATATTCCAGAACAGAAGGAGCATTTGAGGCATAGAACCCCCTACCTGGCTACCTTGAAACCCTAATGGTGATGGGCGGTGGCGATAGCCTGTTACCCTTAGATAACGGGAGGAGTCTCTCGAGACTACGATCCCCAAAAGGGAAGTTCGTCCCGATGGTCTTTATCTGCAACCTACACCACTGTCAGTCCCAAATGTCAAAAATACAGATGATTGCAGAAAATATGTATAAGTACTAGAAAAATACAGGAAACTCCTAAATACTCAGAGAAATCCTAATAATACACTGATAATTTCTAAATACACAGAATAATTCTAAAAATATACAGAAAATTCCTAAAATGCAGGAAATTCATAAAAATGTCCAGATAATTTCTAAAAATTATAGAAAAATTCTAGATATGCTTAAAACATGAAATATTCATGCATGTGTACAAATATACGTGTACATGTGTGTATGTGCACATATGCAACAAGGAAAGAGTACTCGCCTAAAAATTGAGAAAATACCGGATACCACGTACACATGTGCATGTGTGGGAAAGAGTGTGTGTGTGAGAGGATGTGTGTGTAGCCCAAGGGAGGTTGGCCATGAGCTATGGAGTGATGAGGAGAGAGAAAATAAAGTGAAAGGGAGAGAATTCTAGAGAGAGAAAACTAAGGTTTGTATTTTAGAGGAGAGAGAAGGGTTTTTGGAAAGTGGTTGGTAGTGGAAAATGGAGAAGAGGGTGATGATGGGCTAGGCTACTGGTGGCTTGAAGGAGGAGGTATGGTGGTGTGTGTTTTTAGAGAGAGAAAGTACATGTAGAGAGAAAGAGAGTTTGATGGAGTGTATGGTGTAGTAGTGTGGAGGACGACGTGGTGGAGCCCCTGGTGGCTGGCGGCCTGGACCATGAACGAGCGGGAGTGAGAAATCTAGAGAGAGAAAGTGTATGAGGAGAGAGAAAGTTCCATTTTGGGGCTTTTTAGAGAGAGAAAGAGTTAAGTAAAAATATGGGAGGTGTGTTTAGGCCTAGGAGGAGCTTATGGTAGTGAGAAAGTAGACATGGAGTTGTAGAATTTTTGTAAGATTTTTAGAGTGAGAAAATGGGTGTTTAGAGAGGGAGAAGTGAGAAAATGAAGAGGGAGAAGGGTAATTTCGGTTTGGGGGTGTAGGGATGAGTGAGAAAGTGTTTAAGAGGGAGAGGGAGGCTTGCAAGAGAAGCCAAAGCCTTAGCTTCTTGAAGCCAAGGAAAGTTCTAGAAAAATGGAGAAAAGAAAGAAAAAGAAAAGGAAAAGGAAAAAGAGAAAGAAATGTAAATGTAAATATTGATTTGTTTGGGGGTTATGTGCAAATATCCCATAAGAAAATAATATAAAAATAAACATGAGGAAATTGGAAAATAAATGAATTTATAGAAGAAAGAAAAGGAAAGTAGAAGGAGAGAAAAAAATATTTGATTAAATAATAATAAAAAAGAAATTTTTGAAATTTCTGGAGTAGAATCTAGTATCAGTGTAGAGTCTCGTGTAAAATTTCAGGTTAAATAGAAGAATACATACATAAAATGATACGTACAAGTTCAAAATGTCGAAAACTGTAAAAGGATATGTATTCTGGAATCAGGGTATTACAATTAATTTTTAATTTAATATTATTTTAGGGTCAACTTTGTGGTCAACTTTTCCACTTTCACTTCCACATTACTAGCCAAATATCAAAAAATATATTATACTTTTTCACTTACGCTTTAACGTTACAACCAAAACATCGAAAATGAGAATTACACAAATCTCAATTTCTCACTACAAATCTATACTTTACATCTTCATTTCCCACTTACACTTTTTCCTCCTACTTTGAGAGAAGTGAGAAAACTCATTTCCCGCTTCTTTTTTTATTTTGAATCAGAAATGAGAAATCGAAAAACCCCTTTTCATTTTTCCTTTCCCTTTTCTCTTTTGACACCTCCCTTTTACACTATCATTTTCTCACTTCCTCGGTGGTATAGTTAATTTTGTGATCATATAAATTTTATTTGTAATAAGTTGTAGCTCAAAATATTTAATTTTGATGTCATATATGTTGGCCCAAAGGCCCATCACCTAGTTTTGATGATGATCAACTCATGAAGTTATGTTTACTAATGATCTTGTGTTTAATTAGTGACAGATTCATTATCAAGATCTTAGTAGGTGCATAGCTCAACAAAGGATAAAATGTCAAGATTTAGAGCTAGTACGGTGTGATCCAAGGAGCTTTTGGATCAAGCTTGGACTAAGTCAAGAAGATGAGAAGCCTTCAAGTGAAGACTTCAAAGAAGATGAAGACTTGTGTCTAGGTATAAGATTTTGTTTTTGTTTTAGATAAAATGTAATGGATAGAGTAGTTGGTGGATTGCTCAAATATACCATGCACACACACTCTTGATTTAGTTGTCTTTTCATAAAAGAATTTTAACCAAAAATCAAACATGTATTCAAGTGAAGATTTCAAGTGTTTTGTTCGTTTTTGGTATTTCTTATGAACATGTTTTTAACCAAAACCAAGTTTAGAGCTCAATGTCAAAACTTAGATATTTCATCTTATTTGTGTAGTGGATCATATCCATACACACTATGCTTTAATGAGTTCAAAATATCTAGTTTTTATTTGTAGATGTTTTGGAAAAACAAAGTTTAGAAAACATGTTTTGAAAAATACAGTTTTTATCATGAGCCAAATATTTTCAAGTTACAAAAATAGTCCAATCTTTTATAACATGCCTTGATTTTGTGCAAGCATATTTGTATATCAAAGTATATTGGTTAAACTATTTTTGTAGAATTTTAAGTATTTTATGGGATTTTATTTGAGCCAAAAAGACTAACTTTTTAATCCCTGAAAAACTGTTTCAGGCTTCGGATAAGTCGACTTACTACCATTATAGTCGACTAATACTGAAGTCGGCCGACCGGACCGATCGACCGACGTGCACAGACGTGCACGCCTTTGTGCACTGGAGGACGGCCGACCGTACGGGTCGACCGCTCCAGAGAGCTCTGCTCTCTGGAAATTTCGGCCGACCGTACGGGTCGACCGACAGAGAGTTCTACTATCTGCTCCAGTGGCTCGGTCGACCCGGGCGGTCGACCGTGGCTCCAACGGTCGGATTTCTGACCGTTGGCGGTCGACCGGGCGGATCGACCGGCAGCTCTGACAGAGCCCCAACGGCTAGTTTTCCAGACTCTATATAAAGGGTCATTTGGGGGCTGTTTTACAAAAGATTTGGATTTTGTTTTAGAGCCAGTTTTTCCCACTCTTTTCAGAAGTTTTTCTCTACAAAATAGAGAGCAAATACTTCCAATCAAAATGGAAGATTTTATCAAGAGTGTTAAAGTAATTCTTTGAGTTTTCCTCCACCATCTCTTTCCTTGTTTTCTCACACAAACACTTGAGCATCCATTGAACTATTCATCTTATAGGAGTGTTGTAGTGAGAGTTTTTATTGGTGATCAAAGTGTTTAGATCACAAAATATCTTTTCTTTGTTCTTTGAGGAGACGGGCAAGTGTGCTCGTGGTTGTTTAGGGTTCGGGTGCGAACTCTTTATTTGAGGTGCGGCCTCGGCAAGCTTGTGGGGCTTGCGTGTGTACGGGACTAGGGAATCCGAGGGCTTGTAGGTGTTGCGGCACCGAGGAGAGATCCATTGGGATCTTGCATAGTGGAAATCCTTCGTGTGTCGAAGGCGGGGATGTAGAGCAAGTGTGCTCGAATCTCGAAACATACCCTTGTGTTTGCGATTGCCTTCTCTCTCTCTCTCTCTCCCCCTTACTTGTTTATATCTTGCATTCAATTATTGTCTTTACATTTACATGCTTGATATATTGTGCTTAAATTGATATACTTGCTTGGGTTTGTTTGCTAACACTTGTATTTAACCAAGAGAGCCAAGGCGACACCTCAACCCATTCAAGGGGAATCTAGAGGAGTTTGTCCAGAGCCCTTCACGGGGAATTCGGCAACACTCTTTGGTTATACGTGGTGTTTAGTGTAAAAGATTTAATTAGGTCATAATTGTTTTTAGCTTCCGCATCATTTGGCATTAAGTGACCATTAGATTAGCCATCACCTATTCACCCCCTCTAGGTGAACCTTCAATATAAATCTCACATGCAATCCAATTACAATCCTAAAACATCACTTCAAAATTAATTTTTAATTTAATATTATTTTTTGGTCAACTTTGTGATCAACTTTTTCATTTTCACTTTCACATTACTAATAAAACATTGAAAAATATAATATATTTTTCCACTTATGTTTTCACATTACAATCAAACATCGGGAATGAGAATCAAACAATCCCAATTTTTCACATCACTTTCTCATTTTCATTTTTATTTCTCACTTACACATTTTTCTCCCATTTTCATCAAACCAGATGGACCCTTAAATGAACCTTAGGTTTTATCAGGCCCCATCCCACCACACCTCGGTATATTTTAGGGATGAATAAGTTCAAATCTTTAAGTGGATCGACCCTAATGTTGCCTCCCAAAAGAGCTACTATCCATCAACGTTTTGCAACATGTTCGCTATATTCTATGCATAAAATACATCAAATTCAGCCCTGTTATACTACGATGGCTGCCAACTTTACTGTGCAGTAATAATAATTTTACCAAGCGATGACGCAAGTATGCATAGTGACTATATAGTACCCCAAAGGTTTTTTTTATAAATAGGCCCTTCCTGATTCATTTCAATGTACACTTCAGAAATCAATAAGAATTCTTATTTCTACTCTGTCTCTAAAATTCTCTGTTTTTGTGTTATAATTTCTCGGTTTTACAATACGTTATCAGCACGAGCGCTTTAGTTCTGTCACCAGCCTCTACCTCAGTTATCTCAGGGAAAAAGTTCTATCACAAGCCACTGTCTCCATTAGATTAAGGTAAAAGGCTTGTCATGAGCCTCTACTTCCATTGCTTAAGGAAAAGTCCTATCACAAGTCTCAGCCTTACCTCTGCCATCTCAAGGTAAAAATGACAAGTTATTGTACTTATAATATTCATATAACACCACTACTATATATGAAAAGAGGCTCTGCCACCTATTTATAGTAATGTGATGTGATTACGAAAAATTAGATTATTTTGCTAATTATATTTATATAACACCACTACTAATATATGAAAGGAGACTCTGTCACCTATTTATAGTAAAGTGATGTGATTATTGAAAAGTCACCTAGAGGGGGGTGAATAGGTGACGATGCTAATCTAGTGAACTTAATGCGGAATTTAAAAACTAATTGCAATTACAACAATGATGCACACACACAAGCAAGTATAAGATATAGCAATTTGCACAATACACAAAGTAAAGAGAGAGATAGAGAGAGAGTCAATGGATCAAGCGCAAACAACAAGATATGTTCCGAGGTTCGAGCACCCAGCTCTACATCCCCGCCTTCGACACACGAAGGATTTCCAATCCACTAGCTTGTCCACAAAGGACTCCCACAAAGGGAACCTCCACCGAGGATTTGAGGCAATCACAATACAAGGAGTACCCAACTTCTCTCCTTACAAACACAACCTCCTCCTTGAGGCACAACTCCAAGCCAACAAACAATTAACTCACAACCCGAGGGATTAGCACAAAGCCAAGCAAGGATCACCTCACAACTTGAGGGATACAAACCACTTGCACAAACAACCTCCTCAACCCAAGAGGGAAAAGCACAAAGCAAAGTATAGAGGGTTTACAACTTGGTGGTTCAATAACAACCACAAACAATCTCTTTCTCCCACACAAAAATCCTATAGAAAAGATAGTAGATTTTAGCTCAAGTGTGGAGAAAACCAATGGGATGGAAATCAAAATCACAAAGAAAATCCTTGGGAAAAACTGAAACCAAGATATAGAAGATGAATCAAACTCTTTTTCCCAAAAACCCTTTTCTTTGAATTTCCAAACCCTAGCAAAAATACCAAAAAGATTGTTCAATTTGAATCCAAAAACTTCTTTTAATTGCTGTGAAAACACCAGAGAGTAGGGAAAAATTCGCACACAAAATCTTGGAGAAAAACTCTTACAAATGGGGTATTTATAGGCTAATCCAGAAAATAGCCGTTGGCTGTATTTTTGCCAGAATTACCCTGATGGTCGACTGCCCGGTCGACCGCTCAACGGTCAATTTTTGACCCATTAGCGCTAGCGGTCGACCGCCCGGTCGACCCAAACAAACAGAGAGCAAACCTGCTCTCAGTCGGTCGACCGGCACGGTCGACCGGCTAAAGGTGTAGCCAGCGTGCACGTTTCTGTGCACGTCGGTCGACCCATACGGTCGACCGTCTACATGGTGCGGTCGACCGTACCGGTCGACCGATCAGCCTGGCAGACACCAAAACAGGTCAGAAATCTGGGAAAATAAATATCCAATAAATTCTTATAAACTACTAAAAATCCCCAAAAATAGTTTTATCAAATTGCATTGATATATAAATATGTGATAAAAGTTTTGACTCAAATATCAAGCAATTAAAACTATTTTTATGTCTTTTCATTTTTACTAAAAACTAAAAACTGTATTTTCTAAAACTTGGATTCTTGAATAGAAAATACATTTTGTCTAAAACTCATCCAAATACAAAAACATGATATTTAAACATTTTGAAACATGATGCATATGGATAGAAATCCAATATACATGAAACATATACATATCATAGTTTTTGTTCTTAATTCCAAAATATGTTTTGTCATAAATACCAAAACATAAAACTCATGAAGTAGACTATCAAACTAAGTTTGTTTAAGCAATAGAAGCATGCATGTATATAGAACAAATCATATATATACACTAAACCATGTAAACTTGTTTTGATATAAAGTCTATTCATGAAAACCAAGATCGGTTAAACCAAAAATCGAAAAATCGAAAACCAATATTCAAAACATGAAACGTGTGTGTTGTGAACTTGAGCTTATCATACTATTCTAATCTTTACAATTAGGATCTAAACCCAAAACTAAACTATGGTACCGATGTCTTCTTGTAGAGCGCAATCTCCAAGCCGACTCGATCCAAAACTCTTTGATCCACCGAGCAAGTGCTATATATGATCTTTGACGCTTGGGCTCTTGAATCAACATGTGGGTAGCTTCCAAATCATCTTGTTGAAGCTAATCACCTACTAATAACTTGATTAAAGATCTGAAACTAAAATCACAAGATTATTAGTACACATAACTACATGAGTTAATCATCATCAAAACTAGAGTGGAAGGCCTTTGGGCCAACAATCTCCCCCTTTTTGATGATGACAAAACTCATGGAGTTATATATGCATGGATTAAAGTAAAGCTTCAAAGAAGCTCCCCCTTAACTCATGCATAACAATAAAACATATAAGATATGTAATGAATGTTCTTAAACACATATAAACATGTTCTGGATACCAATTAAAATAAAACATAAACAATGAAACATGCTCTTGATACCAATAAAACAATAATATTGAAACCAACATATTATTACTAATGAAAACCAATTAAAACATATGCATAAATCAACCATACATATAAACTACAAATTCTTCTCCCCCTTTTTGTCAATCATCAACAAAGTGGTAAAAACAAACATAATGAAAACAAATACTTCTCCCCCTAAATCTTCAAAACAAAGAAGTAATAAATTATTCCAAGGGGTAAAACTAAAGTCAATATGATATCAATTGAAAATAACAAACTTTGAGAAATGCCAAATCCTATTTGAAATAAAACAAGGCATTGAAACAAAATAACATTTTATATCAAAATGAAAACATGTTATGTAAACTTGATACCAATAGATAAAAAATTGATACCAAATTTAAGGAAACAAATAGCATCTTGATACCAAAAGAAGATATTTTTCATTATAAGAATATGATACCAATTACTTTAATATCATAAAGTTAGGGAGTGGGAAACAAAAACAATGGCAAACCAAATACCAATTGAAATATAAAATACGAGTTTTCTCCCCCTTTATGAAATACCAAAAGAAAATATGCATAGGCTTGAAATAAGATACCAATTGAAAATTAAATCAATTGAAACATGATATTCATTAAAAATTCAAGCTTAGCAATCTTAAAATTATGATAAAGCTTGTATATGGATACCAATTGAAAAACTCAAGCTTAACATAACCAAAATTTGTGCTTCAAGATATAGGGATATAATAAGCACAAATAAATCATCTATATATGTATGTAAGAAATAGATACCAATTGAAATTGATACTATGTGAAGTGCAAGCATATATAAAACACAAACATATATGAGTATACAAAAAGATGTCATATTGATACCAATTGAAAGGATTCAATGATACCAATTGAAACAACAAAAGATCAAGTGTATGACTCATATCAACTACCACCCATTCATGTTTAAGTTTTAGATGATTTTTCAAGATAAAACATACTTGAACATGGTCTCCCATCCAACCGCCCATAGATGGTAGGGGTTTTCAAAAATAGGTTTGAAAATAAGCTTTGTTTGAAAATCTCTACCATAGTGAAGAATACGAACTAGTTATAGTAAAAACTTTTAAAACTAGTACGAAATCCTTCAAGTAAGGAATAAAACACAATTGTTTTTCATGAAACACATGTAAATCACATGATCACTAAACACTCAAAGTCCATAAAGCTCATTCAAATTCTCATGAAAACAAATCATGAGTAAACATTAAATAGGGTGAGTGTACAAGTGTTGTGTGAAACATATCATCATGAAAATGGACAATCAAGCTCGATTGAAATTCCTTTAAAATATGAACACATGAAAAACTAAATCTTCATTACTAAAGGAAATTTCCTCAATGACACGAAAATCATCATAACAAATTAAACTCCAAGGCATATGTATGTTTTGACAAAACAAAAGTATACATACATATCCCTAAACACAATTGAGTCCAAAATATAGATTTGCATGAAAAGCAAATGACTCAAGGGGCATACATGTATATCTTAAGGTTTGACAAAATAGACATATACATGAAGTGAAAACACTTAATCATAGAAAACACATCAAAAATAGGAATACATGTTTGAATGCATGTATCATCAAAACTAGACTATACTAGAACATCTAATGGGTACAAATAGGCATCCAAGCACAAACATATATAAAGGTTTATTTGTGGCCCATTCTATGTACAAGTATAAATCCTAGTTTTAATGAAAACTAACATCTAAACATATATCCAAATCATTAAGCATAAAACGAGTCATAAATCAACAATATTAAAAAAAATGATCATTATGTAAATCCACATGCTATAAAATACATGATCAAAACATGTGGCTAAATTAAAAATCATACAACACAAGTTATTTATCAAAACATGATCATTAAAACAAAAAAAATCATAGTCAACCATATGATTTGCATGACAAAGACATGTGCATTAAACCTATGATAAACATGATAGCTAAAACATAAAGAGAACACAAAATATGGGTCCATACTAAACATGGGTGTCTCAATAACTAATCATGTAAAGCATAAGTCTAATAAACATGTCAAATATCATACTAATCATGAAATAATGAAACATGATTCAATAAGAACAAAAATCATAAACATCCAAATGGTCATAATGCATATGCATGTGCATTAGATCTAGGGCATACATGTTTAAACAATGTGAGAACACTAAATATAGATCCATATAAGACATAGGTGCTCAAGTAACTACACATGTATAACACTATTCTAAAGAGCATGGCATAAGCATAATGAACAATAAAACATGACATGCTATAAATAGATGAACATTAAAAGCATGCAAATAAAAATGGGAGTTAGAAAATGATACCAAAACCGATGAAGGTGCATCTCTAGTTCTCCAAACCACGGTGGTCCTCCCACCAAATCTCCTTGAGAGTGAAGCATCCAAATGGTTCTCCTTTTAGCTTAGAATGCATCCACCTCAAGGCACCAACACTCTCACGTTATGCGAGTGCCTCCACCTACATCAAACATCAAAGAGGTGGATCTTGGTACCCATTTTCTTGTGGGTCCACGGGGGTTAGTATCTCTCCTAACCCAAACAAGATTAGTTGCTAAATTTTCAATATGTAATCTATCATAGCAAAATCTAGCAAGGTGGCCTTTTCGACCACAATGTGTACAAGTGTACACATGAGCATACATGTTATGATTGTGTCCGTGATGAGCATGTGTATGCCGTGATGGGTGTGCATGCATAGTTGGAGCTTGTTTCTTGCGAACCAAGGATTCCAAACGAGTGTGATTTAAAGCACATTGGCTCAAAGTGGAGCCCAAATTATCAACACTTTTCTTCAAGACAATTATATCCTTTTTAATGCTAGAAGATAAAGTGGGACATGCTATAGGTGTGTAAGAAGTAGAAGCTACACTAGCATGACAAACATGAATATCAATATCATTTTGCAAGGATTTATTTTTATTCAAAACCAAATCCGATTCTTTTGTTATGAAATCAATTTCATTTTTCAAGGTAACATTTTCTTTAAAAACAAGATCTAATTTTGAAAATAAAATCTAATTGTGCTTTACAACACCATCACAATCATTTTTGTTTTTCAAAAATTCATTTTCCTTTAAAGCAAGTTCAAGTTGAGATTTAAGTGAGTCACATTCACTTGCAATCTCTTCCTTCTCTTGCAACATCAATTCAAAATTAGAGCATAAATCCTTTAATTCATTTTTCAAAACAAGATTATCATCTTTCAACAAATCATGTTCTTCTAACAAATTCTCAAGCTTTTGAACAAGTTCCATATTCAAAGTTTGAACTTCAAAACATCCATGACAATAGGAACTAGAGCTATCATCTATTTGAGAATTCGATTGTACCTCAAGGGAGTTCTTCCCTTAGACCATGAGGCATTGCTCTTCGGACTTTTCTCTCTTAGATCTCCTCATCTTGTTGATAATCCTTGGAAGCTCGGGAGAAGTCAAGATGCTCCAAACTGCAAAAGCCGAATCATAACGATCAAAAACATGTAATAAATGTTCATTTAGAGATGCTCTAAGTGCCCTAAGTGCTAATGCATTGGCCTTCTTATGCTTGCTACTATTTGGGAGGGATTCTATGGTAATGGCTTGATAAACTAGATGTCC
Source organism: Agave tequilana (assembly GCA_038442645.1). Lineage (NCBI taxonomy): Eukaryota > Viridiplantae > Streptophyta > Magnoliopsida > Asparagales > Asparagaceae > Agave > Agave tequilana. Next base: position 209,428 of record JAVJIF010031859.1, on the reverse strand, counting down.
TAGGTCTTTTAAATGTTTAGTCATATTAGCCTTCCAAGCATCAAGTCTAAAATGATCAAACATAGGAGGGCTAGCCATAAGTGCAAACTAAATGTGTGCAAATGAAAATGCAAATGAAGATTAGCAAACCAAGATCTCACTCCTAGGTGGTTAAACCTAAATATCAGGAGTGCTAGCTCTGATACCAATTGAAAAGTCACCTAGAGGGGGGGTGAATAGGTGACGATGCTAATCTAGTGAACTTAATGCGGAATTTAAAAACTAATTGCAATTACAACAATGATGCACACACACAAGCAAGTATAAGATATAACAATTTGCACAATACACAAAGTAAAGAGAGAGATAGAGAGAGTCAATGGATCAAGCGCAAACAACAAGATATGTTCCGAGGTTCGAGCACCCAGCTCTACATCCCCGCCTTCGACACACGAAGGATTTCCAATCCACTAGCTTGTCCACAAAGGACTCCCACAAAGGGAACCTCCACCGAGGATTTGAGGCAATCACAATACAAGGAGTACCCAACTCCTCTCCTTACAAACACAACCTCCTCCTTGAGGCACAACTCCAAGCCAACAAACAATCACCTCACAACCCGAGGGATTAGCACAAAGCCAAGTAAGGATCACCTCACAACTTGAGGGATACAAACCACTTGCACAAACAACCTCCTCAACCCAAGAGGGAAAAGCACAAAGCAAAGTATAGAGGTTTACAACTTGGTGGTTCAATAACAACCACAAACAATCTCTTTCTCTCACACAAAAATCCTATAGAAAAGATAGTAGATTTTAGCTCAAGTGTGGAGAAAACCAATGGGATGGAAATAAAAAATCACAAAGAAAATCCTTGGGAAAAACTGAAACCAAGATATAGAAGATGAATCAAACTCTTTTTCCCAAAAACCCTTTCTTTGAATTTCCAAACCCTAGCAAAAACACCAAAAAGATTGTTCAATTTGAATCCAAAAACTTCTTTTAATTGCTGTGAAAACACCAGAGAGTAGGAAAAAATTCGCACACAAAATCTTGGAGAAAAACTCTTACAAATGGGGTATTTATAGGCTAATCCAGAAAATAGCCGTTGGCTGTATTTTTGCCAGAATTACCCTGACGGTCGACTGCCCGGTCGACCGCTCAACGGTCAATTTTTGACCCGTTGGCGCTAGCGGTCGACCGCCCGGTCGACCCAAACAAACAGAGAGCAAACCTGCTCTCAGTCGGTCGACCGGCTAAAGGTGTAGCCAGCGTGCACGTTTCTGTGCACGTCGGTCGACCCATACGGTCGACCGTCTACATGGTGCGGTCGACCGTACCGGTCGACCGATCAGCCTGGCAGACACCAAAACAGGTCAGAAATCTGGGAAAATAAATATCCAATAAATTCTTATAAACTACTAAAAATCTCCAAAAATAGTTTTGTCAAATTGCATTGATATATAAACATGTGATAAAAGTTTTGACTCAAATATCAAGCAATTAAAACTATTTTTATGTCTTTTCATTTTTACTAAAAACCAAAAACTGTATTTTCTAAAACTTAGATTCTTGAATAGAAAATACATTTTGTCTAAAACTCATCCAAATACAAAAACATGATATTTAAACATTTTGTAACATGATGCATATGGATAGAAATCCAATATACATGAAACATATACATATCATAGTTTTTGTTCTTAATTCCAAAATATGTTTTGTCATAAATACCAAAACATAAAACTCATGAAGTAGACTATCAAACTAAGTTTGTTTAAGCAATAGAAGCATGCATGTATATAGAACAAATCATATATATACACTAAACCATGTAAACTTGTTTTGATATAAAGTGTATTCATGAAAACCAAGATCGGTTAAACCGAAAACCGAAAAATCGAAAACCAATATTCAAAACATGAAACGTGTGTGTTGTGAACTTGAGCTTATCATACTATTCTAATCTTTACAATTAGGATCTAAACTCAAAACTAAACTATGGTACCGATGTCTTCTTGTAGAGCGCAATCTCCAAGCCGACTCGATCCAAAACTCTTTGATCTACCGAGCAAGTGCTATATATGATCTTTGACGCTTGGGCTCTTGAATCAACATGTGGGTAGCTTCCAAATCATTTTGTTGAAGCTAATCACCTACTAATAACTTGATTAAAGATCTGAAACTAAAATCACAAGATTATTAGTACACATAACTACATGAGTTAATCATCATCAAAACTAGAGTGGAAGGCCTTTGGGCCAACAATTATGACAAGCTAATAATATTTTTTGTTATTATCTTTACTAACCTCTCAATTGATGCTTGTGTGGAATAAACCCTAAGCTATCAATATTATCTATTTTATTGTTCTGTTATTTATATCTGTATAAACACCCACTGAAAAGTTTACTGAGTAGCGTGGTGTGCCGATATTTATTTCTTATTTATTGCTTCATTAATTATGTCTGCAAAACACCCACCAAGTAGAGTGGCGTGCCTATATTATAGCTCATAAATATACGTAATACAATGCATTTATTTTACCATCTTCTTTATTATAATATTTAATTGTATTAAATTCAAATTGCTTTTTTCTCTCTCCTCTAACGGCTATAAACAGTTAGTTTTTACTCTATAAATTGGTGAATTCTAAATCACATAACTCACTTCTCAATTTCTCTTCATTCTCATTTTCTTCATCATCTTCACAAGCTTTTTAGTCAAAATTTTTACAAGATACTTAGCCCATTTTGAAGTTTGTGATTGCCGTCATCACCATCTATATCATTACCATTTTTGTTGTAGATATGTATCCAAGTGATTTTCACCAAAAACTTCTAATTTTAATGTTCATCTTCCCACTTTTATTTGTCACTATTATGATTGAAATGTAAGTTTTACCATTTTGTTGTGAAATAAAATATTGTGATTCTAATTACTTTTGTATTTTGTTATAGTTATCACCATGTCATATTTTGCAAAGCTTGAGTTTATTCCACTTGATATCATGAGAAGGAATTATATGTCTTGAGTTATTGACATAGAAATGCATCTGAGTCAATGGGTCTCACTGAAATCATAAAAGAGATGAACTCTACATTGTCGCAAGATAAGGCAAAAGCGACGATCTTTATCCGTAGACATCTTGATGAATATTTAAAATGTGAATATCTCACAGTAAGAAACCCAAGCGTCTTGTGGAAAAATTTTAAAGAAAGATTTGATCATCAAAAGGAAGTTGTGCTTCCCGTCATACATGATGAATGAAATGTTTTGCGCTTTCAATACTTCAAGAAAGTCAGTGATTATAACTCTGCAATGTTCAAAATAGTATCTCAATTGAAATTTTGTGGGGTGGATATCACTGATGAAGAAATGCTAGAGAAAACTTATTCCACATTTCATACATCTAATATAACACTGTAACAACAATATCGGTTGCGTGATTTTAAGAAATATTCTGAACTAATTTTATCTCTTCTTGTGGCAGAGAGGAATAATAAACTTTGGATCAAAAATCATCAGTCTCGTCCTACTGGTTCAGCAGCATTTCCAGAAGCAAATAGTGCATTTTCTAAAAATTATAGACGAGAATATAATCGTGGTCGTGGACGTGGCCGTGAACGCGGTCGAAGTGATTTTTACAACCCTTCATAAAACAACGCGATTCACAAGAATTATCATGTAGAAAGACATGATAAAGGAAAAGATATTCGTGAAAGTTCTCATCGGAATCCTGAAGATTCCTATTATAAATGTGGCTCAACAGGGCACTGGGCTCGAGTGTGTCGAACACCGGAGCACCTTTGTAACCTTTACAAGCCATCCTTGAAAGGAAAAGAAAAGAAAGTGAATTTCACTGAACATGATGATCCTATGGATGATTCAACTCATCTTAATGCTTCAGATTTTACTGATGAATGTGCTGATCTTTCAACCCATCATGATTCTATGGATACTGGTGATAACTAGATATATGATTGTATTATCATGTTTTGTTATTGTCAAATTTATCTTTAAATGTAATATTCATTTATAATAATATATTTAAAATTTTATTCTCATCAAATGATTTATTTTGCATGAAGCTTGGTATGGATTATTCTAATGATGAGGTCAAGACTAAAACTGGAGATATTTGCATACCAGATAGTGGTACAACACACAATAGTCTCAAGCATAAAATATACTTAGCCGATTTAATACCAACAAAGGCAATTATCAATACAATATTAGGTCCTGTAGACTTTATTGAAGGAACTAGTAAAGCCAGCTTTATATTGCCAAATGGAACAAAGGTTTTCATAAAAGACTCTTTGTTTTTTACCAAAATCCAAAAGAAATTTGTTGAGTTTTAGTGATATATATCTTCATGGATATGATACTCAATTTGCAACTGAAGAAAATATAAAGTATATGTATCTTACTACTTATGTATCAGGAAAGAGTACATATTAGAAAAAACTACCAAAACTTTTCTCAGGATTGCGTTACACATATATAAATGTGATAGAGTCGCATATGGTAGTTAAAGACATTAACTCTGTGGCATGACCGTTTAGGTCATCCTGATTCAATAACGATGCGAAGAATTATTGAGATTCACATGGACATACATTAAAGGGTCAGAAGAACCTTCAATAAAATAATTCCGTGTGAGGCTTGTTCCCTAGGAAAATTAATCATGAGACCATCACTAGTTAAAATAAAAAACTGAACCCCCTACATTTCTTGAACGATGATATATGTGGGCCTATACACTCACCGTGTGGATTATTTCGATACTTTATGGTATTGATAGACACCTCTAGTAAATGATCACACATTTGTCTATTATCAACTCGCAATGTGGCATTTGCGAGATTTCTTACTCAGATAATTAGATTACGAGCACAATGTCCTGATTATACAATCAAGAAAGTTAGACTCGACAACGCTGGTGAGTTTACATCTCAGGCCTTTAATGATTATTATATGTCAATTGGGATAGCTGCTGAGCATCTTGTTGCCTATGTACATACACAAAATGGTTTAGTTAAATCACTGATTAAACGCCTCCAGCTTATTTCTAGACCATTAATAATGAGAACAAAACTTCTTATTTCTATATGGGGTCATGCAATTTTATATGCTGCAGCATTAATTCGCATCAGACCAAGTGCATATCATGAATACTCCCCTCTACAATTAATATTTGGTGAAAAATCAAATATTTCCCATCTTAGAATTTTTGATTGTGCGGTATATGTACCTATTGCTCCACCACGACGTACAAAGATGGGTCCTCAAAGAAGACTGAGAATATATGTCGGGTATGAATCTCCTTCTATTATAAGATATCTTGAGCCTAAAATCGATGATGTTTTTATGGCTCGATTTGCCGATTGCCATTTCAATGAGGTAATTTTCCCAGCATTAGGGTGAGAAAAGAAACAGCTGGAGAAGAAGATTATATGAAGTGAACCATCTTTATTGCATCTTGATCCTCACACAAAAAATGTGAGTCAGAAGTGCAAAAGATTATGCATTTACAAAAAATAGTAAATCAATTACCAGATGCGTTCACTGATACGAAAAGAGTGACTGAATCATATATATCAGCTGTAAATGCTCCTCTCAGAGTGAAATCCCAAAAAGACAATCTGAGAATGAAATCACTAATTAGTCTAAGACACGCCTGAAGCGTGGTAGACCAATCAGTTCCAAAGATAAAAATTCTCGAAAAAGAAAAAGAGTATATAAGCATAATGACCCCAATGTGGAAGAATGTGTTCCAGAAAAAACACAAAATAAGATAAATCAAGAGATGAAATATCATGAAGGTATAAAAATCATGAGATCTCTATTAATTATGTCAATACAGGAGGATTATGAAATCGAAATGAGATAAAAAATATAGATGAAATATTTTCCTATACCGTAGCATGTAATATTGTTAACGGAAGTGAGAATCTTGAACCAAGATCCTTCACTGAATGTCAAAATAGACATGATTGGATAAAATGAAAAGACGCTATACAGGCTGAATTGAATTCTCTTAATAAACGTAAAATGCTTGGACCTATTATCCTCACGCCTGAAATCGTGAGACCAGTAGGATACAAATGGATTTTTGTGCGAAAACGCAACGAGAAAAACGAGATTATGAGGTACAAAACTCGACTTGTTGTTTAAGGTTTTCATAAAGAACTGAAATTGATTATGGGCCTGTTTGGTTAAGGGTGAAAGTGAAGAAGTGAAGAATGAGAAAGTGGTAATAGTTCCCTTTGGAAATTGAGAATTGGTGAGTAAGTTTTCTGGTGTTTGAATGTTGTTCGGAAGTATGATTTGAAAAATGTTATGTCTTTTCTGATGTTTGGATAATAATGTGAAAGTGGAAGTGGAAAAGTTGACCACAAAGTTGAAACCAATATAATATTAAAATAAAAATTAATTAAGAAAAATAAAAAATGGACTGTAATTAGAATGCAAGTGACATTTATGTGATCAAAAAATTAACTGTTTTGTGATACAATTTATTACAAATGAGATTTACATGACCACAAAATTAACTGTAGCAATCTGGAAGTGACGAAATGGTTGTGCAAAAGAGAAAAGAGAAAAGGAAAAGGATTTTTTTTATTTTCCTTTTCCGGTGTTTGGATAGATAGGGAAGCGAGTAATTATACTTCCTCATTTCCTTACTTCCGCTCACTTCCTTGCAATCAAACACGCCCTATGAAGAAACGTATTCTCCAGTAATTGATGTAATTACGTTTAGATATTTAATTAGCCTAGCAGTTTCTAAAAATTTAGAAATACGTCTTATGGATATTGTTACAACTTATTTATATGGGTTGCTTGTTAGCAATATTTATATAAAAATCTCTGAAGGATTTAAGATGCCTGAATCATTAAGTTCAAAACCCAAAGAATTATAATCGATTAAATTACAAAGATCGTTATATGGGTTAAAACAATCAGGACGCATGTGGTATAATCGCTTGAGTGAGTATTTGTTAAAAAAAGGATATGTGAATAATCCTATATGCCCATGTGTTTTTATAAAGAAAACAACATCCGGATTCATTATCATTGTATATGCTGATGATTTAAACATCATTGGCACTCATAAAGAAATCGTAGAAGCAATGATGTATTTAAAGAATGAATTTGAAATGAAAGACCTTGGGAAAACCAAATATTGTATTGGTTTACAAATTGAGCATTTTTAAAGTGGAATACTTTTGTATCAATTAAATTATACTGAAAAGGTCTTGAAATGCTTTAGCATGGATAAAACAAATCCTTTAAGCACTCTAATGGTTGTTAGATCATTGAATGTGAAAAATGATCCATTTCGCCCTGGCGAAGATAATAAAGAGATTCTTGATCATGAAGTACCATACCTAAGTGCAATTGAAACTCTTATATATCTAACTAGTTATACCCGATCAAATATAACATTTGCTACTAATTTATTAGCAAGATTTAGCTCATCTCATACACGGAGACATTGGAATGATATTAAACATATATTTCGTTATCTTCAAGAATAGCTAATTTTGGTTTGTTTTAATCTAGAGGATCAAAATAAGAAATGATTGTTATGCAGATACAAGTTACTCATCAGATCCACATAAAAGCAGGTCTTAAACAGGATATATGTTCACATATGGAGGAACAACGATCTCTTGGCGATCACAAAAGCAAACAGTTATTGCCACTTCTTCTAATTATGCTGAAGTCATAGTACTCCATGAAGCAAGTCGAGAATGTGTATGGTTAAGGTCTGTAACTCAACACATCCAAGCGACTTGTGGATTACCAGTCAACAGAGATCCAACAGTACTGTTTAAAGATAATGCTGCATGATTCGCTCAAGTGAAGGAAGGATTCATCAAAAGCAACCATACCAAGTACATACCCCCGGAGTTCTTCTCATTCAGCCAAGAGCTTGAAAAGGATAAGAAAATTAATATTCAGTGTATCCGATCAAGTGATAATGTGGCAGATCTCTTTACAAAGGCACTTCCCACTACAACTCTCAGAAAGTTTATTCGTGATATTGTGATGCATCATATGCGAGACTTATGAAGAAAAATTACTCATGTCAATTTGAGGGGGAACTTACGTGGTTGTATTCTTTTTTCCTTACTATGACTTTGTCCCACATGGTTTTCCTAGAAAGATTTTTAACGAGACAACATAGAACACGTATACAGAGATGATGTACTCTTTTTTTTCTTTCGCCATGATTTTATCTCACTGGGTTTTCCTAACAAGGTTTTTAATGAGATATCATATAGGGTTGACAGCTAAGGAAGAGTATTATGAAATAATGACTGCCAATCTTACTGTATAGTATTAATGATTTTATTATGTGATGACACAATTATAGTACCTAAAATTTTTTTATAAATAGGCGTTTTCTAATTCATTTCAATATAAACTTCAAAAACCTATAAGCATTCTTATTTCTACTGTCTTATAAATCTTGTATTTCGGTATTATAATTTTTGGGGTTTTAAAACAAGCTCCACCGTTTTCTCACTAATCCTCGCAAACGATGGCCGTGCTCTGCCACTTCCCTTCCCCTACTCCGACTCCTCACTCTCTCTCGAACCTCCTCTCTCGATCCAGACACCAAACCTTCCTCTTCAATTTCCCAATCCGAAACCCTAGCCCTTATTTTATCAGAATCGGCTCAAAGTCCCGGAGATTCTCTTCACCGTCTTCTTCCTCATCGGAGATCGCCTCCACATCGGCGCTCCAGGGATCGGAATCTCCCTCTCTCGCTGATATCACGAGGCGCGATTTCTCCACTCTTCATCAGGTTATTCGCGAAATTTCTCGATTGTTTGGTGTTCTATGGCTCAAAAATTTCATTGATTTTTCCAACATTTTTTGATGAACGCAGGAGGTTAATGGCTTCAACAGGGTCTACTTTGACAACGCGACGACTTCTAAAAAGCCTGATGCAGTTCTCAAGGCATTAAATGAGTACTACGAGTCATATAATTCGAATGTTCATCGGGGCAACCACTACTTGAGGTATTTAATTTGATCTCGTATTGTTTCACCAGCTTGTATTATAAATCATTGTAGTTTTAATGCGGCAATTGTAGGTTTCTCTTCCCCCTCTCCTTGATACTGATGAGACAAGAACATAAAGATGAAAAGCTGACAAGTTGGGGAAACCTGGCGGTTGTTTATTGCAAGAGAAAGCATGTTCTTAATAAAAGAATGAAAATGGTAGAGTGTTAAAACACCATTGAGATAAATTTTATGTGATGTGACACAGGCGTTTTTAATCTGTTGAGTATAAATAAGATAAATACTGTTCTTAATAAACAAGTGAAGCTTTTATTGCATCGGGCAGATTGTTATACTCTGGCTGGGATTTGCTGAGGATAAATTTTACGTGATGTGATAAGATTTTTGTTGATCATTTTTCCTTCTCTTTTTCCATTTTTTAAAAAAATTCTGTTGAGGATTTGGTTGCTATTTTACCTTGGACATCCATCCTTATAAAGCCGGAGATGTGGATTTTAGATAAAAGTTGAAAACAGAAACTTCTGGCCTTTTAAGTTCTATGAAGCTCCTCTCTTGTCCATCGATTTCCGCAGCCATTGATTTGGCACAAACTTAAAGTGTGGACATCAGGTTGGTTGCCGATGGTAAATTATGGTCAGTCTATCCATGATAACTTTTCTTCATAGCAAACCCTATTTTACTAGGAAACAGCTTGACGCTGTAAAATTTAAGTTATAAAAATGGTATATTTTAATAAAACTAGAATTTAATGATTATTATCATTTTTTTGGGGAATTCTTCATTCTTTTATTTTATTTTATTTTATTTTCGTTTTTTTTGGGGGTGTTCTTTAAAGATATAGTGTATACAATCATGCATCGAGATGTGATGACAATATCTATATGTGAATAGCTTAAAGTTTAAGGTTTGGCTGTTCATGACATATATATTGAGTATTGAAAATCTTCATCAATCATCAGAGCAAGGTTTCAAATGCCAAACAATTCTAATTTATAAGAAATATTATTTCGAGTTTTGAGAAACCCAGACGGGATATCGAGCAATACAGGTTGAAACCACCCAATACGAATGTGTAAACCCAAGTTATGGGTTATTTTGGGAAATCTAGAGAGAGATAGAGAGAGAGAGAGAGAGAGTCAATTTAAAACCGCCCTTGGGAGGACTCCTTTGAAAGTTTTGGTAGAGGGCTTCACAAACTTCAATTCTCAGATTTGATCGGGAACGAAGATTGCACACTTTGATTGCGAAGAAAAGGTTAAGGTTTTTTCCCCTTTTCCTTATCTTTGTTCTACATATCTTTATTTTCTTTAACTGCAAAAGCTTTATCGACCGATGGCAGTTATTGGTCAATTTGTTTCCCATATATGGACTAATTTTTTTAAAAAAACAACCTAACTTAAAAAGGATTCTAATCTTCCACCTGAAAAAATTTTAATTTTGCAAGAACACCGTAATGCAAAAAACTTTTTATGTATTAATTAGATTTCACAAAATGATTTAGATTTTAATTCACACACTTGACCATGGTTCGAAGACTCGGCCGAGTCGGAGACGAGTCGGCCGAGTCGTATCCGTCTCGGCCTACTCCGAGACAAGTCCGAGTCACGAGTCGATCGACTCAACTCAGAGGAGACTGACTAGGCCGAGAATCGGAATTGACTCGGTCGATTCGGCATTATGATGATAATTTTGTGTCTCATCGCAATTCAATGTGGAAATAACTACATTAGCATGTATTTATGAATGTAGTTTGTTCAATTTACTATACTATGCATGTATTTTGATATGCTTCTACCGACGACGCGTGTATTTATACTTTCACTTTATGTTTAGTGTGCTATGTGATATATTTTGGACATGTGATACATGAATATGGATGTCTACATTTTTTAAGATTTATCGTGATTTTTTCAGAATTTTTTAACTTTCTATGTAGCGTTTTGCGCGTATCACCCGATACCGATCCGAGTCACCGAGACCGATCCGTCTCAGTGCCCGCCGAGTCGGCGACCGAGACCGCGACTGTGAACCATGCACTTGACACACTAACTTAAATCACTACTTAATGAATTACTTTACTCGTACCTTATAACATTAATCAATAGTTTAACTATTTTATTGATTATTTAACTTGTACCGTGTAAAACCAAGGATGAAATCACTATTTAAACATTTATGAATACTAAAACTGAGTTGATTATCCAAATATAATTTGCTTATGAAAGAAAATTCCAATGTTCTAAAAAGCGATTTTGTTACGTGCGCGGTCCGAGAGCGAATAACGCTTAAACAGTTTACACGCCAATTAAACAGATTACATGTTTTACTAATATTTTAAAATATTCTAATACTATAATACTTAAAACATTTAAATATGATTTCAGCTCTATTCTCTTATTCATTTTATTTTACTTTTTTCTCATTTTCTCTCAAAGCCCAAGCCAAAAACCAGCGTTTCTTCTACTCTTTCTTCCCATTTTTGCCCGGCCCAAAGCGAAGGTCCACCATCAACTCCCCCCCTCTCTCGATCTCAGCTCGATCTCTCTGCTGAGAGAGAGAAGATGCTTACCGATGAGATCCACCACGACGACGACGAGATCCACCATCACGACTAGATCAACTACCTAGTGTTTTAAATATCGGATATCGACGATATATTGATCGGCAAAATTATATACCGGATACTGGATACGTCAAATCAGACGTTATATCAGATGAAGAATATACATGTGGTTGCCTACATAAATCATATGAAATTACTTAAAGTAAGTTTAGAGTCATAGACTCATAAGAAATATTTACCTTTTGTAGAAACTCCTCAAATGTTTTTGTAGAAGCTCTTCAAATGCGTCACATGGCGATATATTGGATATTTTTATCTTAGATATCGACCGATATATAGGCCACATGTTGATATATCGGCCCATATCCGTCCAAAATGATATCTGATAAAATTTTGCACTAATCGTATCGTTTTGGATAAAATACCGGTATCTCGGCTGATATATCGGTATATCGGACAATATTTAAAACAGTGCAACTACCAAATGATGACAACCATATTGATGACGAGATCGGGGTTCCTCGTCTTCTTCTTGGTTCGTCCCCACGGCGATGAGATCAACCACGATGACGACGATGAGATTAACCACCAAACAACGACAACACCATGACGACGAGATCCAAGGTTCGTCTTTTTCTTCTTCTTGGTTCATCACCACGACGACCTCGACGACAAGCAGAGAGAGATCCAGTAGGTTCATCGTCGTCTTCTTCTTCTTGGGAAATTTAAGTGAGAGAATGTAACGCCCCGATCCGGCGGGTACGGAGACGTTACTGCAACGTATATACGCAGGTCAGAAATACCCTCACGTATATACGCTAAGCATCAGTACAGGCAAGAATCAGAGTACGGAAGCAAGTGGTGCATTATACATTCCAACATATGAGTACAATTACAAAGTTATCACCAGAGGTGATCCAATATTACATGAATATTACATCACTGATATGCGCAATTGCGAGATTACAAAGGGATGTACAAGTATGAACAGAACACAGACACTCACGAGTTTACAAAAGGAAAACTCGAGAGGCACACAGGGGGGCCTGGGAGGATAGAGCTTCAGACGGTCTGCTGGGGATCCATGCTTCAGCTGAGCCACTCTGATCAGCAACTAGGGGAATTCACACGCTCCAAGTTCCATGACCTGGACATGAGGATCTAGGGGAGTCAGATGAAACTCCCCAGGCGAGTGGTGAAGCAAAAGCCAAGTGGCGAGCAAGGGTAAGTATATGTAAAGCAATAAAACCAATAAAGCCGAGGACGAGCAAATCTGATTGTATGGTTTCAGATCACAGCTCCATAAGACTAGTACGTCGAAGGAATAATCCAAACAAGGAAACCCTCATCTATATACCTTTATCTCATGTCACCATAATCCAAGCACATACAACCCGGCTGTACTCAGGGCATGATAAGAAAATGAACAGGAGGCAGGTGGATACAAGGGATAAAGCAGAGCATGAGCAGTTAATACTATAATACTCATAAAGCCGAAAATCCGAAGTAAAATCCCGGACAAGCAAATATGGTAAGGCATATCACAGATTCATAGCCGTTTAAGCTGCATGCTTCAGTATGCGTCCCATTCCACATACTTCTACTTACAACTTAAAGAGCAGGTTATTATCTTGACACTTTATTATAACTCGTCTTACCCTGATATCTAGCTATGTGAACTAGCGTCCCAGCACACATAGATCCATATCCGAGTAAAGCAAGATTGTTATTGGAAACCAGCGGGGGTATCAACGAACTATGTTTACAGTGGGTCCCGTACATACCCGGGACCACGGCCCAGGATTGTTCCGCTGCTTGGTGACGGAACCTGCCGCAAGGCTAACAGAAGGGACTTGTGTATGCCCTTATCATGATGGTACCAGGAAGGAGGGAGCCAGCACTCCCCTCGGTCCCCTGGAGGCCCACAGGTCAGACCGGAAGTTTTAGTTGCACAACATGCCTAATACCACTGTAAACACGAACATATATTGATAGCCGCAAGTTTTCCCGACCCGATGCAAGTTGTTCCTTTTTATGGCTTGTTAACAAGATTATCAGATTACGGGAATGAGTAGGAATATAACTGGTTATAACAGGAGATGGCCCTACAGATTCAAGAGGTGGCCCCCACAGATTCAAGAGGTGGCCCCCACCACGTATGTGGTGTGGCACTTTGTTCCATGTGGCACTTTGCTATGAGGGAAATGGATTCTAGAGGTGGCCCCCACAGATTCAAGAGGTGGCCCCCACCACGTATGTGGTGTGACACTTTGTTCCATGTGGCACTTAGTTCCATTCAGGATAACAGGTCACTGTATGCAATACAGGATAACAAGGCAGGATTCCCGTAACCGTGATAATCACAAGGTCAAGTATATCATGCTGGGTGTCAAGTGATAGCATGACAGGAGGATGATATTGGCAGGTGACAAGTCATGTCAAGAGATTGATATTAGTCTGGTGGCAAGTCATGTCATAACAAGCGGCCTTGCCAAGAAGTAGCATGTCAGGAGTCAGGTGATAACACATCAGTTGACAGGTGATACAAACAAGTGTTAAATAGTAACATGTATAAAGCATGTCAAGTGTTAACATGTCAGGTAAGTACATGACATGTGATAGAATAGTAGCTGAGCACAATCAAGCGGAGCTGAGCAAGCTGGAGTGTACAGGCAGCAAACAGTATTTAACACTAGAGCGTCTGGCAAGGTTACCGGGACAACTCGGCTTAAAGTGCGAGTAGAAAATCCGGCAGCATCTCGCCTAGACGAATCAAGTGGTAAAGCACTGAACGCTGATCATGACAACCAGGCGGGCCGAAGACCTGACGGCCCCAATCACTTCCCTTTCGAGATAGTGAGTGACCGGAGGCTGCACTGAGAAACCTGACGGTCCCAATCACTTCTCTTTCGAGATAGTGAGTGACCGGAGGTTAAAGGCTGAGAGACCTGCAATGTTAGTACCACATGAACAAGAATTAACTACCATAATACAGGCATTCTTCACAGAGCAATACATGTCCAGACATTGGCACTCGGCCATACACAAATACAGGGACTCAGCCCAATACATAATACATGAAAACATGGAGTAAAACACATGTCGACCCGACGAAGCGGGGAAACCCAAATGGAGGCGAGAGCGAGAACACTCGCCTAAGTCTTTAGAAGACATAGTGAAATCCTCGATCCGGAATCCAGGGAATCAACGCGTCAACGCGTTAGAGAAAAGTGATAGAGAGAGGAGGAAATCAAGAGAGAGAAAGGAAAGAGAGGGAGGAGAGAGAACGTGAGAGCTAGAGAGAGGTCCATATTCAAAGAAGTAATTAACCACAGCAGACAGCCAAAGTTAGTCGACTAGGGAGAGGCAAGTAGTCGACTTATAAAGGAGTTAGTCGACTATAGAGAAAGGGATAGTCGACTAATAAGGTCGCGTCTCGTAGAGCCGCGTCTTCAAGAAAAAGTTAGTCGACTAGGAAAAAGGGGTTAGTCGACTAATAAGGTCGCGTCTCAAAGGGTCGCGTCTTCAGGAAAAAGTTAGTCGACTATAGAGAAAGGGGTAGTCGACTAATAAGGCCGCGTCTTCAGAAAAAGGGTTGCGTTTTCAGGAAAAAGTTAGTCGACTAGGGATAAATGGGTAGTCGACTAATAAGGTCGCGTCTTCAGAAAAAGGGTTGCGTTCCAATGAGTTAGTTGACTAGGATAAGGGGGTAGTCGACTAATAAAGGGTTCAAGTCGACTAATGACTGGGTCAAGTCGACTAACAGAGTGCAAACAGAGAGCAGAACCTGACTTTTGAGGGTTTGTGTTTGTTGATTATCTTGCATGATATAAAAATTCAAGTATGAGAATAAGTTGTCCAAGTCTTTGGCGAGGAAAACCACTCGCCTAAAAATGTTACTTTGAAGACTTGTGCATCCGGAATAATCGTTGTCGTCAATTATCACCAAAACGATTATCGGAATAATCGCGAACGATTACCGGAATAATCTACGGCGATATTGTCGACGAAGAAGAGCACGACCCCAATCCGAAAGGAGTGGCCGGCCTTCACAAGGGACGGAGGTTGATGGTGCAAGTATAGTTCAATTTGAAAGATTGGAGTTTTGAAAATAAGGTTTCGGAGAACGAAGCTATGGCTCATCGGAAAGAGCACGACGAGGAGATGAAGACGGCGCGGTCGTTGGTGGCTAAGATGGAGTATGAGGTGGTGGAGATGGTGATGAAGCTATGGAGGTTAATGGGTCATTGGGTGGAAAAGAAGAGGAAGAAGATGATGGTGGAGGTGGTGTTGTGGTTGAAATGGAGGAGATGGAGGAGAATGAGGTGGAGGATTTGGTGAAGGAGTGGTGGAGGAGATGGTGGTGGAAATGGAGGAGTAGTGGCCGGCCAAGGGAGTGGGCTGCTGTTGGCCTCTCTGTTGGCTGCAAAAAGAAGAAGAGAAATGAAAGAGGGAGAAGGAGGGAGTGGTTATATAATGGAAGGAGATATAATATAATGTTGTTGTTCTCTCTTTCCAAGACAAAAGAGAACGCACAAAAGGAAGTTGTGTCTCCTTCTCCAAACGCAGCCCTCCACCTGCGTTTAGGCCAAAATGGGCCAAACGCGGGAATTAAAGCCGCACCCAGGGAAAAAGCCAAAAAGCTGCGTTTAACAAAAGGACAAAAGTCATAATGACTTGATTGGAATTGATTAGCAGTGCATTAAATGCAGATAGAAATGGAATCTCCGCATTTAAGATCAGATCCGGGACTGAGGATTCTCGCGTCTGAGGAGGGAGAGAGAAAAATAAATAAATATAATATCTGGATAGATTCCGGTATTCGGGGAAAACACCGGAAACTCCAGAAAAGCCCGAAAAATGGAGTAACTCGGAAAGCTTCCCAAAAATTCTCAAAAATAATAAATATTATAAAAAGATTTTTGGTGAAATCGGTTTTCAGAAATAAAATCCCATTTTCAAAATAAAAATCCTGAAGTCAACCGTCAATCTCGGTCTACACCGGATTGGCCGGATTTTGATAAAATCGGAAAATTCTCAGAAAAAGTATTTAGATAGAAAATATAATTTTAAGAAGTTATGGGAAAGCCGTTTCTTGAAATTCAACTCCGTTTGTAAATTAAAAATCCGGGAATCGGTCAGCGGTACTGGTCGACACTGGTTTTGAAGACTTTCAACTTAATTCAGAAAAATTCCAGAAAATCATAGAAAATCTAAAATATTGGAAAATGATGTTTAAAACTGAAATCGGTCAAATCGGAATAACGAAAACACCAAATCGAGCAATTCACTAGGATCGGGTCCTCGGTTTAGACTAGGGCTGACTCCGGGTCCGTGAATTCGGATCTAAGACAAAACGATCATATAAAGAATTCATAATACAAAACAAATACAGGAAGCAAATCGAAAAATACGATCGTAAAATCTGAATACGCAACTAAGTACGTATTCCTGGAGCGGGATGTTACAGAGAATGAGAAACTGAGTAAAGATTTGGGGATTTAGGGTTTTAATTCGAACCTATTAAACGACTAAACGGGTGCAAATTTTACTCGATTAACCACTTAATTGATGATTAAATGTTCTACACGCATGACTGCATAGAGCAAGCGTTTTCAACATTTTGTATACGTTTCTTTCCCGAAAACGTTTAAGCAGCCGCTTAAATGACCACTTAAAACATTTTTTAGAAGATTGGAAAATTCAAAAATTTTGATCATTTCACTCCCATGTAAAAGTAAGGCAAAACATAGTTCAAAAATAGAAAAATAATTTGGAGGGATCGAATCAATTTACGAAAATTAGGATAACAATTCTAATGATCAACTTTCTGCTTATGTATCTTGCTACAAAATATTTTATTTTAAAAACAACATAGATGACTTTAGAACTAAGGATGAAGTCATTATTTAATCAATTATGATTCTATGAATACTAGAAATTTGTGCCTCCATACTTCCAAGTAGAATTTGTTTATGAAAGACATTGCACTTTTCGTTCATTTACTCTTGTATAAAAAATAAGGCAAAAAAAAATAGAAAAACAACCTAGATGGCTTAGAAAATCTATGAATATTAGGATAATAATTCTAATAATCAACTTTCTGTCTAAGAAATATATATATATTTTAAAAATAGATCCCCATCTTTGTTTTTTAAATGTCATCCATTGCTTTGTTATTCTTTCTTTAAAAAGTTATTCTATTGTACAATATTTCGTCGAAACGCAATCACAACTCCAATTATTTCAAAAGTATGCCAAAATATTGCTAATAGTTAGGCCTGTCGACGAGTCGGGTTCGGGGAGGTACATGTGGTACAGACCCGAACCCGTTTATCTAAGAGGGTACCATACCCGCCCCGTTTACCCGCTGGTCCAGAAGGTGGGTTTTCATACCCGAACCCCTTGTACCCGCGGGTCCAGACCCGTTTACCCGGACCCATAACAAAAGAAAAAAACAAAATACATAAACAAAAACGGTAACAAAAATACATTGCAGCTAAAGAACAGAAACATTCATAAAGAGGGGGGAAAACTTTTGTAAAAAGAAAGTAAGCATGTTTTAATATCAATAAAGGATGAAATGCAACTAGGTGCAAGAGGTGGAGGGAATTTTTTTGATGAAAGACTCTAATAAAGAAAAATTTAAAGACCCCCTAATTTATTTGGTGAAACACAACAATAGAATCACCCATAAATCAACCAACAGTCTTCAACACTTAAAGTACAAAGGGATTATTTATTGATCTATCAAGACAAAAATTTAATAACTATAGCTGAAAGATTGACATTGGACACTTAAAGTTAAAGCACCTGAGGGAAGCTGGAGTCTGGATGCTTCCCTGAGGGGAAGCTGGAGTCGGCAACGAGGAAAGAGAGGCGGCGAGGAGGCAGCGAGGAGAGGGCCAGAGGGGAAGATGGAGTCTGGAGCCTAGATCTAGGGTTTTAATTTTGTTAGTATTATTTATATTTATGTTTTGAAATGGGTAAATGGGTAACCGTGTCTGGTTCAAGTAAAATCAGACCCATCCCATTTAATAATCGGGTATACGGGTAAATGGGTATGGGTCCAGGGCAACCCTTTCTATACCCGCTTAATCGGGTCGGGTCCGGGTTAGGTCCGGGTCTGGACCCGACCCATTGACAGGCCTACTAATAGTTTTCAAAAAATTTAGATAGCTTATTTTGATTTTTTTACAATCATATGCCTAAGACAAAATTATTGATATTGTCGATAAACAATTAGGTGCGTTGATGTCAATACCGATACCAACATTTCGAACCTTGCGTTGGAGGATCTCACAATGATGACATTGCTTTTGGCCCACACAAAGATCTTGTGATGATTCTACGGGGGTTTGTCTCATGTCCACTTACATTAGATTTACTATAGGTGAATCATGTATTGTTATAAATGGTTCATGATGAAACAATTTAGAGATTGTATATGGAAAGAGGTTAGCACATTAACTCCTTTTCTATTAATCATGATTTCAATATTGGCTGATTCAGATATATATCACTAATATTGGCTTTTGAGGTACCCTATACATTCTTAATAATATTGTCAATATCAGGCCCAATATTAGCGCTATGGCCAATATAACCAATATTGACAATAATGATACTAGAAATCATTGGTCGATACTGAGATTTTAAACCATGCTATTAACCATTCTTATAATCATAGATTTATTTGGAATCATTACCCAGTGATGATACACATATTGAATATGCAAAGAGGTTACATGACATTAAGCATTCTGCTCAGTATTGTACTTCAAGCCATTGCCAACTAATGAGACATAATAGAGGAAAAGTGTACTTGATTAATATTTTTTTCTTTGAAATAGAGCTTTGTAAGACCTTAAATAGAGTTCGTGACTCAACGTACCTTCAGTAGAGTTATTATTATTGAAAAGGTCTACTATCCCCACTCCCTAAAAGAAAAACTTGTGCAAAAAGACTTTTCTAATAAAATATATCTTACTTAAAAAAATAATTCAAAATTTGATTTCCAATCACTTGCAGTTGGATGCATGTCTCTTTAATTAGTATGCTATTTAATTAGTATGCTATATGCATGCATGCATGTTTCTATGTATGTAGTAGCAGAGCCAGAAAATTTTCTAGGACGGTGAAACTAAATTAATTACTTACCGAAAAACAAGTTCAATTACGGGCGCGTTTGTTTCGCCGCAAAACGCAAGTCGTAAAACTTCTTTTCCATTTTCCGTTGTTTGTTTCGCTGAAAAACAAGTTGCAAAATGCAATTCTTCTTTTCCCACTTGCAGTTGCTACAGTTAAATTTGTGATCATGTAAATCTCACTTTTACACTCATATTTTCCCACTTGTAGTTGCTACAGTTAATTTTGTGGTTATGTAACTCTCACTTGTAGTACACTTACAGTTTAAAACAGTTACTTGATAATCAATATATAATTTAATATTATTAAATATTTAATATCTTAAATAGTGTTCAATTTCTTATTTAATTATTTTATATTTTTAATCTTTAATTTTTTATTGTTTTTAATATTGTTTTAATATTTAATATTTTACTATTTTAATTTAATATTTTTATTTAATACTTTATTATTTTATTAATACTTATTCCATTTTTTATTATTTTATTTAGAGTTAATATTTTATTAATATAACAATATTATACTTTAATATAAAATTACTATATATTTAATTATTTATTTTTAATATAAAAAATTACTTTATTAATATCATAATATATTTTATTATTATATTAATATTTTATTATGTTAATATTGTAATAATAATTCAGTATAATAATACTATAATGATAATTTATTATTAAATTATAATTATATTTTACTTTGTTAATTTTATATTTCTATAATATTACAATAATATTATAATAAAATTTATATTATAATAATTTTCAAGTATTTTTACTATTATAATATAACTATATTTTATTATTGTTGTAATATTTTTTAATATTTATATTTTATTAGTATTCTTAAAATTATATTAATGTTCTTTAGATTTTCTTAAAATTTTATATTATTTATTTAGTTAATATTTTAGTAATATTTTACTATTTATACTAATATTTTATTAATATTATTGTTATAAATAAAATATTAAGATCATTAATTTTTTATCTCAAATTTATTAATACAATTTAATTTGTAATAGTAGATTTAATTTAATAGTATTTATAATATTTAAATCACTGCTACAGTTAATTTGTGGTCAACTTTTCCACTTACACTTTTACATTACCAATCAAACACCGTAAAACACAATATACTTTACCATTTACACTTTCACTTTATCAACCAAACACCGTAAAACACAATCTACTTTTCCATTTACACTTCACTTTATCAACCAAACACCGTAAAACACAATATATTTTCACTGCTACAGTTCACTTTTTCCATTCTCATTTTACGACTTACGACTTGCGACGTTTTGCAACGAAACAAACAGGCCCTACAATGAACAAAAATTTTCTTCACATAATGTTCAATTACCAAAAGGAAATAAATTACAAAACAAGTCTACTACGCGATTTCATATTTTGAGAACGGTTAATGATTGTATCATTACCAACGATATCAAATACATCATTTCCAATGAAGATGAAAGAGAATAAAGCGATTTTATTTCTTTTTACTATCTTTATAATAATAAACTCAAATGTGAGAGATTTGTCATCACGGTTCAAAGACTCGGCCGAGTCGGAGACGAGTCGGCCGAGTCGGAGACGAGTCGGCCCGCTCTGAGACGAGTCCGAGTCACGAGTCGGTCGACTCAACTCAGAGGAGGCCGACTCGGCCAAGAATCAGAGTTGACTCGGTCGACTTGGCATTATGATGATGATTTTGTGCCTCATCGCAATTCAATGTGGAAATAACTACATTAGCATGTATTTATGAATGTAGTTTGTGCAATTTACTATATTGTGCATGAATTTTGATATGTTTCTACTGACGACGCGTGTATTTATGTTCGCTTTATATTTAGTGTACTTGGTGATATATTTTGGACATGTGATACATGAATGTGGATGTCTACATTTTTTTTAAGATTTGTCGTGATTTTTTCAGAATTACTTGAGCTTTCTATGTAGCGTTTTGCGCGTATCGCCCGATATCGATCCGAGTTGCCGAGACCGATCCGTCTCAGTGCTCGCCGAGTCGGCGGCCGAGACCGCGACTGTGAACCATGTTTCTCATCCACAAGTAACTCTTAAATGAAATCAAATGAAGATTAATGCAAATGCAAATAAATGATTGAATATAAACTATTCATTATCCACTCTAATACAAACATCGGATTCTAGCTCTTTTCCATAAAAAGTCAACTCCCCACTATCTAATTTTATCCAAATACTAACCAAACAAATCTAAACTTCCCAGCTAATCCAATTCAAATAGAATTCATCTAATCATATTAGATATGATTAGATGAAGTTGAATTATAATCTAACCAAATCAAATGGAAACATAATCTTAATTCAAAACTCTAGGACACTTAATCAAATATTTGAAATAACTAACCATACATTTTTTTTACTACTAATCTATTATTCTAAAACAAGGTTTATGCTTCCATACAAACGTATGCAGTATGTCCCCACATGCGCTCTGCATTATGTGCTCCAAAAAAGTGAACACCTCATACATGTGGGTTGTGGGTTGTGGGGTCTATGCGGTTTATGCATCAACAGATGTAGGTCATCGTGGTTGCTTATGCAGTTTTTTGAGGGTTATGCGCTCCAAAACTAAACACTTGTGTTTTGAGGTGGATTGTTTAAGTAGTTATTAGTTATTTTATGTCTTGATGATAATCGTTGATTAACATGTGTTTATGTAGTTGCTTTGCTTGCTAAGACTAAATGAATGTAACATATTAACGATTAATTATTAAGTAACAATTACATATTTATTTTTTCTTCATTAAATTGTCTAGTAATTAAATTGAAGATTTACTTTATTAATCTTTTTTTTTTAAGTTATTCTGTAATTGATTAGTTGATTGATATTTTCTTTATCCTATTTGCATGTAAGTTCTTTAACTTGTTTTAAAGTACTAGAAATTGTATTGGTAATGTGATTATACGAAAAGATAGCTCTTTAATTTTTTTTTTTCTTATAACTTAGTTTTGTTCATATTGGTTTGTGGTTTTGTTATTTTATTGACATTTTAATAGTATATATGAATTATGGTTATTTACTTATTTTATTGGCACAATAGTTTTATATATATTTCATTATTTTTAGGCGTTTTCAACATTTCAAAAATGTGTGTGTGTGTGTGTGTGTGTGTGTGTGTGTGATTATTTATAAAAAGATTGTTCCCGCTTAATTCCTCTTTACCATTTGATTGGTGCATAAACTAATTATGCTCTGTGGTGATGGGGATAATGAAACTGCATAGAAAATTGTCCTATCCTACTGAATTCATACTCAAACCAAAACCCTTGTCGTTTCCATAGTGGAATTTAGTGTTGCACGGTCCACTTGCAATTAGGCTTTACATGAAATGGACATTGCTTTGTGTCACTTTGTTTAGTTTAATTTTCAAAAAAATCCTTACTCCTTTATCCCCTAAAGCCCCGTAAAAGAAACTTGAAAATCTGAGATGTTTAATATTGTTTGTTATTTTCTTTTATAGTTCTTTCTAGCTCCTCTTGTGCTACTTGAATTGTAGTATAATCAGATTATTTTGTGTAGCGTATTTTGTTGGATATGTATATTTTATAGTAAATTGGTAGGTTAGAAATCATTTTCATTTTGTCAGGTGTTGCCGAACTTTCAGCTTCAATACTACATACATGCTTAATGTCTTTTTCTTGTTGAGATCAGTGGAAAAGCGACAGATGCATATGAGCAAGCACGAGGAAAAGTTGCAGCTTTCATAAATGCAGTGAGTGATAGAGAGATTGTCTTTACACGGAATGCTACTGAAGCTATCAATTTGGTTGCTTACTCGTGGGGTCTCTCAAACTTAAAATCTGGGGATGAGGTCATCTTTACATATTCTTTGACCTTTGAAATTCCAATTTCGTGTTGTTTTTCTGACAATAAAAATCTGTATTTCAAAACCCTTTTTTTCCTCCATGGTTTTTTTGTCTGCATATTATTTTGATCAATTGTTCTTTTTGAGTTTTGACCTCCATGCTTTTAAATGATGTACTAACTATTCTTTATTTTGTGTATTTTTTCTCAGATACTACTTACAATTGCTGAACATCACAGTGCTATAACCCCATGGCGACTGGTTGCTCAAAGAACTGGTGCAACTTTAAATTATGTTGGTTTGAATGAAGAAGTTCCTGATGTTGAGCAGTTGAAGATACTTCTCTCGACAAAGACAAAGCTTGTTGTGACTCATCATGTCTCGCATATGCTAGGTATATTTCTAGTCTTACCTGATTCTCAGACTTAGGGAAATTTTGGCTTATTTCTTTATTGTCAAAGGTTATGGAAATGCAATGGCTTTGAGGTAACAAAAAAAATCTATGCTTGTTTTTGCAGAAAGATTTATTGGTAGGTGTTTCTGTGTAGTTAATTTTCATGTGTATTTGGTGATGTGTTTTGAGTGATGTACGAGCGTTCTATTCTGGGATGACTTTGTCATATTTAGGTGGGGTTGGAAACATGAAGAGAATATGCTCTATTTGGATCTTTTGCTTTATAAGGCATCTTGGAGTTAAATAGGATTAAAGTCTATTTTCCTCTTAGGGGCTGATTGGTTAATTCGGTTTTTGAGTATAGGTTTTGTAAAAACTTGATATATGTTAAAAAAAAAAAAAAATCTAAATCTTATAATTTTAGTAGGATTGAAACTTTTAACTATTAGGAGACTAATAGGATTTGGACTCCCAGCTAGCTTGAAATATTACTAAAAATCTTAACCCAGTGGGCTTATTCTATGTGGTAGTGAATTAAGAGAGTAATCCAAACTATGGAAAGAGAGAAGTTGTTGAAAATCAATTCATCTACAACTATGTGAGAGTACGAGAAAGATGAACAGGAACACAACCAACAAGGGACAGACCTCTCCGTTCATAAAGATGAGGCAATGATGATCAGCAGAGAGATGGCACTTTGAGCCCAAGGAGGTCAAATTAATGCTAATGGGAGAAGATCATGGAGTTCATCAAGGTTTGCCCAACTTTGTCAAGCAATGGGGTAAGACTCCTATATAAGGCAAGCATCTTTAAAATGATTGATTAATAACACTTCAATATTAGGTTTGCAGAAATTGATTGAGGCATTTCATTGAGAAACAAGACATGTATAATCATGTGAAACCGAAACAATATTCGGTTTGAAACTTTTTGTTGTCACCATGCTTCATGCCTTATTGCAACATAGATTAGGGTGAATATGAGAGAGTGTGGATAACTGACATGTTTTCAAACTAGTTTCTTGGTGAATGAAGGAATGCATAATAAGTTATGACTCAAGGAATGAAGGAATGCATAATAAGTTATATGAGTTAGGAATGAAGTCAACTTAAAGACAGTTGTGTAGTCATTCTTCTTTAGCTAGTAATCTGACTTACACTTTCTTATATGTTGAAGAAACATGCAATCAAGTATTGACTCAAGGATTTTTCTCAAAAAATAGTATTGACTCAAGGAAGGTCTTTAGATTTTAAGGCAATTAGTATAATAATTCCTTCTTAGCTATCATCTTTAGTGTAGTTTTGATTCTACATATTATGAGATTCTAGCTGTAAGAATAGCTTATTGGTCGAAAGTAATTGATCTAGATAATCAAAGGTAAGCATAAAATTCCAAATTTGATTGATCTGATCTTGATCCAATTTTCATATTTTTTTTAGGAAGTCATTGATCAAAATCTGATGATTGTGTAAATGTAGGTTTCAGTATCTATGTAAGCGCTACAAATAACCTTCAAATTCACTTGTTTTGTATATTTCTTGAGGGACTTCAACTTTTCACGTGTATTTTTGTTGTTCACTGTTGTGGTGGGGAGCATTATCTGTTCATTCTTTTGCACATATTTACAATGCATGGAGCAGTTTTTAAGTCAACATGTCCCAGTCCTTCACATACTCCTCCACATGCAAATGAGGAATTACTCTGCTCTCTGAGCCACATGTTATTATTGCACGAGGCAGATATCCCCATTTGGGTTATTGATGCACTACTGGCAGATCTTCCCAGTTCACATCTTTTTGTTTGACCAAACTGATTAAATCTTGTAATCACCATAAAGTTGGAGAGTTCTTTTCGTTCAAATTTTACTGTGAGAAGAATCTTTTTCTTGTTGTTCCATTGTATTTATAGGGGTCTCCCATTCCAGTTAAAATAACCTGTTTGCAACTGACGGGATAATCTCGATATGCATGGGCCGCTCTGCTTAGTGCTTGCCTTCCCTAGTGTTGACTAATCATTTGATCAATGTTTCTGTTATTGAGTTAAAAGTAGAGGAGTTCTTCAATATTGAAAATCAATTACTGGTTGGTTTCAATAAAGGAGTCAGTTTGCTTCTGTACGGTTCTGTCCAGACATTTCTAGTCAAGTACAGTTGGTGGGAATTTGATGTCCTAGGAGATACTTTACATGCTTTTCTTTTTGAACATGAACATGCATTTATTATTGGTTGTGTTGTAAGTGTAACAAATGGTAATCTTTGGCACCAAACTGAATTCATTTTCTCCTAGCACTGAATAATTTTGATACATTTTACTTCTACTGGTGCATATTCTGTTTGTAGTCTGTTAAACAACTTGGCACCTATATTTGTTGACCATTATAAGCTCTATCCAACTCTGCATCTATCTATATGTACTACTGGATGCTGCCATCTGTCTTTGCATCTTCATGAACCGTGTTATACATGTGGATGGCTGGATTTGGGGTTGCTTTTATGCGTTGTATGGGATCTCTCTCCTTATCATACCATATTTGGTTTGAACTTTAGCTGCATCAAAGTGGTATTCTTATATACGCCTGCTACAATAAACAAATAAATGTATATACTTTCTCTGCACATTAGCCATTAGCTGTAGTCATTACACATCAGTTTAGTTGGCAAATAACTTAATTTGGCGATTCTAGCTCCATATACCTGACTAGTTTAACTGTCTCCGAGTATTTTCTTGAGAACATAATTCTTATTTATTAATTTTTTCCATCATCACATTAATCATCCATTCTGATATTTTTATTGCTGTAACTGCAAAGGTTCTATGCTCTTCTGTTGCTTCATTTTTCATGCTATAAATAAATACGAAGAGATAATGTTGATCAATCCCTTTGATTACTTCTATTTTTTTTTTCCTGAAAGGTTCTATTATGCCCATCAATGAAATTGTGACCTTGTCTCATGATGTTGGAGCAAAGGTTCTTGTTGATGCTTGTCAAAGTGTTCCACACATGGTCGTTGATGTGCAGAAACTTGATGCTGATTTTCTTGTTGCCTCTTCTCACAAGGTTTTGCATAATGTTATCAACAAACTCTTGAAGTACACTAAATTTTAGTTTCAGCCTTAAAACTACTGTTTGATTGTTATGAATGGATCTCCACAGATGTGTGGACCTACTGGCGTTGGTTTCTTGTATGGGAAAAGCGAAATTCTCTCTGCTATGCCTCCCTTTTTAGGTGAGCATATAAGTTCTGTCTGTGTTTCATAAGAAGAGGAGCTGTTTGCTTGTATTATTTGCTACTTGGTATCTAAAATTTTCAGGCAGCGGTAATAGTTATTTATTGGCACTTGCACTAATCTGGATGTTCTTAGTGTTTGCTTGCTTAATACTGTTTGGATTTCTCGATAGGTGGTGGCGAGATGATTGCTGATGTCCTTCAAGATGAATCTACTTTTGCTGAACCTCCTTCAAGGTCAGGGAAATGCTTTCCCTCTCTATTACAGTATCTAATAACTCTACTTTTTGTGTTTTTTCCTCTTCTTAGTATGCATTTCCTCTATAGGTGGGGAAGGTTTCAGAACATCTGGAATAGGACTGTAATCTTTAGATTGTTCCCAGTGACAACAACAGCAACTAGTTCTGTGCACTTTCTCAAGCTTACAGCTGGAAGTAATTTCTTGTATTCTGCATTATAACTTGGCCTAGAAACTGTAGTATTCGCATGCAAATAGCATTCCCTACCAGATAAAAGGGGCCCTACCTCAGCTATCTTTCCCACCATCCTTTATCCATTCCTAACCTCCAATTTAATGATTAATACCACATGACTTTGTTCACCGCTTAACCTTGTTTGTGGTTGCATTGTGAGGAAAGCTAGCAAGGACTCAGTGGTGTGAAACGATATCTTCGTTCCATTGTCCGCATCATTCAGTTCCCAGTAGCAATTTGTTTAATTTGACCTTCAATTGGTTTCTGCCGGATCACTGGTCATTAATGTTGAACCTCAGCAAGTTTGCATATGAGGATGATGTGATTCTTTGCTCAGTAATTAAAATGCATATAGAAAAAGAAAAAGCTTGACCTACAAGCGCAATACTTTTTAGCATTAGTAGCTACATTTTTTAATAGTCGTGAAGGAAAACCGATTTAGAATAATCTCAAAGTTTAATTTTCCATCACCTGTGGAATTTGCTACATGGAAAACAAATTGCTCGCCTACTTATTTGGTACAAGTTCTGTGCTGCTCTCTCCGAAATAGAAGTCTATGCCTGGCCCTTGGTTCAATTCTTCGTAATCAAAATGCCCCTTGTCTCGAATAACAGATGACATAATGTAATACTTTTTTTCGTAGGTTCCTATTTAAAATGTTCATCTTTTATTTAGATAAAATCATGGGTTCTTTTCTCAATGGGAGATGCATCTTTTTTGGCTCCAGGCTTTATTTTATGCCTTTGAGTTGAACACAATTTCTTTAGAAAATCAATCATTTTCCCCTTCATCTCGATGCTTCTTGTCTCAGAGAATTTGGAGGATTGCTTCTTGGTTGCTTTGCAGTGCTTAACTAGCAAGGTAAGCTTCCAAAACTGCTAGTGGCCATCTAGGATTCTGACAGTACTCTTTCTTGCAATAATTCCATCTGCCATAAATTTTGCAAAAACTAAGAGGATTCATGTTAGGTCTTTGGTCAGTCTCTCATGAAGTCTTGTGCTACACAGCTAAACCAGGTTTGACCATAATTATGTTTTTGGCTGTTGGTGTTCCTTTTATTTATTTTTTATTTTTTATTTTTTTTTGGGTGTCTGGGTATTGATGTGTTCGTCTGCTATCATCATCATCATCATTTTGTTTCTTCCAGCTTTTGTTTTTGGGGTTTCAACAGGGTAGTCTTTGGGTGTACTCTTTTTTCCCCCGTTCCATTTTGGCCTTCTTTTTCTTAGTTTGCTTATAACTTTTTCCACATATTTTGTCCGTGCAATCTGTATAATAGTTTGTGAATGTGATTTGGTTGCTCTTTGGCTGATTTTATGCCCCGGTAATAGATGTAATTTCCAATAGTAAAATTTAGTATCTTGTTGTTGATATTTTGAGGGTTGGCTTTTGGTTCATGAGCTTAAATTCCTTGACAGAAAATAATAGGTCTATCTGCCTATCAACTAGCCTTGAAAATCCTCACCGATAGTTTCCTTGGCCGGGAGCTCGGCAGCAACTTATAAAGATTTGATGTCTAGCTGACTATCAGTCTCAAAAATTTGTTCATGGTTTTGAGAAGGTTTCTGTACTTTGAGTTGTGCTCCATAGTTAACCTGTTTTGATGGGAAAAAAACAGTGATGATGGTGATGATTTATGACTCAGATTCTGTATACGAATTGTTATATTTCAGGTTTTTTTTTTTGCAATGGTTGATGGCTTTGAAGTTAGAATTAAAGAATTTAATGCAACCATATGAGATAGTTCCATAGATGATAATAACCGCATAAAGCCAGCAGCAAACAGTAAAAACAACAGTAAGTAGAGTTCTAGTATTGACCCTGTGTAATCCTTGCGTCGTTGATGCATTTTGACAAGATGGGTCTTCACAAGACATGAGTATTGTTGAAAACACGAGGGATAACATGCATTTTTTAAAATACTTGTAAGTAAATGGTGGTTACTACTATATAATAGATAGAGTTCTCTCCTAACCTGTGGAGAATCATCTCACAAATTATTCATTGTTTATTATTGAAATTCATCTTTTATTCACAAAAAGGAAGCGTATAGATCACTTTAATACAAAGCACATACTAAACAATTTTCAAATGCATTGAGTCTCAAGCTCTCACACAAAAACTGTTTTGAGTTGTCAAATCTTTTAGCCTATATTAAGAGTGCTCATTACTTCTGAAGCTTTAGAGACATTCGATCATAAGTAGAATTATATTACTTAAATTTAGCAAATATATTATTGTTTTTCGGATTTAATATGCTACTTTGGTTATTGTTAATTGCTCCTAGAAATCACATTTTGAATAAGTTTTAGTATTTTTTGAAATTATTTGTTTTGATTGGGTTTGATAATTATGATTAAGGTACATTTCCTGTTCTAATAAGTATGATTTGTAAAGAATTTCAGTTCAAGCTTAATAGGTATTTTTTTTCTAATCTAGATTACAACTACATTAGAAATATTAATAAATAAAGAAGATTATTATTATATTTGCACTTGTAAATGCCATTACTTTCTTAAAATGTAGAAGGAATTCATTCTTAATTAATTATGATAATCTTTTGTAAGATTTACCTATACTGATGCCATTCAATTTATTAAGTATACTAGAAATTCAATCTTAACAAAATGATATTAAATTAATTATTCAAAAATTTATTATGTTTTACCTTTAGTAATATTCTACCTTTTGGTTATATAGTTGATCCACACCCGGAAATCATTTTTCAAATAGGTTTTGTCTTAAAAGTTTGGCATTAATTCGGTTTGTTACCGACCATGATTTAGATATATTCTTTCTGGTAATAGGAATGACATACGATCATGGTTCCAGTTAAAATTGACTATCTCTAGATTCTTTTATGTTAGAAAGATTATGATGGGGACATCTCTTCAGGATTGCGATTCTACACCAGGAGGCGTCGTCGCTCACTTTCAGTTTGGTTCGATTATGGCTGGGAAATTCAAGTGACATTAGACTGCTCGTTTTAGTTATTTTTTCCTTTTATTGTAATTTGTATTTATTTGGTAGCTTTCTTTTAGTCCCATATCGGTTGTAATGAGATCTTTTCGTTGATGTAGGCCTATTTAAGGCCAAAACTGGTATTATTATTGAGAGTTTTTTTTGGATGAATGAAAATTGCTTTTAAGCTTTGTAGCCTGTGTGCTTTGGGAGAGAATCCCTAGGGAAAGAATCCCGCCCGGTTCCCCATCATCTTGATATCAGAGCTTAAGTTCTTGATTTCTTTCCAAAACACAAAAAAAAAAATCCACCACAAAATTCCTCCTCCTAAAAAAAAAATAATATTTAAAACCCTACTTTCTCCTCTCCTCTTCTGAGCGCCGCCATCACCAAAAAAAAAAAAATCGTTTACGA
Source organism: Agave tequilana (assembly GCA_038442645.1). Taxonomy (NCBI): domain Eukaryota; kingdom Viridiplantae; phylum Streptophyta; class Magnoliopsida; order Asparagales; family Asparagaceae; genus Agave; species Agave tequilana. The sequence continues at coordinate 178,373 of JAVJIF010031859.1, read as the reverse complement.
AATTTTTTCCCCAAATCTTTTCTCTGCTCACAAGTAAACCCACCACTCCTCTCAAACCTTTCTTTCTTTGTTCACCAACAAACCCACCACCCTCTAAATTCTAATCTCCATCGAACAACAGATTCATCTGGGGAGGAGATCGATCACCCGAGGCTTCATAGCGACGACGGGATTGCCTCCTTGACTCTCTGGCGAACCCGATTACTCATCCGACCCTGACAACATCTTCAAAGCTCTTCCTATGAGCACTCGCCCGCCCTGTTCGACGCCGCCGTCCACTTCCAACAGCGCCATCGCTGACTTCTCTCTTCCAGAACGAAGTCCGATGACATCATCTACATCCTTCTCTCGTCGCGCTTCGAGATCAGAGCACGGATCCAAACCTGATCTGCTTCCTCGTGTTCACCAGCGAACACAACGAGACCACGAGCCGTCCGTATCTTCGACTGCATCTTCGACATTCCCCTTTCACCTCCGACGTCGGCAGCACCAGTCAACATCATCTAGATCTCCGACCTCAACCGACGCCTCTGATCTCTCCTCCGGTTGTTCGATCCACCATGCCACCATCGACAACCACCCCATCGACGATCATAGACTCGATCAAGTGCAGCCAGCCCCAGTGATCAGATCCCCTGCAATCTCCTTCAACAGCGCAATCGCCGACTCCTGCAGGTCGTCCTCCTTCCGATCAACGCCATCAGCCCTGTCAACGGTCGAAGTCCTCAGATTAAAAGGGAATTTGAGAAGGGATTGGAGAAGACGATCACTCGCCTCCACGCTGTCATCTCCAGTCAAAACAATAAAAAACAAAAAAAAGGCCTGCTTCCTTCCCTGTAATCTTTGCCATCTCTGATTCTAACAGGTAACCAGTTATCAGGTATAAATTTCTCGCACTGAAATTTGGGTACTACTTTAAATTTTGTCATCATACTTTCATTGATTATCTGCCATCCACATATAGTGAGCGTGTGTATCTGCTTGACCCTTATTTGCGACACCTTAATATTAACTTAGGGACTGCTAAATACATAGTGGATATCGACAGTTGCATAAAATTAATATTTTACAAAATATTGAGGTCTAAATTGCAAATTCTTTTTACAACACAGCCTCTATTTTACACTCTTGAGCTTGCTAGCAAATTCATTCGCTTTATTGTGCGCTTTACTTTACTGAATCGCTGCTGATCCTCTGCATCTTCTGCATCATCCTGCACGATTACATTAGAGCTTGTTAGTGGTATATAGAAATTAATAGGTTGCATTCATTATCATGTATATTTAAAAAATATCATCATAAATTTAGCATTTAGATTAATATATATATATATATATAACTGTGCATGCGTACTCGTAGTGGTAAAGTCTACGACCCTGTAGAGCCCAATACATACATGGATCCCAATGCTTCTTTATCTGGTATCACCTCATCAACAGATTACATGACTCTTGAAATTCTCAAAACTCTTGAGGAAATTAAAGCCCAAATGAACACCTTAGGACAGAGAATGGATAGGTTGGAAGTGGAATGACATGATGGAGGTCGTAATGAAGAGCGTCACCTTAATAACCGCCGAGGGGAGAGAAACAATATGAATTATAATCGATACGATGAGGATGAACGGTACTTGAAAAACATCAAAGTAGACGTATCGAACTTTGACGGCCGCTTAGACCCACAATATTATCTTGATTGGGTAATGAGTCTAGAGCGTTACTTCAAGTGGTACGAGATGTCCCAAGAGCGGCGAGTCCGTTTTGCTGCCATGAAACTGGTAGGACAAGCGGGACAATATTGGTCAATGTTTTAAGACTGATAGCCCTCAGGAGGCAAGAACCGATCCGGATTTGGGATGAGATGAAGGCCAAGTTAAGCCAGAAATACCTCCCAATTACTTTTCAGGATCAACTGTTAGACAAATGGAGCAGGCTAACACAAGGAACTCGCTCTGCTACGGAATACATTGAGAAATTTGATGAGTTCTTGACCCAGTGCAGCGAGTTCGTCGATGAATCCCCAACCGTAACCCTCTCCAGGTTCAGGTCTGGCCTTCGTGATGACCTCCGTAGGGAACTCTTTGCAAGGGGTGTTAGTGATTTAGAACACGCCTATCAGATAGTTCAGGACTTAGATGCGTCTCAAGGATCTTATTATCAACGAGGGTCAGATTACAAGAACCAAGGCATTAGAGCCCCCTCTGGACAGTCCCAGCTCAAACCCAATCCTAACAGTTCAGTCCTAACAGGAGATCTCAAGGGTAAAGGCCCAGTTGAGGGCGTGCCACGAACCAACCCCCGCACCCAATGTTTTAAGTGTCAAGGATATGGGTACGTAGAAAAGTTCTGCCCAAGCAAATTCAGAACCCTCTTTCTGAATGATCAATCAGATGAGGTGCAGGACGAACCTCAAAAGGAAGTTGTATTCGTAGGAAATGCGAGCAGTGATTCTGAGAATGATTTAGAACAAGAGGAATTTCTTAGTACTATCAGACAGGCTGTTGTCGTTCGATGTAACCTCGCTCAACCTAAAGACATGGTTGACTGGCGAAGAACCTCGATCTTTCATACATGGATAAAGATTGGTGATAAAAATTGTAAAATCATTGTCGATAGTGGAAGTTGCATAAATGCTATGTCATCTAGTTTGATTTCAAAGATAGGGTTGAAGACGATCCCTCACCCTAATCCGTACAAAGTTACCTGGATTAACACAGCATCGATGGAGGTGAATGAACGATGTCTTGTACCTGTGCAATTCGCCACCTATAAGGACAAAATTTGGTGTGATGTAATAACTATGGATGCAGGACATGTGATTCTTGGTCGGCCTTGGTTATTTGACATGGATGTAACTTTGTGGGGAAAGTCCAACACTAGTACTTTCAACTATGAAGGGCAACGGATCAAACTAATTCTGAGTCAACCCAGATCCAAACAAGAAAAAAAACCTGTGGACACGAGAAAAGAGAAGAATCTCAACTTAATCAGCCCTAAAGAAATTGAACAAGAAGTGATTAGTAGGGCACAAGTCATCGTTTTGGTTGCTCGAGAAGTAGCGAAAGAATCTCATGAAACGATTCTTCCTGAAGTGGCTCATATTATCACAAAGTTTGCTGATGTATTTCCTAACGACCTCCCTGTTCAACTGCACCAATGCGGGACATTCAACATGCCATTGATCTAGTTCCGGGAGCCACTCTACCCAACTTGCCGCACTATCGGATGAACCCAATGGAACATGCTGAATTACAGTGGCAAGTTGAAGAGTTATTGAGCAGAGAGTTCATACGAGAAAGTTTGAGCCCTTGCGCGGTCCCTGCACTGTTAATGCCGAAGAAAGATGGGACATGGCGTATGTGTGTGGATAGCCGTGCTATCAATAAAATAACGATAAAATATCGTTTTCCAATCCCCGGGTAGGATGATATGCTTGACATGATGACCAGTGCTACTATCTTTTCAAAAATAGATTTGAAGAGTGGTTATCACCAAATTCGAATTCGCTCGGGAGATGAATGAAAAACAGCCTTTAAAACGAAGGATGGGCTGTATGAGTGGATGGTCATGCCGTTCGGCTTGTCGAATGCTCCAAGTACTTTTATGAGAATGATGACACAAGTATTGCGACCCTTTATCAGAAAGTTCGTAGTTGTATATTTTGATGACATCCTCATTTATAGCAAATCAACGGAGCAACATTTGGACCACCTCACGCAAGTCTGCGTAGTTTTGAGAAAGGAAAGTTTATACGCCAATCCTAAGAAATGTACCTTTCTTACCGACCAAGTCATTTTCCTAGGTGGTTGTTTCTTCACAAGGTGTCTCCGCAGATCCCAATAAAATTAAAGCTATCGTGGAATGGTCAGAATCATGCAGTATTCGAGAAGTGAGGAGTTTTCATGGGTTAGCCACTTTTTACAGACGTTTTATTCGAAACTTTAGTACCATCATGGCCTCGATTACCGATTGTTTAAAGGGGAGGACTTCGAATGGACTAGAGCTGCTGCCAAGGCGTTTCGGGAAATCAAAGAGCGAATGACAGAAGCTCCTGTTATGAGGCTTCCAGATTTCACGAAAGTTTTTGAAATTACTTGTGATGCCTCAGGCGTTGGGATAGGTGGTGTTTTGAGTCAAGAAAAGCATCCCGTTGCCTATTTTAGCGAAAAGTTAAATGATGCTTAGCAACGGTACTCTACCTTCGATAAGGAGTTCTATGCGGTAGTGCAAGCTCTGCGTTACTGGCGCCATTACCTATTACCGCAAGAATTCATCATTTATTCAGACCATGAAGCCCTTAAGTATCTCAACTCTAAAAAGAAGTTGAATTCGAGGTATGGTAGGTGGGTAGAATTCCTTCAAGATTACACCTACGTCCTCAAGCATAAGGCCGGGGTGGAAAATAGGGTCGCTGATGCTCTTAGCCGTCGTCGCGCTTTACTTTCTGTCATGAGTACAGAAGTGGTTGGTTTCGAGAAGATCAAAGACACTTATGAGTCCTGTCCTGATTTTGAAAATATATACACTGTCCTAAGAGATAGTTTGACTCATGAGATTGATGGTTTTCTTCTGCAAGACGGATATTTGTTTCGCTCTCGTCTGTTGTGTATCCCTCGTACCTCATTGAGAGAATTTCTGGTATGGGAATTGCACGCTGGGGGACTTGCTGGACACTTCGGGCGAAATAAAACAATTGAAGCTGTCGAACATCGTTTTTATTGGCCAAGCTTAAAAAAAGATGTTGCAAGGCTTGTTAGTCAATGTCGTACATGTCAACTCGCCAAGCAACAAAAACAAAATACTGGTCTCTATACCCTCTACTAGTTCCTAACTGTCCTTGGCAAGATGTCAGTATGGATTTCGTGCTGGGTTTACCAAAAACAGTAAGGAAGCATGATTCCATACTTGTGGTTGTATACCGTTTTTTCAAGATGGCTCACTTCTTGCCATGTTTCAAAGCGTCGGATGCATCTCGGGTTGCTACAATCTACTTTGATGAAGTTGTTAGGCTGCATGGACTACCCAAAACAATTGTCTCAGACAGGGATGTTAAATTTATGAGCTACTTTTGAAAAACCCTGTGGCATAAAATGGGAACTAAACTTCAGTTTTTTACGGCCTTTCATCCATAAACTGATGGCCAAACTGAAGTAGTCAATAGAAGTCTTGGTAATCTGCTACGATGTTTAGTGGGTGAGAATCTTAGAGCATGGGATCTTGTGTTACCTACTGCTGAGTTTGCATACAACAGTTCTGTCAATAGAGCCATAGGCATGAGTCCATTTGAGGTAGTGCATGGTTATCAACCTAGGCAACCTATAGACTTAATTCCCATGGTACCCCATCATACTAGGATGTCTGAGTCAGCTGCATCATTTGCATCACACATTCATGACTTGTATAAGGAGATCAGCAAACAAATTCAGAAAAATAATGCAGACTATAAAGCTTCTGCAGATTCGTACAGGAAAGCACATAAGCTTAACGTAGGAGACTACGTGATGGTTCAGATTCGACCAAAACGGTATCCTTCTGGTACCGTGAAGAAATTGTATGCACGTAGTGCGGGACCATTCAAAATTTTGAAGAAAATTAATTCAAATGCATATGTGGTAGATCTCCCACCGGATTTTGGTATTAGTCCCTCTTTTAATATTAAAGATTTGGTTGCTTATAAAGGGCCCAATTTTTTCTCTGATAATCCTTTATTGGATGAGCCTTCCCCTGAGCCACCTCCTGAGAGACCCTTATTACCTCCTCTTCCCCAAATACATCCTACTCATATGGCAGAACAAATTGATGAAATTATTGATGATCAGATTGTCTCTACTAGAGATGATGGTTACCATAGATTTTTAGTTCGTTGGAAAGGACTACCTGATTCTGATAACACTTGGATTAATCGAGAGGAACTCCAACGATTAGACCCTAATCGTCTGGAGCATTATGAGAGCCATGGAGGTTCACATTCGACAGAGTCGAGTTTTTCCCAACCCCGAGGGAATGATGGGGACATCTCTCCAGGATTGCGATTCTGCACCAGGAGGCGTCGTCGCACACTTTCAGTTTGGTTCGATTAGGGCTGGGAAATTCAAGTGACATTAGGCTGCTCGTTTTAGTTATTTTTTCCTTTTATTGTAATTTTTATTTATTTGGTAGTTTCTTTTAGTCCCATATCGGTTGTAATGGGATCTTTCCGTTGATGTAGGCCTATTTAAGGTCAGGACTGGTATTGTTATTGAGAGTTTTTTTGGATGAATGAAAATTACTTTTAAGCTTTGTAGCCTGTGTGCTTTGGGTGAGAAACCCTAGGGAGAGAATCCCGCCCGGTTCCCTATCAGATTATCTATATAAATAAATAAATATTGTTATTATCTTTTTAAGATAAGTAACACCATTCATTATTTTAAATAGTTTAGGGAATTCAAACTTTAAAAAATGATATTTAATTAGTTTACTGAAAATTTTGTTATTTTTGGATTATCATTATATCTTTTTGTTATAGTTGATTGCATCTAAAGATCATATTTTTTAAATGATTTGTTTTCTTAAAAATCTGTATTGATTTGGTTGGTTACAAATCATGGTACACACATATTCTTGTAGTATGTATGAGATACAACAGGTTCATGAAGTGTTGCAATAAAAACTAAATTGATGTGTCTCCTGATCTAGTTTAATACATCTTAATGCATAAATAAGTACAATGATAACAACAAATAAGTGTTTTCCCAAATTTTTGGGTTGGTTACATGTTCTTCCATTCATTTTTTTCTTCCAATCATTGCATGGTCATCTGCTCAGTTAAATGAAGGACTAAATCCTTCGTAATTGCCCCCATCCAAGCTCATGTAGGCATCCATCACCTGTGATCCTATTGCTATCACTTATTCAGCGCACTTGTTGGCTCACCCGTGCTCAAATTGATTCTTATTTCATCTCAAACGGAGAAACCTTAACTTATTACGCACTTATTTCCTATACTATTTCTTAATCTATTGCCACTCATCCATCTCAATATTCGCATTTTTGTTACAATCATTTTTTTGAACATGTTTTTTCAATTACCTAACATTCTTAGCTATGGAGCTTTGTAGAACTTCTCTTCAATTTAACTGGTATGTTATGATAACAGAAAACCCTAGAAGTATTTCGTCACTTTAATTCTCCTGCTTTGGTTCTATAAATCATGTCTTCCTTGATCACACCATCTTCATGAATAATTGATCCTAAATAGTGAAAATACATTCCAAGGAATTTCTTGGCCATTAATTTCTATTAACAATCACATGTTCTGTTTTTGTTGTAATAATCCTTTAAGGTATATTCGGATTGACTCAATCCTGAGGGAGTCCTTGATTCCATTTTCTAATGGATTTGGGAACTCCATAGGAACGAAATGTTTGGCTATCAAATTTTGACCAAGATCCCAAGGATTGCGGTCAAAAAATTGGCCCAATCTTTTGCATTTAGAAAAAAAAGAGGTCTTGACCTCCTTTTCTAATCTAAAGGATCTCTTTCAACTATAAGACTTGTTTTTAGATAGAAATCAGTGACTTGTATTGCAAGTGATATATTAACCAAACACACTCTTAGATTGTAATCCAAAGATTTCTACTTTTTGGAGAACAAGTGCAATCCAATAGATTTTCAACCAGAATGAATTCAATGGATTTTCGTCATAACAATCGAGACTAGTTTTTAGATTCAAAGTTTTTCTCCATCTTTCTACTTTGGAACTGATTCATTCCCTAGTCTCATCAAATAATACTATATCGTCAACTAACAAACAAACAAACATGGAACGTGGAACTTCATCCTGATATGTGTATAACAACATAAGGCTTAATTTAAGAAACTACCACCGGATTTCATAGATTTTCAGAAATTTACCATGAACTTGCTTTATTATTCTTAACCCCATTGAAGTTTCACCATTTTTTCAGATAACTATCATCCATCAACTCGGTTAAAAAGTGGTCATACGTTTGGCACGTGACTTTTTATGACGAAAAATACCCTTAGCTTTATCATCAATATCATAAACTAGGTTTAGGTAGGGGTTTGTTTTTAAAAAAAAATAATAAAAAGTTATTTCTCATGAAGAATAAAACTATCATTTTAAAAGTATCTTAATATGCAAGTAATACAGATTAATATAATTATTTATTGTTTTCATTCTGGTAAAAATTGACATACAAGGGTAAAATGTAATTCTGAAATGAATGTAAGGATAAATATTGTAAAATTATGATTTTGTGATTCTACTAATGAACATGATAGCTATTTGAAAAAAGCTTAAACTTTATGGTAGTTTAACGAAAGATCACAGATCATGGGAGCTACAATTAATAAAACAAATTCATGGTAGTTCAATGAAAAATGCTAAAGTTCAATATTCTTTGAAGTTATGCCAACAAATAAAGATAGTATCTTATTTGAAAGTTTGACATGGAATGAAATTTTGGAGACCTGATAAAAAGTTTTCTATAAAACAATTTAGTATAGGAAAAACATATAACCCTAGTAAAAATAGTTCTTTTGAAAAAGCTCTATTTAGCTTTTCGCGACATGGTTTTTGGTGCATATTTCTAGGTAGTATAACACATACAAATATTGTGCATATATATTTTGTTGTGATTGAGGTGGCAATGTGGTCAGATTAGGTCAGATTTGATATTACCCAGTTATGGGTCACCTAACCCGACCATTTTATAATAGGGTCAGAACTTCTAAACAAACTAATGTAGGAGATCAAAGCAAGCCAGCAGACCAAGACAGAGCTCAAACTGTCGACCGACAAACTCAACTGTCGACAGCTTACTTTCACCTGTCGACAGGCCGTCGACAGGCGTTTTACGAGAGTTGGAGTTTTACAGTATGTAGACAGCTGACTTGCACCTGTCGACAAGCTTAACCCCCGGTCGACAGGGCCTTACCCAGCTGTCGATAGCCCTGCACATATTTGCGTATCCGACTCAAAATAGGATTCAATTTTTAGTTCTGAATTGAACTCCGATTTGTTTTCTTTTTTTGTTTGATTAGGTTTTCTAATTAGGTTAATGTTCTTTTATTGCATATATTAGGCCATTGTATCTTAGGTATTGTATCTAAGTTTTAATCATCAATAAAATTGATTTTCTCTTTTCAATTGCTCGTGGATTCAAGTTGGTTATCCTTTGTTAGTGAATTCAAGTGCTATATCCTACCTAAAGTTATCCTTTAGAGCTCGTTGGCGCTATAACGAGATCTAACCGGCGTTGTCCGCTTTCTTATTTGCGTCAAGTGGTATCAGAACTTTGGCTACTTTCTAGCGATGGCAAGAGATAGCGATGGACTGCAAGGCCTATCCACAAAGATATGCACTGTTGAAGGGGAGATCAATGCTGTCAAAATATTAGACAACGTGCCAAGAGCTCAAGAGATTGTCCCTCAAGATCGATGACAAAAGTCTGGTCGATGCTATGTACCGAACCGGACGCGGTCATTCATCAACTAATCTTTCACCACCACCTCCACCCTTACATTTACCACAACAACCAACACATCAACCACCTCCAATACAATCAACCTCACATCATCTACCCTCACATCATCCACCACCAAAACATCATCGACGAAATCCCCAATTTGATGAATTCTCGGACGAGAAAGAATTGGGCAATTTCATCTCTATCAATACGATGATTTTGAAGACGAATATGAAGATGAAGGATGATTTATGGAAGACGAAGAAGATTTACTAATCCTAACCCAAACAGGAGGCGAATTTCCTAATCCTAACATGAAAAGCAGATTTTTCTTATCCTAATGATGGTAGGAAAAGGGAATACCCAAGTCCTAATGAATATAGGATGAAGCTTGAGATTCCTTCCTTTAGTGAGAATCTTGATATCCAATCCTTCTTGGGTTGGATTTATGAAGAAGTTCTTTGACATGGCTTGTGCCCCACGGAGAAGCAAGCCAAGTTTGTGGTATACAAACTCATGAGAGGAGCAGTCACATGGTGGGACCAGTTGCAAATGACAAGAAGACATCAAGGTAAGCCGCCCATTATGACATAGAGGCACATGAAATAATTATTTCAAGGTAGATTCCTTCCACCTGATTATCAACAATTATTTTACAATAAATTTGAATATTGTCAACAAGGTACAAGGATTGTCATGACATATACAGAGAAATTCTATCGATTATTATCACGTTGTGATTTATCTATAATGAAAGAACAACCAGCGGCAAAGTATATTAGTGGTCTAAAATACGCTATTCAAAAGCGTGTGATCCTTCATGATGTGTTCTCTGTTGATGAAGCTCCCAATAAAGCATTGAAGATCGCGAGAACACAAAGTAAGGCTCCACCTTTCAGGCATCCAATGCCAAATGAAGAGTCAATTGAAGAGTCAGTAAGTGAGGTATGAGTTCAACCGATTTTCACAACGGTTAACTGACCGCTAGTCCGTCAGTGGATCAATGCCCCTGCATCAGCACCAGCAACAACTGCCGTAGCTACAAAGATCAAGGAAGAAGTTACTTCGCTTACTGAAATTCCCGAGAAGATGAGGTTATTATTGGAAGAGTTAAAATGAGTTGTGCACGACAAGCTTCCATAAAGATTACCACTCATGAGAGATATCCAACATCATATTCCGAGAGCAAGTCTACCTAATCTTTCACACTATCGGATGAATTTTGAAGGAGAGTAAAGTTATAAGGAGAAGGTTCAATTGAAATTGGAGAAAATTAATGCAAAATATAAAGCGACAATTAAAAAAAGGCGGGAGAAATTCCTTGAGAAAAAAGATATGGTAATGTTCAAGACATTCAATATGGCAGATCTCTATGAATATCACCCTACCAAGCAACTATACTCAGATTATAACTTGAGAACGAGTTATTTTGAAGAGGGAGGGACTGATGTAAGAGATCAAAGCAAGCCAGTAGACCGAAACAGAGCCCAAATTGTCGATCGACAAACTCAGCTGTCGACAACTGATGTTCTCCTGTCGGCAGACGTTTCCCGAGAGTGAGTTTTATAGTCTATCAACAGCTGATTTGCACCTGTTGATATGCTTAACTAGCGGTCGGCAGGGCCTTACCCAACTGTTGACAACCCTGCACATATATGCGTATTTGACTCTAAATAGGATTCAGTTTTCAATGCTGAAGTGAATTCCAATTTGTTTTGTTTTGTTTTTGTTTGATTAAAAGGTTTCCTAATTAAATTAGTATTCTTTTTTATTGCATATATTAGGCCATTGTATTTTAGGTATTGTATCAAAGTTTTAATTCAAGTTTTAATCTTCAATAAAATTGAGTTTATCTTTTCAATTGCTCGTGGATTCGAGTTGTTTATCATTTGCTTGTGAATTCGAGTGCTCTATCCTGTCTAAAGGTATCTTTTAGGGTTCATTGGCGCTAGAACGAGATTTAGCAGGCGTTGTTCGCTTCCTTGTCAGCGTCACAAACACAATAACCATTTATAGACTGATTAACCGAACCCTTCCTGGGTTGTCTGGTTAAGAAAGATGAGGGCACTTTTTTGAAAGTTTCCTTTAAAGATGTTGTAGAAGCCAAGAACTGAACCCTTGCTCCCTGATCTGTTTAGTAAAGGTAAGGCCATTTATGCCTGATTGGTATCTGATATCTTCTTGTCCTGTTCGTGGGTGGGCAAAAAACAAAACTAGGATTCATCTCTGATGCACTATATTAGTAAAAGGTCTAAATTGAAGCGCATATACAAATAGTTGTAGACTTCTCCCAATGGGTAAGATTAAATTACTGTTAATAATTTTTCTGGTTCTACTTGGAGACCATCTGCTTGCATCCTTAGTGAGATTCCTTTATTTTGTGTCAGAGACAAACTTCCTTTCGATGAGGTGCAAATTTTCCTTTTTTATTTTTGACTTCAACCTATATGATCAACTCTACCCATTTTAATTTCGTTGCCATTGGGCTGCTTTACTGTCCACAATATGGGAAATAGATATTTAGCATCACATTTGTCACGTCTCTCAAACTATACTGGTTGCATCTTTTATTGCTACAAGTTTTCATTGAAAATATCTACATGTTGCTTGCTGTCTTTAAGTACTGTTTCTGGACTTAAATGCCAATTTGGCATTTTTGGAATGCTCTGAGAAATAATTGGAGATTATATTGTGCCCTTTTACTCTCAACAGATTTGAGGCAGGAACTCCTGCAATTGCAGAAGCTATAGGATTGGGTGCAGCTATTCATTATTTGTCAAGCATTGGTATGCAGAAGGTCCATGATTATGAGGTGGGCTGACTTGTTTGTCTTGTTCTGTGTTGTAAGAAAAATGAAAATATTAATTATGTGACTTGTGATTTTCTCAGCTGAGAAACAAGTTTTGCGTCATTTCATTTATCATGATGATGAAGCCTAGTAGCCCAATAGAATAATCTTCAATTATTAATCATATCCTTGATGCTTATATGAAGTTATTGTGTTTGAAGTGGTTGGGATTGCCAATAATTTGTTGCCATACATTTTGCTGTGTTTAAGAAGCTCGCTTGTATATTTCTTCCAGGTCTGTCGATTTGCATTCATTTACTCGGGTTAAATTTAAATGCTTCTATTGATGATCAATTGTCTATCTGGAACTTGGGGACATTTCTAAACTTCTTCTGCAAGAGTCAATTAATCTTTGTTCCTTGGCAAAGTTCTCCTCTTGCATTAGACAGTTCAGTATAATCGAAACTCTAAAAATACAGGCTACAAGTATGTGGACTCAAATAAGTGTATTGAAACCAATAAATATTGCCAAATGCTTTTGTGTAGAGAACCAATGTTATTTAAAGGGAGACGGGTCATGCTTCCGCAATATTGTCTTGGACCGACTACAATGTTGTCAAGGTGCAAGGCGAGGCAATCACCCAAATAAAGTGAGGCTCATTTTGTTAAGTTTCTAAAAGTAACGAGAGTACATAGAGTAAGGATATGTAATCTTTCTTAATTGCCTCCATCCATGTTTTTTAGCCGTCCTCTAGTCTTCATTGCCCCAATAACTATGATTTATCTCTTTTCCTAATTGGCACACTTATTAGACTGTGTTGCACATGCACAAACCATCTCACTCGATTATCCCTTTTTTCCCCCTTTTTTGTCAACTCATCCAGCATTGTCATTTTTGCTACAATCATTTTTTGGACATGCATTTTCTTAATGGTCTAACATTCTAAACCATAGAGTGTGCAGCAGGTTTTATAGTAATTGTATAGAACTTTTTCATGTGTATCTTACGATCACATAAAACACAAGCATTTTTCTATTTTAGTCATCCACTTTGATTCTATGAATCACATCTTTTTCGATTCTAGCATTTTGATGAACAATTGATCCCAAATAATGAAAATGAACACTTCAAGGTATTTCTTGGCAATCAATCTTTCCCATATGCTCATTTCTTCTCGCCATTTTGCTAAAGTTATATTTTATATTTTCTGTTTTTATTCTACTAATTAAATCCTTTAGATTATAAAGTTTCTCCCTATCTTTCTAGTTTAAACTTATTCCTTTTCTTGTCTCGGCAAATAATATTTTATTATCAACAAACAACATAGATCTTATGCACCATGTGACTTCATGGATGAATATGTCTGGCAAGATTACCTATCACTAATGTAAAGAGACAAAGAGTTAATGTTGAACTTTGGCGTAAGCCTACGGTGATAGGGAATGACTTCTCTGTTCTAATTGTTTTTACCCTAGTTATTGCTCCATCATGTATATATATCTCTAATCACATCAAAGTGCCTACTAGATACTTGTTTCTTTTCTAAAATTCACCTCATCACCTCTCTAAAAACTATCATAAGCTTTCTTTAAAAGAATGAAATCATATATAGGTCTCTTTTCTTCTCCCACTGTACTCTCCATCAACTACCGTAGCAAATAAATAACTTCTATAGTTGACCTCCCAGGCATAAGATCAAATTGGTTTTCAAATACAAAATTTTCTTTCTTAGTTTTTGTTCGATTATTCTCTCTCAAAATTTCATTATATGACATATAATCTTGATTATATATCTTTTTATTTTTATATATAGGTACTAAAGTGCTATTCTCCATTCATCTGGTATTTATCTAGTATCTATGATGTTAGATAACTTATTTTACCATGCTAATCCCACATCTCCTAGACACTTCCAAAGTTCAACAGGAATAACATTCGTAAGCAACTTAGTGAAACAAACAAATTTCACTGAGAGGAATCAACAAAGAAAAAATAGAACTGGTATGCAGAAATTTTTATTTGAGAGATTGTCCACTCTTTCGGTTGTCATATTCTTTAAGGTTCCTTTAACTTCTCTAAGCCTAATTATTCGAATATATTTATAGTTTCTATTAGACATTGAATTATTTATTTGTATGTTCGGTTATCCTATGTGACTTATTAAACAATTTGTGAAAATAACTTTACATTGCTTTAATTTTATCATTCTTTTTAGTAAGACTCTTTGATTTTCACTTTTGATACCTCTATTACGTGAGTCTCTAATTATTTCTTTCCTTCATCTTGTGTCTTGCCTTTCTTTCTAGCTTCTTATATCAATTCTTATATAGTTTGGATTTAGCCTCACTTTGCTTCCTTGCTAACTTATATTTCTCTAACTACTTGTTTCTATGTAAATCCTTATATAATATCCCTTTTGCTTTAATTACTTTTTGGACTTCTTCATTCTACCACAACTCTTCTTATTACTTATTAGGCAATCTATTACTCCTAGATTCTCCAAGAATTTCTCTAGCCATGATCTTGATGCACTAGATAGATTGTTCCTCTTGTTTTAGTTTCTTTATTCACGTTCTAACTATTTCCTTTTATCATTTCATCCTTAAAATGTGTCAAACTCACTTCTTTGAAGTTCCTCTCATCTATTTCTTGTTCTCCTATTTTCTCTAGTTCTTTTCAACTTCTTAATGTAAACATCTAATACCATCAACCTGTGTTGTGTGGATAAAATCACTCCCACTATAACTATGTTATCCTTGCAGCTAATCCATCTATCCTTCTTGTAAGGGAAAAATCTATATGATTATTGTTTGATCCACTCTTAAAAAAGATATCAAATATTTCATTTCTCTTTTTTAAACACTTATTTGCTATCATAAGATCATAAAATGTTTTAAAATCTAAAATCATATCTCCCACAACTATGATCTCCATGCATTTTTTCATATCCAACATTGTTGTTACTGACATGCCATTTAGTTTTCCTCCCACAAACAATTTTTCCTCGTGAGATTCCTTTAATTAATTCATATATATGGTCCCAAAATTCCCTTTTAATATTACCAGGCAATCCCACTTGTGGTGCACAACAATATTAATTACCTCTTCTACCAATACAAGTTTTATTAGTATAGTTCTTTCTTTAACTCTTTTTACATCAATTGCATTTCAACAAGTATTCCCACCTTGTTTCTTTATGCAAAAAAATTGTATTAATCCTTCTTCTAGTCATCATATTTATAACTCTTGTCATCTTTCCAGAAGCATATCTATGTTCAAGTAGCTAACCTGCTCTCATGCATAATCTTCATACCCTAGTTTTCTTATAACCACGTATTCTATTTCTATTTAGAACCGTACTTGAAGGTCAATGTGGCACTTGAGGAACCCTGACCTGCCTTGTTCATTGCACTAGGGTGTTGTCGGTGGAATGCTTCGCTTCCAGGGGACACCTTGTTAAACCGCCCTTGCCTAGTTATCATTGCATCAGCTTGACATCAATCAATGCAACATGCTGCAGTGGAGACGCCCCAATGAATGTTCTTTAGGATTCATGCCATATAGATCTGACCATGTTTTGCGCTGGCTGCTGGGTACTATGTTTTGCGCTGCTTGTACATAACAGTAACCCTCCTTTATGCTGGCTTGGGATAGGCAGTGAAATTGGGCGTAGTACAGGCAAACTTTAAATTCGCCATTGAAACTATATTAAGTAAGCCATAATCCCTTTCTTTGGTATAACTGAAGCAAAACGGAGAAGAAAGATCCCAAGTATCTCAAGTTATATATGAGTGTTGGAAATATGTATATGACTTTTCATTCATGTTGTGTGCATTTCCCTTAACCTTTTGATCAAGCCAGCCCCATGGAGCATTTTGAATTATTTGAATTTTGCAGTTACAGTTTAGTTGGAGTTATTATATCTATAGAATTCCCATTGCCACCACCACCAAAAAGAGAGAGACGGGAGAAAAAGAGAGCTAAAAAAAGAAAAGAAAAAGAGAGTAGCAAGTGCTAGTTTGGCAATAAGCAGCCGCCACATGATGACATCCTGGGGGTGGGGTTCGGGATGGAGAATATAGTGAAGAAAAGCAAATGTCAAAGGGATCAGAAGCGAGGAAGGGAGGGTAGGAAGAGGTGAAGGAAGGGAGGAGAATATGTGAGATAGAAGATCCTCAAGGAGAACAGTTGGAAGGGAGAGACATGTACAAAATAAGAGATGAATAACGAAATTTATAAAGAGAATAAAAAGAGGCGCGAAATAAGTTTAATTAAAGAGAGACTGGAAACCTAAAGGAGAACAGAATGAAGGGAATGAGAGGAGTACATAGGAAATGAATAAAAGATATTATGAGATAAGGAAAACACTCACAGAAGAAGTTTAAATAAATAGAAGGGGTGGGGGGGTGGGGGGTGGGGTGGTGGACTTATTCAGTTGATGGGTTCCCTTCGTTAGTCGGGCAATTACCTCATGCCTTGTTGGTCTGGGTGCAGCCTAGGAAATGCAAGGTGCATCACCTCTCTGAACTAGCATTGTTTTGCTCCCAAGCATCTGGGGGCTTCATGTTGCATCACCTTGAACCTCGGAGTAATCATCTTCAATGGCCCTTACTTCATAATACTAGTTCTTCTAAAATTTGAAGATTAAATTGTTCGAACTGCAAGTTGATATCTATTGGTTTCATGTTTGAGTGCTTTACTTGTATTTTTTAGGTAACATAGAGTAAGAAACCTTAATAGAATAAATTCTTGTAAAACTTTTAGGGGTTTATTTCCTAAAAGTCCTGCAACATCATGGGTGTGTGCCACCTGTTCTTGAACGAAAGAATTTTGTTGCCTTTGTAGTGATTGTCTTGATCTTTTCTTTTCATGAATGTATGAAGTTCTTATTGTTACTTGTTTTTTTTTCTCTTTTCTAGAAAGAACTGGCGAACTATCTCTACCATAGCCTCCTCTCTATCCCAAATGTGCGCATCTATGGCCCCCCTCCCTCAGAAGCTGTCCATCGTGCTGCTCTCTGTTCATTCACTGTTGAGAATATACCTTCAAAAACTATTGCCACTTATCTTAAAGAACAGGTAAAACTCAATTTGAGTGCAATGTGCTTTTTCTTTCCCTCATTTGCAATGTAATGAAAGCAATTGTTATTGTCCTCAGGATAGGTTCGTCATTAGTACGAGCATGTGTTTGTTGTGCACTTTTAATCTTACTCAAAAAACTGCTTTCTGGGAACGGTGAATGCTTAAACTTAGGAATTTACTCTAAAAAAATGGCTTGAGGCATCTGGGAGGGTTAAGGCTTACTTGAGTAATTTATATGCTACACCTTATTGCACCTTTGCACTTAGATAAGATATTGAAGTTTTCTGCAGAATACATCTGCATGCCCTCAACTACTTATATTATGTGTTCTGGGTATCAACAATTTGTGTTAATATTTATACCTCTTGTGCGTGTTGTTACTAGTTCAATGCTGTAGCATTCCTGTACTGTTGTAATATTGCCAACATGTCAGCCCACATGTTCTTGAGCATTCAACACCATGACATTCAGGCAAATAAAGCTTGTTACATTTTTCGCTCAACGTCCTTGACTTGTCTGGATTGATCTGACACGTCGCTTGACATTTTGCCTGAAATATTCCTGGCACAGTGTCTGACACATGTATTATAATAATGTTGTTCAATTTCCTTTTGAGGATATTGTTGTTGTTCATTAATTTGTTTATTTACTTTTTATGTTTACTATGTATTATAGTGTATAAGTTATTATTGTGTAGATCTTTGTTGTATTGGGTGCACATGAACATGCCCTCCTTTTATCACATTTATATTTAGGTTTTACATTTTTTTTAAAGATAGATAACAATTAGGATGCTACATTCACATTAAAATTTTCAATGCTTTTATACCCGCATATATATATATATATATATATATATATATATATATATATATATATATATATATATAGAAAAATGTATATCAGCCGACGGCTGAGAGACCCTCTCAGCCTGCGGTGTCGTGGCACATTATTAGCCACACTAGAAAAGACGGCCCGCTTACCGAAATAGTTGAAATTATTAAATAGCCCTGCTGTAAAAGACAATAGATTTGTATAGTTTATTATAATTTTATATTTTCTGACGTTACTCAATTTTGTTACAATTATCTTTTATAACTGCGACCAAACTGCAAACATTTTTTTATCAAATCACGAAACTAATTTGAATCCTTCTTTTATTATTTTTTTTGTTATCTGATTTGAAATTTAATGATTTTTTTAATATAGTCGCAGTTTTACTTTTTTTCGCATGCAATGTATAAATTTTTTTTTTTTTACATATTGAATTCGGATAAGGACTGCGACTATGATCGCAGTGCTTAACGAGAGCAAGTCGTGGTACTGCGACTATGGTCGCAGTACTCAGGACATCATTTTTTGGGCGAGTTTTTTTTTGCTAAGTTATATGTAATAACGGTGTCTAAGGACTGATACTATAGTCGCAGTTTATGTATGGTTTTATATGTTTGATCTTCACTGTAACTTATTGCATGCGAAGTAGGACTGCGACTATGATCGCAGTGTTTAAGAACAACAGTGGCAATCGTAGGACTGCGACTATAGTCGCAGTGTTTAAGGAGAACAGTCGCAGTGTTTAAGAACAACAGTGGCAATCGTAGGACTGCGACTATGGTCGCAGTGTTTAAGGAGAACAGTGGCAATTTTCTAATTTGCGATATACAGTGAAATATACAGTGAAATATACTGATTTGAGAGGATTGCGATGATGTTCGCAATATTATCTGTTCATACAATTTATTTTGGACTGCCGTCATGGGAGCTGTTTATAACTTTATTGAATGCAAAACTATCAAACTGTTTATGACTGGACAGCGACCGTGGTCGCAGTTTCATATGTAATTATAATATGAGTACTGCGACCACTATTTCAGATAAGATGCAGAATTAATACCTATACGGTATACTTTGTATGTATTTTAACAATGTGAAAGATTATTTTGCAGATAGAAGTAAATTTTATTTATAACATAATATGGCGAGAAAGAGACCTTACAAAAAAAGAGCATTAAAAGCTTTTAAGAGAAGACAAAATAACGTTGAATATCAGAAGATTAGGAAATCCTAATCCTCGTCATCATCACCATGATAAGCAGATTCGTCTTCTTTATTCTCCTGGTCTTCCTGTTCATCACTTATTTCCTCATCATCTTCCTATTTTTGAGGTTTTTTGGTTCATCGATAAACTCCCAGAATGGATCGTCTCTATCAAGCTCTTCGTCCGATCTGTTGCGAGAAAGCGAGCCTATAACATCAGAGGACATGCTTTCATCAAGCATGCCTCCGTCAAGTGGCAGAGGAATAATGTCCTCCTCACTAACCCACATGAAAACTTCATCATCATCATGAATAGGAGGATCAGTTAAAATATTATTTGATGTAGTGAGATAGTCAAAAGGAGTGAAGTCCAGACTGGTATCAGATTCCAGACTGGTATCAGATTCACTAGAATACCCTGAAGAAAGAGGACCGGTGGGGGATTGATTGAAGTTGAATTCTGAGTGTTCAGAGGAAGAAGATGGGGAAGACATGATTCAAGAATGAATTGTTTTTCTGGAAGTTTTTGAAATCAAATTGAAAAGGAACAAAAATATAGTTTTTAGATATGAGATAATATATTAGTTACAAGCACTATATAAAGGTTAATAATGTGAAAGAACATGAATAGTAATAATAATTGTTATAGGTGACGGTTGAGTATGGTTAGAAGTGGTAAAAAAAAAATTAAATATTTAATTGAAGAGTTATGGCTGCAGAATCCGAAGAGTTTCTTTTTTTCCAGAGGTTTACTACGTGAAGTACAAATAAACTTGTTATAGAATGTTTTGCCTATATCTTTAGATTACGTATGGTGCACATCTTTCCTTTATCGTGATTAACATTAGTGCATCTCTTTTTTCTAGACTGTTGTTGTATCACGGTAGATAGATTATTAATTACTTCATTAAATTCAGTGTAATTAATATGGTATTTTTATAAGATATGATATACGCGAACTGATCTCAGGGTCGCATAGCTAAACTACCTTGTAAAATTATAAAAAATCTTTTACATAAGGCATGCGAAAAAAGATTGTGACTTTGGTCGCAGTGCTGAAAAAGATTGCGACTTTGGTCGCTGTTCTGAACGAGGTCGCAGACGTGATATAAAAAAGGAAGGCGACTAGGGTCGCAGACGTGATATAAAGGAATGCAACTAGAGTCGCAGACGTGATATAAAAAAGTTTTTGTTATACTATGACTGCGACTATGATCGCGGAATTTGTAAAACGGTGAGAATTCTGTTACAGAAGGCATTCTTCTGTTTATTTCACATTATGTTAATCCAATTTTTTCTCTATTATATTTTCGATGTACAGGCCTGTAGTAGAATTACGAATTTTATAACTGTAGATATATTCAACTGAAAATTATTTTAGCTAATTTTTTTTTGTGGATGAGTTTTTTGTCATTTTGATTCACGAATGTTTAGGCAGATTTATGGGGTATTTTTGTCATTTTGATTCACGAATGTTTAGGCGGGATTTTTTTTGTTTTTTTTGGCGCCTACACTCTGCAGCCGATCTGTGGCATATATTCAGCCACGTCACCGCGGGCTGAGAAACTCTCTCAGCCGTCGGCTGAGGTACAGTAACCCCATATATATATATATATATATATATATATATATATATATATATATATATATATATATCTTTTACCCACTATGGTGCCTGTTATTAATGTCTCAACATGTCGCCAACCCCCGCTATTCTGATATTGGATCCCCCAGCCATGAACAAAACAACCATTTTGTGAACAATGCAGCAAGGATTGAGGCTTTTGTTTGCTTATTATTTATTTCTCTTCTTGCATGTGGGAAGACAACTATACTGTGTTTGTTACTCTGAATTATCTAATGGAACATATATTTATAAATTATTGCATTTCTCCCCTTATGTATAACATTTCTGTTTTTTTTTTTTTCAAAAATCTTTCTTAGTTTCATGTGGCTATTGGCTGGGGCCATCATTGTTCTCAGCCCGTCCATCGTTTCTTAGGCATCAATGAAAGCTGCAGAGCAAGCCTTCGGTTCTACAACACCAAAGCAGAGGTGGATTGCTTCATTCAAGCACTTAAAGATACCATCAAGGTTTATGCTTCACAACATTGAGTAACACTACTGTTTTCCCCTAGTCGACAGGCATTTGTGCTGTGTCAGATTTTGTTAATGTGTAAATGCTAGTTTTATTTTATTTCACTTTTCTAAGAGAAACCCGTAACTGATAATTACTAGCTTTATGTTTTAGGGTATATAATTTCTGGATGATAACATTGGTTATAGATTATGGCACTCTGAACCTTCTGTAATTATATCGAGAAATGAAAAATTGATTCCCATTCAATTTCAAATACATGCCTTCTGATTCTTGAATAGATTTAACTTACGCCCCAAAAGCAGTATCTTTGCTGCTGTTTGTGGCATGCATCTGTAATCTGACAGGAAACAAAGAACCGCAGAAAAGTTTGTTGAAGCGGATCTCTTGCTGACAATTTTGCGTTTCAAGACCTTTTCATAGTTCAACTGATGACGAATCTTGCTAGTCACTGATATATGCATGTCGTGCCAATGCAGCATGGAATCGATGCTAGGACTGCAGAGGACTAGTTCTATCGATTTTTTTTTTTTTTTTTTTAAAAGATACTTATAGTCATGGAAGCACGCCCAATTGATGAGTAAGAATATTGACAGTTTTAGCTTATTATTTTCATTATTATACTTTGTGACTAGTTCTTTACAAATCATCTGAAATCATGCTTTATTGGAGACACCTTGATGTATTTTTCTAGCAGTGTCATCTCAGATATCTTGAGCTACCAATACTAAAATCAATGAAAAAAATCTGAAGTTACAAGAGCTTGATGACTCCTTCAAATTTACCTGATAACTTCAAAGAATCTGAGGGCTCCGGCTATGCATTTGATTCCCACTCGGACAGTAAAAGTTGCGAGGTTATTGTTTGTTTTGGGTTTAAGTTTAACCCATTGTTTAAAATCTTGGTCTAGTATGAGTAATTGCTTTTAGTATTAATATTGTACATATCGGCTGTCAATATCAGTAATATTAACAATATGGTCAATAACAACCCCCTTGTTTTGAGTTAATATTGTATCACGCACCCAAAAACCGACATGATATCACTCATATCAGAATCGGCCAATTTTTGAGACCATGGTTTATCCTAGGGCATTTTATTCAAAAAAAAAATTCTTTATTTAATAAATAATTTCAAAAATCAACCTTTGCCAAACTATTCAAAAAATCGACTTCTGACATGCCATGTCAGCGGCGAGGTGATTCGCCCGCTAGCGTTGCGCCTGTGCTATCAGGGTTGATTATTTGGTTCGTTCGGGGTTGGCAACCCTGGACGAGTCTATTTTCTTGGTTGTATATTGCCTTGTCTGGGGTTGCCAACCCAAAATGAGCAAATTTTTTTTATATATATAATTTCGCTTTTTCGGGAGGCAATAATTGGGCAATTTTGCCCAAGTCAGATTCGTCCGGGGTTGGCAACCCCGGATGAGCGAAAATTATTTTTATTTTCGCTTGTCCGAGATTGCCAACCCTAGAAGAACCTGTTGCACAAGTCAAATTCGTCTAGGGCTCGCAACCCGGGATAAGCGAAAATTCTTTAATTTTTGATTTTACGCTCGTCCGGAGTTGCCAACCCCAGACGAGCCTGATTTGGGCATTTTTTTTCCCCCAACTTACACATGATTCAACTTGTATGCTGAATCACAAATATTGCAACCTGTATAAATCTCAATATAACAAAATTTTAAACAATTATTACAATTACACAATAATATTATAGTATCACAACACGTATCATAATATCATATCATAATAACAAAATTTTATAAATTATATCCAAAGATCTCAAAAATTCTCACGAATTCATATCATATCAAAATTTCACAAATTATATCTAAATATCTCAAAAATTCTTAAAAAGTCATATCATGTCAAACTTTCACAATCATATCAAATTTCTTTAAATTTCTGAAAATATCCAAATACGAGTATAAAAAAAAAAATCATCGTAAACACGATATGCACGTGATATTTGTCTTCGTCCTCGCCCACATGCAAGGGCAGCCTGGGATGGTCTGACCTCCTCCTCCTGAGCTCCTCGACATCATTGAGACGGTCCAGGCTCATCATCTCCAAGGTCCTCCTCGTTATCTCGACGTCGGATGTGTCGTCCATTAATGGGCTGGGACGGTCCCGTTTTGTCTTGCACCTGGATGTTGTTCACGTCAGATATAAATGACGCGGCTCATTGGGACACCGCATGGGTATGCATATCGGCTCTTGCTAACTATCCCCTGGTGAAACTAGCCATCCTCTGGAGTATCAAGACCCTTCGAGTCTCGAATCTCGTTCGTCAAAGCCTCATCTACCAGGTTCTCATATGGACGTATCCATCAATCTGCATTATAAATTTTAGTAAAATCATATCAATAAATCACAAATTTAAATTTTATGAGGATTGTGTTGAGATATTATCAACTCCTACTCATGTACAACAGAATGCTGGTATCTGTCCGGGGCAGCGACACACTGAATAATCCAGGGCCGAGTGATCCTCAAATGCATACGAGCTCATGTAGTGTGAGGCTACTGTGGGGGATATCTCTGACTCTGAAGCTTATGAGCTTGATGTTAATGTATATGCTGAGCTCCTACCCCCAATCACTCCATCACTTGCTTGTGCACTTTATTTGAGCCAACTGCTCGACGCTATCAGGGATATGTTGCGTGAACCCGAACTGACGGAGGACTCAATCTGAAAGATGCATCTCCACAATCTCGAGTGGAGTCCTTACCTGCCATATCTGAGAGCCTTCTCTACAGACCAATGGCAAAGTTTGTAGTGTCTCGGCAGTGTATAATAACTGCCTGACGGTCCTACGCATCTTAGATCATTTATGTAGAATTGCAGGTCCTGTTATAGAGTCTTGTCTCATGTCCTCTCGACATTCAACCTACACCACACCATATGATTAGAACAAAATAATACATTCAAATATCTACATTTACTTAAATTGAGTATACTGAATTTTACCTACATTCAAGTGGTGGCTGACCACCTAGCTGAATGGTGTGTCTGAGGGTGGGCCGACCAACAGATTGTCTCTTTGAATACCTTAACTGATGAAACAAAATGAGTACGTGTTAAAGCACTAACATATATGCAATCATAATTTTTTATTTGGTTCAAAAGTGAGGATTAAATTAGAAGATTAAACATGCTAGAGATCTAAGAAATTTTTTATCAACTAGGTTGGTTGTTTGAGATTCCTTATAAACTAGGCCGCATGTATCCAAAGAAATCAATTATAGGTTAATGGTTTATTTGCCTGTTATTGGAAATTGTATACCTCTCCAATGTTTCTCTTTTGGCTTCAATTTCTTTCTCTATCTTCCCTTCTAAACATATTATCTTTCTTCCGCTTCACTGCCACAAACAGTGGTAGAAATTGCAGGGCATAGGTCCAATAGCCAGGCTAATGTTATGCCACAAACAAAGGCACTTTAATAAATTTGGCTAAAATGTTGTTTTCATCTATCCATCTTTGCAGTCCTGAGTCGGTTAGAGTTCCAAACTCTCCCACTGTCTCAAGTTCAAATTCCACCGCGTGCAGACAATTCATTTTCTAATGTCCTCACTGGACATGCCCTGAATTTGTTCCCCAATGATTCTCAGTTCGAACCCAAGGTCGGTGAATTTAGCTAGCAAAAAAAAAACTATCCATCTTTGTGAAGATTACAGATTCTTTTTGTTCCAACTGCTGATTTCTTAAAGAGGACAACTTTTCAGAAAATACTAATCAACATAATATAATCCAAAAGGAAAAAAATGGATGAAAGAAGAAACTTGATTAGTAGCAGAAATTACGCGGCATTGCTCACCTTGAGGAAGTTGAGGACGCACATCACGAGGCTATAATCATCGCCATGGGAGAGATCGAGAGACGCTAGAGTTGGGGTTTGTTTAATGAAAGTTTAGAGAAAGGGGGAGAAACGCCCTCTCTCACTCACTCTCTATAGACGAAGGGAAAAAGGGAGCGCGGACATACACACCACAAGATCAAGGCACACACTGGATCAAGGCACCCACTGAATTAATCCCAAAGTTTTAAAACATGCCCAAAACACCTTTCTTCCTCCTTCCCTCCATTCTGCACTCTTCCCCTTGCCTACCCGTGTTTGGCCTCCTCATCCTCTATCTTCTCTCGCCGTCCCCTTCGTTCCCGCTCCGCCCTCCACCCTTCCCCCTCCTCCTCCCTCCTATGTCATCTTCGTGCCGCCCTCAGCCACTCTCCCCCCTTCCCTCCACCTCCTTACTTCTCCTCCTCGCGGCCAAATCTGGCGGCGAGGAGGAGGAGGAAGGAGGGGGAGAGGGGAGGACCCCTCCCCCTCTTTTCTTCGCCGCCCTCATTGTCCAATCATTGCTGGAAGAACAGAACTATGGCTGAACAGGGCAACGAGGGGGAGGGACGCGTGGGAAGGAGGGGGATAGGAGAGGGAAGGAGGGGGAATTCACCACTGTAGAAGGACATTTGTATATGTAGCTTCCCACTCTAGAAAACATGGACTTGGATACCCTAACGCGGCGATTGCCGCGCAAACGCGACAACAGTAAGGGTATTTCACCACCTCCTTCGCATGAGCTTCGAAATTGCAAAATTTAGTTTATTTCCGCTATTAGTTTTCGTATATTGTTTGCCTATACACTGCAATAATAATAACAGAAACCGGTGATTGAAATTATTAAAAAAAGATTAGACATTTACATTTAGACACGTCAATTTTATTCCATATTACTATTTTTGTTTTATTATTGAGTGCTGGAGTAAGGTGTACAAAATTTCATTGCATTTAGTGTAGGAGAAACATTTGAGTGATTTATTACTTAATGTATTTATTCTTGTTAATAGCACACTTGCACAAATTAATTTTAAGGTTAAAACTCAAAACAATATAAGGTGGAGATGTTATCAGTCTCCCTTAGCCCAAAAATCATCTCCTCACTCACACAACTTAAGCGTTAATAAAATTTGTTAGATGTTGGCCTCCTAGAGATATCTCGAACTCATTAGGAGATTGATCTCGAGAGAAAGTTGTTAGAGTTTGGCTCTTATCAAATCAGTGTCTAAGGATTGAGGATTGAGAGCTCAAGTCTTGAAAATTCAGTGGTTTGATTAAACCGCTGCTCAACACAGATACCTTCCATTGAATCTCATCCTGCTTGGTCGAATTAACTTGTGGTCAGAATACTGTAATATCCCTCTCCTGGACAATCAATCAGTTGAAGTCGTCTAGATCTAGGTCAACCCTAGTATATGCTTGATTGATTTTTCTTTCTTTTTATTTGTTGTTTGATTATTTTTATATATATTTTTAATTTTATTTTGAAGTGAATTAGACCTAAAAATTTTTCATTCTAAGATGAATCTATTTTTCACCCCGACCACATTTGACTCAGATATCTCCAACCCGGTTCTGAACAACATGAATCAATAAAATATATCAGATTGATTTGGTCCGACTCAATATAACCCATATCCCAAAATAATGACCATAATTGGTTAAATTATCTCAACTCTTTTGGAATCAGTGAGAATATGCACTCTTCGAGCCATATTTTCATACACTTTTTTCTACAATCTTTCAAAAATTCTGATTCATATCATTCTTTTCAAGATCAACTAATTGAAGAAAAATTCGAGTTCACTGAGAGTATTGAAGCCTTGCTTGAGTCCCAAAAACAAATGCAAAATATGATTGACTCATAATTTTCACAAAATTCACAGAACTAAGTTTCATACTCACCCTTTCAAAACGAAAAAACTAATTAACTTAGAAGAGAGTATTGAAGCCATGATTCAATCTCAAAATACTTTCAATCAATCCATCAATAGGTTAAAGTACAAATGAGTCAATTGATCAACACAATTGATGATAGTAATGAGTAAACCCTCTCTTACTAATTTTTGACCATTCCTAATATCTAACCATATCGATCTGGCCCAGGAATTATGGTGTTTAGAAAGTTTTGTTTATAACTTTAACGAAGCTTCAATTTCATTGCAACCACTTGACCTTGACCAATATCGAATCTTTGAAAACCACATTTCCGAGTCAGTTTTGATTCTCATGCTTGTTAATCTTGAACTTGAATCACCAATCTTGCAAAATCACATTCAATTGATGAAAAATGAATGTGAACCAATACTTCAATTTTTTGATTTTGATCCAATTCTTAAACCAATTTCGACTCCCGAACTTTTGCCTGATTTGAATCAAATCTCTGAGTCAGCATTGGTTCATGTACTTTTAACTTTTGAGTCCAAATCACATTCAATTGTTAGACAAAAGTCTACAACAATATGACACTGAGATAATTTTTCAAGATTGGGTATTTGACTGGGATAAGTACCAACATATGTTCTAAAAGATCATATTTAATTATTGGGTTATAAAGGGTTAGAGGTCAATAGTGAGCTCCTGCGAACTTCAGATTCACTATATTGGGCTGCAATTCCTGCACAAATCAGATCTCTACCGGAATCACCACCCTAAGGTGATATTTTTCCTTTCCTCTCTATTTTCATGTATGCACGCATTTACGATGCATTGAGGACAATGCACGAAATAGATGTGAGGGAGGGTTTAATTAACTTAAATTTTTTTCCTACTAAGATTTTTCTTCTTTTTAGGTTAGGACTTTTTCTTTTAAAAGCACTTTTCTTTTTTCTTTTATAAACTTTTTTAAACGAGAGAAAAAGATTTGATCTATTTTTCTATAAAAATTAAGTTGATCTTAGGAATTAGAAAAATCATAATTATGATTTCTTAATTTTAGTCAAAATAAGAGGTCTTGTTTAAAATCTTAGGATGAGGAAGAAAAATTGAAAAGATAATTTGATCTTTAATTTTTTGCCTTAAGAAATATACACTTCACACTAACACATTTTGGGATTGAAACAAAGACTTGAATGCCTTTAAAAATATTCACTAATTAAGCTAGATAATTGTGCTTCAAGATGCATGATTGTTCATGCCTAATAATGATCAAAACAAATAAACTCCTTAGTTTTGTGGCCTTATTTACTCGAGTCCTTAAGCCCGAGGATGTTTTTCATCTGATGCTCTAAAACTATCTCGTTTGGGAGTCATCGGTTAAAAGCTTGCTACCTGATTAAATTAAAAAAGCTTAATAAAACTAAGAAAAATCATATAAATAAAATAAATGTTTTGACAGTTAGAATTGAAATCCCAAAAACTTACACTATCACAAAGGCATATTATCTAGATTTTATAAGAGATCAAGTAATTGATTCAATTTGATTCTTTTCCTTGATTGATAACAAGTTCTTACATAGAGATTAAGTCAAGGATGAATAGTTTGGTGAATCTATGACTTTTTGATCACTTAAATTTTTGCAAGAAAATTTTAAAAAATCTCACTCTTTCAAAATAAGTTTTCAAAAATATTAACATTTTGTTTTCTTGATTTTGTGGGGGTAATCAGTTGAAAACTCTTAGGACCTATAACCCCTCCGCTAGGTGAGGTAATCTTGAGGTTTAAAGGCTTGTTGCACATGCTTAGTGCAGTCACGAGACCTGCGAAAGTAATTTAATAAATTTTCTAGTATATTTTTAGTTTTCTTGTTTTGCTCAAGGATGAGCAAAAGATAGGTATGGTGTGATTATTCATCAATTCTGCATTATTACTTGTATTTTTCATCTATTTTACAAATAAAAATCCTGCTATTAACTGATTTTTTTTAATATGTGCAGGTTACGCTGAAGAAGGGCAAAATGGAGAAAATCAGCTATACAGACCCATTTATGGGAATTATTCAAACTTTGATAGCAAGACTCCAATGGCTATAACCACCAAGCTTGATAAGGATGAATAAGATAAAAGCGTTAACATTAAACTATACTGTAGTATGATTAGTAGTATGTTATATTTGATGGCGAGTAGGCCAGAGTTTAATATTTATGTTTGTGCTAGATTCAATCATGTCCTAAAGAGCTTCATTTAAGTGCGGTAAAACACATTTTCAAATATTTTAAGGACAATATATTAGTATGGTCTTGTGGTATCCAAAAATCGGACAATTAAACATGATGAATTATTCGGATGATGACTATGCCAGTTGTGGAATGGATAAGAAGAGCACTAGTGAGACTTATTAATTTCTAAAAAATTACCTTATTTCGTGATCTTTCAAGAAGTAAAATTTCTTGACCTTCTCAGCCATCGAGGTGGAGTATGTTATCACCGGGGCTTGTTGTGCATAAGTGCTTTGGATGAAACATACTCTCCTTAATTATGATTTGCATTATAATCATATTAAGATTTATTGTGACAATAATAATAATATATATAAGATCAAAAATGTAAATTAACATAGTAAAATTAAGCACATAGAAATTCGATATCACTTTCTTAGAGATCATTATGCGAAAAAAGATATAGAAATTAATTATGTTTTCACCGACTTTCAATTAGCCGGTATTTTACAAAATCTCTTGACTACATTCATTTTATGTTTATTTGTGGAGAATTAAATGTTTGTATGATGGAAAATTAATTTGTTTTATGAAATCTCTCTTTTTGGTGTGTGATAAAAGGGGAAAAGAATATGAGTTTTATGAAGAATATGAATTTTATGACTTGTCTTTTTTTTTAATTGTTTTGATGTTTTGTTTGATATGGTTATAATTCATATATGATGAATTTTTTTGATTAGTATGCATAATTTTAGGGAGAGCTTCTCTTGAAGCTCTTTCATATTTTGTTTGTATATATCATAAGTTTTGTCATCATCAAAAAGGGGATATTGTTAGCCCAAAGGTAAATCATTATTTATTTTAATGATTTTAAAACTCATATAGTATTACAAATTATATTCAAAAGTGTTTTTAGTAAAAAAATTTTTCTAGAGTGGAATGTTCAGCTTCAATAGATAGGAGATATTAAAGCATTCAATGTTCAAGTATTGAATTCAAACTCAAAGAAGTCAAATTTGGTAGAAGTCTACTTGAAGACTTTGAAGGATGAATCTACTCTGATATTTTGTGCAAGATATTTAGTTTGTTAAAATTTAGTACAGAGAATTAATGCTCAAGATATCACACATGCCAATCAATTTTTTATAGTTTGAGTTTTTGAAAGTTTTTAGAAAAACCATAAAAATATATCTTGGCTTTGAATATATAAATACAAAATGATTTTAAGTTATTATTATATTTTACAAAATATTTATAAATATATGTTTCTAACTATGTATCAAAAGTATTTTTAAATTTAAAAGAAAACAAATTTTGGGTTTTTGCCAGTCGATCGTACGGTCGATTGCTCGCCAGAGCAAAGGCTCCTTTGGTCGACCGTACGGTCGACTGGACTTGCACAAAATTGTGCACATGCCTTTGGCTCTGAGCCCGGTCGATCGCTGGCTTAGCCCCAGTTTGAACTGGCTCTGGCCGGTCGACCGCACGGTCGATTGCTTTCACTGAGTTTCTCAGAACTCATTCTGGCTGATCGAATGCTTGGTCAATCGCTAGTATTAAGCCCAACTCTAAACTCAGAGTGTTGTTTTTGTTGGTCAACCGCCCAGTCGACCTACTATAATGGATAAATTAATTTAGCCTCAACTAATCGACTGCCCGATCGATCGCCTATAGTCAAACTTGCATGTTCTGCTTCTCAACAACTATTTTCTTAAGTTAATCAGTCCAGATGCATTTCTAACAATTGTTCCACTATTTTAACATGTTTTAATTGCTGGGTTTTACTGAGTAAAGGTCTCTAACCTTATCCTATGTATAGGAGTGATTAGAGAGTGTTTACATATCAAGTTTTGCAAAAGTTTTCAAGTGTTCTACTCTAAATCTCTAGGAAAAAGTTTTTAGTGCTATTCAATCTAATTCTATCCATTTCTTTTACACTTTTCTTGACATATCATTCTCTACACTGAGCTATAGGAAAGTTGTAATAGACATCGATTGTGATCTTGTGAAGGTAACCAAGTGTTGTAAACCATTGTTCATTAAGAATTCCTCTTGAAAGGAGGGTAGTGAGATAGTGTTGTGAGTCTAAATCTTGAGGGATCAAGTTAAGTTGTAATCAAGCTCGATTATAGTGAAATTCTTCATTGCGGTAAAGGCGGAGACGTAATGTAAGTGGCTCGAACCTCAATAACAATTTTCTATCTTTGTGATTGGCTTGCGTTTGATTCTTCTAACTCTCTTTTTTATTTATTGTAATATTATATTTGTAGTTTTATTACTCTTGCAATATAATTTATTTGAACTCTCTATACATCAAGAAAGCAATTGTGCAAATCAACTCTTATTTTAAGAGAAATCACGAGGAGAAGTTCAGAGCTCTTCATTGGGTATACAACTTTATTTCTTTGAAATTGAGATTGGCTAAATGCTAGTTATTTGTAATTGATTGTAATTATTTTTATTTCCACTGAATTTTAGTATATCACCTATTTCCCCCCTTTAGGTATTTCAATTATTGCAAGAAGAAAATTTCTTATCAATAATAAAAGTTCTCAGTAACTAGTGAGTGAGTGATAGAATTAGAGATAAAGAGGAGGGGGAAGGGAAGAGAGAGAGAGAGAGAGAGAGAGAGAGAGAGAGAGAGGGTGTGTGCAAGAGAGTTTTAGGAAGTTCATACTAGATTTAAAGATTTAGAGTGAGAAATTGGTTTATTAATGATAGAGAGTTAGAAAGTGAGATGAAATTAGAATTAAGAGAACTAGAATTATAGAAAGAGAGCGGTTTAAAGAGCAAGAGAGAGTTTGCAAAGTTTTAAACAGAGAGGATAGGAGGTAGTTAAGAGGGGGCTATCCTTCTCAAATCTTCACCCTCTTCAACAAAGCTTCAATACACACACATAGAGCTGTGAGAAATTTTAGTAATTTGGGTTCGATGGAAGTGCCAAATTAGAACTAGAGCATAAAAAATGAGGATGAGGGTATTTGGTCCAAACAATTGGTCACATGCATAACACTTGTCTTTCAACTCAAAAATAACAAACTACTAACAGTCCTAACGGTTTTGGGGTCTGAGGTAACTGTGGTGAAACCGAGGGTTGTTTGGATGCATAGGAAAGTGAGGAAGTGAGGAAATAAGAGGCCTCATTTTTCACTTTCACTGTCCATCCGAACACCGAAAAAGAAAAATGGAAAAATCTCTTTCCTTTTCCCTTTTCCTTTTACACCTCTCTTTTACACAACTATTTCCTTACTTTCAAGGTGCTCTAGTTAATCTTATGGTCATGTAAATCACATTTGTAATAACTTGTAGCTCAAAATAGTAATTTTATAGTCATGTAAATCTCACTTGCATTCTAATTACATTCTAATTATAGTCCAATTTTTTTATAATTAATTTTTATTTTAATATTATTTTGCGAACAAATTTGTGGTCAAATTTTTTACTTTCACTTTCACATTACCATCCAAACACCGAAAAAGACATAATATTTTTCAAATCACACTTCCCAACAATATCCAAGTACTGAGAAACTAACTAATTCTTAAGTTCCGAAGGGAACTATTACTACTTTTTCACTTTCTCATTTTCTCACTTCCACCTCTAACCAAACAGCCCCAAAATAGAACTGGGTAAATTTTCAGTACTTCTTCTGTAATTTACCATAACTAAAAATCTTTTGCTAATTAGATTAGAGTACCAAAGTTCAAACTTTTATAAAGAAAGTTGCTTTTATTTCAAAAGGATTTGTCTTTTCTTGCGTCATTGCCCATGTTGCAAGCACCACTGCTAATGCAAGGGTGCGCCTAGTGCATACTAGGGTTGCACGTACGCGCGGTCGAGATTACTGTTGGGAAAAATGAAGAATTTTATATAAAATTTTGAGCTGAATTAAGACGAGATACGTTGATAGAATCAACCGGATAATGGTTAGAGTGTATTCTCCTTCCATTAGGGATGAACATGTTATATTTACATGTTCAATTCTGTTTTCAAATAAATAAGATATTCAAGTCTAAAGTTAGCCTAATTCAAAAGCTAAAAAGGACTAAAGGTAACTAAAAACATTTAGTGTCACATTAAATATAGAGTGGACATTTGAATTTATAAATAGAGGAATATGGGAACAAAGGGTGTGCCCTTTGGGTACTTGGAGTTTTCGTGCGCATTTGGGGGAAATCATGCCCACACGTGCGCTCCTCTGGCGCTGGTGCTGGAGCCCGGGCTCGGGTCTGGGTCTGGGCGCAGATCCAACCTGGTCCGGTTCTTTTTGAACTGGGCTACACGGGTGCGGTACGAGACCCGCTCCGCTACCGCTCCTTTCCGTGGATTGAAAACACACAGAATTAGAAGAATCTTTTTCTCTTCCTCTCCTCTCTGCTGTTCAGATTGGATTCTTCTCTTCCTCTCCTCTCTCCTGTTCAGATTTTAAAGAAAAAAAAATCTGGAATAAGATTTAGTCTGAAAGAAGTGCAGGAAATTCAACATATTTTGAAATACAGAATTATTGTCTAAATCTTTGTCTTCCGAAGACATTAATTCTTCTCTCTTCCTCCTTTCTCTATAGTGGATAATCTTCCAAAGTTAAGACAGATATTCTCCCTGAAAATTGTCTTCGTCTAACTGCCTTGAATTCCAACAGATTCTAAAATGCAGAATTGTTGTCTGAATCTGTGTTTTTCAAAGACATTAATTCTTCTCTCTTCCTCATTTCTCTACAGTGGATAATCCCTCAAAGTTAAAACAAATATTCTCCCTGAAATTTGTCTTCGTCAAATTCCCTTGAATTCCTTGTGAAGGTACTAATTAACTACGGTTCGACTGTACGGTGATTTGGTAGTGCTATCCAAATACCGTGAAGGAGTGTTGTATCTTGGGAGACCAGCGTGCAGTAACCCATTAGCACTGTAGCGGGGGACGTAATTGTCTTAAGGAGATTCACTACATGCATAACTCACTCTAATTGTTGTATAATTGAACTAACGTTTTTTTTTACAGGGTTATACTGAAATATTTATGTTCATAAATATTACTATATATATGACATTGATTAGTTATTAGATCTATTCTTAAATCTAACAATTACCGTGTGGCCACAAGGGCCAAAGCAAGGAATGGAGGGGGTCTGCGAGCCAACAAGGAAAAAAAAAAAAATAATTCTCACTAGACTAGTAACAAAGACTGCACCTGAGCCTTTACATTCAGTTAATTTTTAGCCAATTTTACAGATTTTAGACAGTTTTTTTTTTAAATATTTAAAAAGATGGAAATTCTTTTAGTATAATTATCGCAGAAAAGAATTGAAAACTGTGGGGAGAGCATGACATTGGTGTTTTTCCTGATGACATGAATAATACAAGGTTAGGAGGCATTATTTAGAGAGAGAGAGAGAGAGAGAGAGATTTAAAATCTGGCTTTTAGATGCACTTTAAATTTTCTACGTAATAACAAACTAAAATTTTAAATTTGCGTTAGTGGCGGGAGAGATTATTCGAGCATGGCGCATATTTCAACTTAGCGCTGAACAAAGTTTCAATTTTAATTTCAGTTATTTATTATGAAAATAGATGTTCTCATCAAAGAGTTTCCATTTAAAACGCAACTTAAGAGAATTTCTTTTTGCTTGTGTCATGGCTCGCAAGAATACCATTATTGATCTACTTATGAGAGAGAAGTTGGATGTTGACAATTATGATATCTAGCTCCAAAAGATCCATTACCTACTTAATAAGCATGACACCCTGGCAGTCCAAACTGAGAAAGTGGGATCCGTCGACGGAGATCACTTCTGACCAGGAGAAATAGTTTTACCAGGCCCGGGCCAGATGATTCTATAGTTAGGCATATGTGTTGAGCTGAATGCCGAATGGTCTAACTTGGATGTTATATGGCACTATAAGAGCGTCAAGGGAATGTGAGATGCACTCTAATCATTAAGTTTGATGAAAAACTCACAACATAGCATTGAAAATAATAATAATAAGGTGATGGTTGCAATGATCAGATACCTGAACGACATGAGGCATGTTATGAGCGATTAGAGAAATCAAGGATGTCTCATATTCCATTTTGTATATCCCAGAGTGGGATCTTATGGAAATATTTTTCTTTCGTTCTCATAAGTCTGTGTGAAAATGTTTCTGGAGGACAAGTGACCAACTTCACAACCAATTGAGAGTGTAACATTTCACAATGAGAGAGCACCACTCTCCTTCTGCTTGTGCATAAGTCTATTGCTAAGAGTGCAGCGAGAATGTTGCAAAGAATGATAATAACAAGAAGGCATGCCACAATTGAAGAAAGTCGGGACACTTTGCACGGGAATGCCTACAGGTAATAGAAAGATACTCACTCTGTCTTCTCTTTACGCTTATGTTTGGAGTAGAGTTTTACTATAGTGACTAGACTCTCCTCATACGTAATTTTCCAGATTCAGAATTCTCAAACCATGCAACATGAGAAGTGGACGTGGAGTCACCCACGTTTCGGCGAGAAGTAGGTGAGTTGTGGAGCGGTTGTCACTATTATCTTCCAGCTAGATTTCGAAGGCGAGACCACTTTGCTTCTACGTGCCTTTTCCCCATATTCGACAGAATCTCCTATCTGTGTCGAAACTATTATATTTAACCTTAGGCATTAGGTTTAGTGAGAATAATGTTTTAATCGAACTTTGTTTTTGACTAACATATTGTTTTTTTTTTTTTTTTTTATGTGAACTCTTCTAGTTTGAATGCAGTAAAGACTATACATTTCCTTTTCGACAAAATCTATGACATGCTAGATTAAGTCATATTGGAGCAGAGAGGATGACTCAATTGGCTAGAGACTAACTACTCGGTTCTCTCACCAAAGTCAAGCCCGCTTGCAAGGATTGTCGGCAATAAACCATTTGGTGAAGCCAAAGGTTCATCTGCACCGCTTGGATCAATCCATTCTTATTTCTGTGAGTGCTTCAAAATGAAGGCTCACGACGTATAGATCCTTATTATATCATGTTAAATCTAACGATTTTCATGATACGATCACATCTATCATTGTTACTTGGCTAAGGTTGAGAACAAGATTTGCCAAGAGCATGAAAATGCTATCATCGATCATGGTTGTGAATATCTATCTGAACAGTCTAGGAATCACATGAGAAGAAAAGGATTCTCTCACAGATAACTGCTGCTTAAATTCTGAAACAAAATGGCATGGTGGAGTGTATATTCGGATACTTTTAGACATAGTTCACTCCCTAATGACAGAAGAATACTACTTATTTTCTTTCGAGGAGATGGACATTGACCCTCGCCTACATATTAACCCGTGTGCCTTTCAAATTGGTTCCTTCTATAGCTATATGAGCTGTAGGACGGCAAAGCGCCTGGTTTGAGTAATTTGCGGCCATGGGACTCGCGACTTATATGCACACAACTTCCCATTCACATGGGAAGTTGGGGAGAATGGGAAGTTGTGGTCGGGGTAAAGAAATGCATATTAGTCTGCTATTTGAAGCATTCAAAAGGGTATGTATTCCTAGACAAATACGAAGATGAAAGTGTAATCGTGATTAAATGGTGTGATGCTGATTTCGTGGAGAATGAATTCCTTAGTAAGACTCGGTTAATCTACCTGCTGAACATAAGATTATTGAGAATAAATGGGTCCTCAAGATCAATAGGATACACCTCGCAAGAGGGGGTATAGTACAAGTGAGCTTTCTTCTTAATTCACATGGTATTGACGTTAATTACTTGCATGGATGTCGAATTTGTTCAAATGGGTGTCAAGACAGTATTTCTTCATTAATCGACGGGCGAGGAGATCTTTACAGATAGGTTATACGATTTTGGATCCAAAGATCATGAGTGCAAAATTTTCTAGTTCAAATAATCTATATGAACTGGAATAGTTATCTAGAAAATAGTATCTTTGATTTTCTCGAGCCATAGTTTAGTTTAGGTTTACAATAATTGAAGGGAATCATTGTGTCTTAAACAATCGAATGACAAGTTTCTTAACTTTGTATCTTGATAACATAATGAAGGCCTTTAATGACTTGAAAATGATTGGCACCACCAAAAGTTGGTGACATCAAATTTTGATATGAAAGATATAGGAGATGCAAGTTATACAACAGGGTTGCAAATCCATCAGCATTGAATAAAGAGAGTTCTCAATCTCTCCTAAAAGATGTACTAAAAAATATCATGGAAAGATTTAAATTTACAATTCAAGACCCATATCGACCTCGGTTGAGAAGAACCATAACGTTAGCATTGAAGATTACTCAAAACACATGGAGAACAACAATATATGAGGTGTATCTCCTTTCTCGAATGCCATTGAGTGCTCGATCCAAGCAATGCTACATACTCGCATGGCAACAAACTAGGGTTTGTTGTTTTTACAACTATGAAAAGAGTTTTAGCTAGAGTACTTCTACAAAATAAACTTATAACTAATGAAAATCTAGTACACTAAGCGAATTAACTAAGAGAAGCTAACTCAAAAGAAACTATGAGTCTTATTCACTATTTATATTTTATATTTTATTTTCTAAAACATATTATATAATTTACAATGAATGCAAATTGAAAAATCACTTCAAGGGCAAATTTTATTAGAACCCATTGGTCATTTGCCAAGTTGTCTCTTTCTTAGAGTTTGTAGTAAGATCTCCATTATTTCACATCTTACATAGGTTCTCATATCATTGATGATATTAACAAAATATCATGAAATGATCGAAATTTTCGAAACCCCATAAAATATATAATACATAGCACGGTCAAATACGTAGAATCTCCAAACATTTATGATTTAATTCAAAACAGGGAACCTTCTTGACGTTATATTCTTGTATCTTTGTGCCCTTTAACGCTAGTCGTTTTATTCTTGTCACTTTGCGCCCACTAACGTCAGTCTCCTCGGGAACTGCTCTTTCCCCCTTTATATACCATGAGTGTGTGTTAGAAGAGTTATTCTTCTTCAACTAGCAAAGGAGTAAAGGAGAAGGGGTTTTTCTTCAATCTCGGTAATTGCCTTCTCTTCTATCTGTCTTTTCTTGTATGCTTTTTCCTTTGTATAGAATTAGGGCTTAGGATTTTTGCTTGATCAAATTGTGAAGGATAAGTTGAGGCCACCATATAGGAATCTCATTGTTATAAAATGAAAGATTGGTAAATTTTCGATCACTCGTTGAATTTTAGTGTCAAAATCTTCACCTTAAAGGCTTGGAATTTTAGAAAGAGATCTTGCATTTATAATCAAAGAAGAGACCATCCATGCATTTAAGATAACAGTAACTAAATTATACAAAATGGAAACAATAGTTTGGTTCACAAGTCATTTTTAGGAAAATTTAATTTGTGTAGTTAGAGATCATGTCAGGGAAAAAGATACTCGGAGATGATAGAAGAGAAAGGAGAGATCAGGGAGAGATGATTTAACTAGAATTTTCAGATATCTAGACTTTAACTTGAGGAAGGAACATAATAACTCATTTCTATTTTATCTTATTTCTTTTGATAAATTATAGAAACACCCTGTAAATAGGTTGTACATGGTGTTTTTGTACTAATCTCCTTGCAGTATAAAAATCTGTACTTGCATCCCTTATAGGTATCGGGGTACTTGTGTCCCCTGCTCTTTCAGTACCACAACTACCATAACAAACAACAAAAACGTTCTTCTCTACCATCATCACCACGCCATCCTCTCTATCACCACCAGAATCAACACCTCCTCCACCGCTATAAACACATCGGCTGCCACAGTCACCTTTATTATCACCTCCTCCATTGCCATCATATGATCCAAAATCTCATTTCAATTTTAACTCTAACCCTAAATCAAACCCCTCTACCTCGTCCTCGTCTACTTTAAACCTCCATTATCATCATCCCAATCCCATCCTCCTCCTCCTCTCCACTATCACCATTATCTAAATTTGTTCAGGATTTTATTGGGAAGAAGATTTTTAGAGAGATAATGAAAATCATCATATTTTAATTAAGAAGAGTAATTTCTGAGCTAATAAGGAGGGAAAATAAGTCATGTGTACTCATGTGACCTATTTGATTGAAAAAATTTCCGAAGCGATAGCGCACTCTGTGTGTGTGTTACTTTTCATAGTATAAGCAGGTTAAGTGCACGACCTCCTATAGTACAAGAGTGTTTTCTCCAATTTACCTTTTCTTTTTCTTTCTGTTTTTGGGTGATATGCGGCCGAAGGTTATTGCATAATTCGAAGTTAACAAGAATGCAGCAAAATATCAAAAGAAAACTAGGGAACTATTTGTTTGCGGGTCAAGCTTTGGGTATTTCCTGTCACCTTATATAAAAATTGAGTATATGTTTCTAAAAAAGTAAAATTTCCTGACCAGAGTATATGTTAGTTTCTGATCAAAGTAAATTTTAAAGAATTAGGAAACACTGAGATATCAATACACATGCCTTCCACCATTCTGACAAGGTCTAAATACACACATCAAGCATTACACATGTCCAATGCATGTCTCTGATAACCTAAGTATTGTATTATTCCATGATAGTTGTATGCAACTATTTAGCCTAGAGCATATGATTAGTACTCCTATGAACTAATGAAATTGTATTGTATTATTCCATGAGAGTTACGTCTATGCCAGCAGTATATACTACTGAAAAACAGTATAAACGATAATTCATGTGTCAGCCTGTCAGGTATGTATTTTATCCACCCTTTTCTTTTTCTTTTTCAGTGTTTTGTAGGATTTATGATTGGAACTTTCTACACATCTTATTTTATTAACTCATTTATATCTATTTAAAGCATATTTCTGGTAAAATGGAGATGATTGTTCTTTCTTGATAATAATTTTTCTTTAGTTGAATTTATATCTGAACTTTATTTTACAGGAGATGGGGAAGATTGGCACATTTTAACTCTTAACCACCATTCATTTAGTAAAGAATCCAATTTGCCTCATCTTAAAATGACAACGTTTATAGCCTAGAGATCTCCATAGAATCTATCATTTATTGATCTCATTAGAATTTCTATATTTCTTTTGTGCAATCCAAAAAAAGGCAATATATGTTAGCCATTATATGAATGCATATATGAATATGTTGTGGTTTCACAAGAAATAAATAAGTTAAAACCTGGACAAGAACAGAGTTAGATTTTGGTCAGGCAAATCCAACTACTAATACAACTATATTTCATGCAAAACAAAATCATTGCATTACTTTCTTGAAATTTCAGCCAAATGTGACACTGTTCTTGAGAATATAGGCAGTTTCTTGACAATTGCCAACAAAAAGAAGAAAATAAAAATGAGCTTTTTAAGAAATCCACAAGATTCATTATTTCAGGTTTCATTAGTTTAAACATTTCATATATTCTGGATTTCACAACCCATCCAATTGAAATCCCTGTGAAGGTTAATGGGTAGAAGAAATCTAAGGAAACTGATCAACATATCTATGTCTATGTCAAACTGTACTTTCTGTTTCAAACAATTCAAATAACAAAATATGTATTCATTCATAGTTGGCTAGAATTAGATGCTCACAATTTCATCTTCATCTTGAACAGTCTCACCTCCCTCAAATTTGCCATGGACAACTCGGATACCAACAGCCTTCCAGCACTCGATCTCCTTCTCCAAGCGAGAATGCTCTTGGAGATCATTCTCCACCCGGCAAGTTGTGTCACGGTCTTGCAAAACTGGCGTGCTTTCTACATGACAAAGATACCGAAGAAGCTAATGTACTTCACCTCAACAACCGGGTTGATATCCCATTTAAAGCCGCAGAGACCATCAAGAGGTGCTTTGAGCGCAGAGGCATGGTCACTAGAATCTACATCCGTGGTGCTCCGATCCTAGTGAACCTACTAGGCATGGTGTTTATAAACTCATCTGGCCGCATGTGCTCTATTGCGTGGGTTGACACGGATGGGAAGTCATATTTCCCAAAGGATATAACCGATGGAGGCAGATCGAGGGCAGCACAAGGACCAGCACAGGCTAGACCGTTCCTTGACTCCTCACCGGACCTCAGAAGGTTGGAGCAGACTAGCGTCGCATTCAGAAATGTGCGAAACATCTTGATGTTCAAGCCACTGAAAGGTATTGATCAAGGGGTAAAGATCTCTGCAATGTACTATTGCATATATGACACAGACATTGGCAATAGTAGGCTGAGGACATTTATTCGGATGGTGCAACTGACAAAGATGGCCAGAACTGAAGAAAACAGTAGCTATGGATGGTACGGGGCAGATCCTGGGAGAGTCGAGGCCATCCTTTCCAAAGGTTTCACGCTTGAAGATGCAATCTTTGGGACATATGGGGCAAGCATCTACTTGTCATCAAGAGACTACCCCCATTTCAGGTATGTATCCTTACAAGACCTATGTTTTTATAGACATAATATTACTTTCTTCAATGAAGCACACATGTTGTTTCAAATCATTTTGTTAATTTGAAATGCTTGAGAAGAATGCATATTGATTCATTAGCCAATCTACAGCATGGAATTATGTACATTAACAGCATTAAGGTTTATACCTAAAAAAAAAAAAAATAGTTTCATTAAGATTTGATAGTTGAATAGAAATGTATGCATGCATAGGCATATCTATGCTTCTGAATGTTGCACAACATGCTGAACTTGATGGTTTTTTTTTTCTTCCTTTGGGTATGTAAATAAGTGTACGTGTCCAGATATTACAAAATATATCCAACCTATAAAAATGAAACCAATAAATGGCATTGGAATTCTATAGAAATTCATACTGTCTGTGTTAACCTTGATAATTGTTTTCATACAGAAAACTCCCACAATCCTGCTAAAATGAAATTGGTGAGTTATGTGTGTTGGTTTCGAGCAGCTCCGAGACCTGCAAAGGATCGATAGCAACAAACTGGGAACGAGAGGTAAACTAATTTTTGAGGGGAGAAGAAACTTTTTTTTATTTTCCAATTCACTGTGAAACAAATACAGCTACTTGGCCTTTAAATAGCCTTCACAACCTCAACAAACTTAGGTAAAATGATGTCATCAAATCACAACCTCAACAAACTTAACTAAGATGATGCCATCAAATCACCACCTCAACAAACTTAACTAAGATGATACCATCAAATCACAATCTCAACAAACTTAACTAAAATGATATCATCAAATCACAACCTCAACAAACTTAACTAAGCGTAGCTGGATCGTGCCTTGATTATTGGCTCACAGTCTCCCCCTTAATCTAGGCACGATTGAGGTTGAGAACTCCGAGCTTCTGCTGCATCTCCGCGAACTTTTGCTTTGCGAGTGCCTTCGTCAGAATGTCTGCTCTCTGATCTTCAGTCCGCACAAACTCGACTTTGATCTGCCCTTGCTCAACACACTCCCGTATGAAATGGAAGCGGGTATCTATGTGCTTGCTCCGACCATGGAATACAGCGTTCTTCATCAGGGCAATCGCCGATTTGTTGTCGACGAACAATGTGACTGGCTCGGGTGAACGACCTGTCACTTCGCTCACCAAACTCCTGAGCCACAGTGCTTGACAAGCTGCGGCTGTTGCCGCCATAAACTCTGCTTCACAAGAGGAAAGGGCCACGGTCTTTTGCTTCTGCGAAGCCCAAGTGATTAGGTTTTGATTCAGATAGAAAGCCATACCAGTGGTGCTCTTCCTGTCATCTGCATCTCCGGCCAAGTTGCTATTGGAGAAGCCAATCACCTCTGCATCTCCTTGGCCTCTCTTGTACTCGAGCCCATATTTAAGTGTCCCCTTCAAGTACCTGAGAATTTGCTTCACGGCTTGATGGTGGAGGGTCGTCGGCCTCTCCATATACCTGCTCACAATCCCAATGGAGTAACTCAAGTCTGGGCGAGTGTGAGTTAGATACCTTAGACACCCGATGACACGCCTGTATTGAGTTGCATCAATGGGTGTCCCTCCTTCATCTTTGTTGAGCTGCAACTTAGCCTCCATAGGATACTTCGTTGCGTTACAATCCTCCATCCCGAATTGCTTCAATACTCTCTTAACATAGGCTGTTTGCTTCAAAGAAATGTGATCAGCTTGTTGATTTACCTCGATCCCAAGGTAATATGAGAGCAATCCAAGATCGCTCATGTCGAATTCTTGCATCATCTGTAGCTTGTAACTTCTCACCGCAGCTGGACTTGTTCCTGTGACAATGAGGTCGTCGACATATACACCTACGATTAGCACTCCATCTTCATTGCTTCTCGTGTAGACTGCTTGTTCTTGGGTGCACCTACTGAAACCAAGGTTCTTCAAGCAGTTATCAAGGCACAGGTTCCAAGCCCTTGGTGCTTGTCGTAAGCCATAAAGAGCTTTGGACAAGCGATACACCTTGTCCTCTTGATTCTTGATGATGAATCCCTCGGGCTGAGCTACATACACTTCCTCCTTGAGATCTCCATTAAGAAATGCCGACTTCACGTCTAAGTGGTGTACTTGCCATCCTTGGTGAGCTGCAAGGGCGAGAATTAATCGAACAGTATCAAGTTTCGCGACCGGGGCAAATACCTCATCAAAGTCGACACCTTGTCTTTGTACATAGCCCTTCGCGACAAGCCTTGCTTTGTACTTGAGTATCTTCCCCTCGTTGTCTCTCTTCACCTTGTAAACCCACTTGAGTCCGATAGGCTTGTGACCTGGTGGTAACTCAGTGAGTTCCCAGGTTTGGTTCTTCTCGACGGCTTCGAATTCAGCTTGCATTGCTTGACGCCATTCCCGTTCTAGAGCTGCGTCTTGATAGCTTGCCGGTTCTTCAGCCGACAAGTACAACATGTCTG
The DNA here is from genome assembly GCA_038442645.1 of Agave tequilana. Taxonomy (NCBI): domain Eukaryota; kingdom Viridiplantae; phylum Streptophyta; class Magnoliopsida; order Asparagales; family Asparagaceae; genus Agave; species Agave tequilana. The sequence continues at coordinate 134,166 of JAVJIF010031859.1, read as the reverse complement.
GGTAAGGTGACATTGCTGTAGTCTCTGCATAGATGTCAGCTAGAGATTTGGTTCTTCTTGGCTGATTTGATTGTGGTGTTGGTGCGGGCGTGTTGCTTGAAGTTGAGCCTTCAACTTCTGGTGTAGCAAGCTGTCTTGACGTTGGTGATGTCCCGTGCGTCAATGGTGAGAGCGCGTCTCCTACGCTCTCAGCTGGATGCTCCTCTGATCTTCGTAGTGGCTGGGTTGCATTTTCCTCAACTGGAACTTGAATGGAGAACTCAACCCAGCTCATTGGATTAGCTCCGTCGGGCGTGCTCCAATCCCAACTTCCTGCTTCGTCGAACACGACGTCCCGACTGATATAGACTTTGCCACATTGAGGATCAAGAAGACGATGAGCCTTGCTACCTTCTTCCACACCAAGGTAGACTAGAGGGGTGCTGCGATCGTCTAACTTCTTGTGATAGGGACCTGCAGCTTTCATGTGTGCAATACAACCAAACAACTTCAAGTGATTAACGTTTGGTTTCTTACCGTGCCAAGCTTCAAAGGGTGTCATCTCGTGGAGAAACTTTGTGGGCAATCTATTGAGCAAATAAACAGCATGTCTGACTGCTTCACCCCATAATATTGCAGGCACCTGCTTGCTCTTCATCAAGCTTCTCGTCGTGTCCATCACGGTCCTATTCCGACGCTCTACCACCCCATTCTGTTGTGGCGTGTACGGGGCAGTAAAGTGTCGTTGAATTCCTTCAGCTTCACAATAATTAGTGAAGTCTCTGGACAAGAACTCTCCTCCGCGATCAGTTCTAAGTGTCTTCACCTTGCTATCACACTCATTCTCCACAAGTGATTTGAACTTCTTAAAAGAATTGAAAGCTTCACTCTTATCTTTTAACATGAACACCCACATCATCCTACTGAAATCATCCACGAGCAAGAGAAAGTATCTGTTACCTGCTGCAGTTGCGGGCGTAATAGGCCCACACAAGTCAGCATGGATGAGTTGCAGACGTCTCTCAGCCCTGTAGTTCGTCTGCTGAGGGAAAGGGAGTCGGGCTTGCTTGGCGACGAGGCAGCCTTCACACAATTGGTTTGGGTGTTCGATTTTAGGAAGTCCAATGGCCATCTTCTTATCTGCCATCAATTTAAGCGCAAAGAAGTTGATGTGTCCCAGCCTTGCATGCCACAGCCAGGCTGGATCTTCAAGCTTGGACAACAAGCAAATAGGCTTGCAAGATTGAAGCACTATCTTGTATAGGCGGTTTGCAGATCTCCTGACCTTCATCAGCAACACACCCCTTTTGTCGAACACCTTCAAATGGTCGTCGAACAGCTCCACCTTGCTCCCATCCTCTGTCAATTGGCCAAGGCTTAGAATGTTACTTTTTAGTTTAGGGATGAAGTATACCTCGGAAAGTAGTCGTTGCTCCCCATTCTTGCATTGGAATAGGATCGAGCCTTTCCCCTCGATCTGCACTGTCGAGCTGTCACCAAACTTGACACGCCCTGTGACGCTCCGATCAAGTTCTTTGAATTTGTTTTGATGGCCCGTCATGTGATTACTCGCGCCATTGTCGAGATACCACATGTCTGAGTCGACTTGTGCTTCATCTGCAGCACGTAGATTGGGTACGATCTTTTCTTCGTTAAGCATGATCACCCCTGGAGACTCCTCCTGAGTCTCACCCAGAAGCAACGCGGCCTCTTCATCTTGTGCTCGAGCCAAGTTAGCTTCCTCGTCTCTGCATCGGCTGTAACACTCCGACGCAAAGTGCCCAACTTTGTTGCAGTAATGACATCTGAACTTTGACTTGTTATGGTTGGTTGAATCACGACCTCCATCACCTTCTTGAGGGGCTGCGCTCTGGCCATCTCGACCTCCTCTTCCGCGCCCACGACCTCGACCGAGAGGGTTGCCACGCCCTCGATTGGTCGAGTTGTTTTGCTTGGTGTTCGATGAAAGTTCAGGCTGTCTATTCTTCTTCTTCTTTGCTTGCCACTCAGCGTGAGTCAGGAGAAGTTGGCTTCCGCTGCTTTCATCTCTCCCACGTATGCGCTCCTCGTAAGCTTTGAGGCGGCCAATGATCTCCTCCACTGGCATTTTTTCAACATCCGCGAATTGTTCAATCGCGGCTACTACCTGCAAAAATTTGTTAGGCATAGATACAAGTACCTTCTTGACGATCACGTCGTCGTCCATCTTCTCTCCAAGCCCTCGAATCTTGCTTGCCAGGGTTGTGAGTTTCCTGTAAATTCATCGACGGACTCAGAATCCCTCATTCGTAGGGTCTCGAACTCGCTCTTCAGGGTCTGAATTCGCGCCTTCTTAACGCGATCAACCCCTTGGTACATCGTCTTCAAGCTTTCCCACGCCTCTTTGGATGTCTTGTACTTCGCCAACTGTAACAAGATCTCCTCTGGAACTGCTTGGAAGATGCATGCCAATGCTAGTTTATCCTTCTTCTTGTCCACGGCCACGCCTGCCGCAGGTTCGACTGCCTCCCAAACTCCCTGAGCCTCCATGAAAACTTCCATTTTAATGGCCCATGTGGAGTAGTTTGTCGGGGTTAGCATTGGGTAATGAAGAGTGATTCCGCCCTCCTTTGTTGCTGGTGCTGTCGAAGATGAGGACCCTGAAACCATCGCCATGGTGTTGAGACGAAGGTACTTAGGCATTAACGGCAGCTCTGATACCAGATGTTGGTTTCGAGCAGCTCCGAGACCTGCAAAGGATCGATAGCAACAAACTGGGAACGAGAGGTAAACTAATTTTTGAGGGGAGAAGAAACTTTTTTTTATTTTCCAATTCACTGTGAAACAAATACAGCTACTTGGCCTTTAAATAGCCTTCACAACCTCAACAAACTTAGGTAAAATGATGTCATCAAATCACAACCTCAACAAACTTAACTAAGATGATGCCATCAAATCACCACCTCAACAAACTTAACTAAGATGATACCATCAAATCACAATCTCAACAAACTTAACTAAAATGATATCATCAAATCACAACCTCAACAAACTTAACTAAGCGTAGCTGGATCGTGCCTTGATTATTGGCTCACAGTGTGAACTGATATTTTTGTTCGGTTCTTCTACTTCCATAGAAGACAACAATTCTAGAAAACCTACTCGAAAGAAAGGTGTCACCGTGTTGCCCATTTGGAGCTAATTAACCAAATAAGATACCATCATAAGCATATACATGAAGCTATATTCTCTTAACAATAAGATTATAGAAGTTCTGTCACACTAATACCATGGTTCTATTCTGCAAAAGAGTAAGACTTGCTTCAATAATCTCTGTACACAATTTGATTTGGAAATAATGTGTTCAGAAATCCCTCTCGTATGTCCTTAATTGATCACAGTTAGAGGATTCATATTTATCTTCCTTACTAATGAGAATAAATAATGTATATACTCAGCACACGTTTCATAAATCCTGATGCCAATGGAGAGTATTATCTGTTTCTTTGCCAAATTATCTTGGGAACGCCGGAGAAACTTACTCAAGGAGCTAGACAGTATGCCCCGAGTACAGAGGATTTTGATAATGGCATTGATGATTATGAGAACCCAAAAAGCTTCATTATATGGACTACAAATACGAGTACTCACATACTCCCTCGCTGTCTTGTGACTTTCAAGGTTTCACAGCCCACTGAAGGTAAGTTTTCTTCTAAACTTATATACAAGAAATTTGTTTCTCTATCTTGAAATTTTTGAGTTGTAACATGAGAATATACACACTCGGTGGCGGACGTAAGATGTTTTTCTAGTGTGAGCGTAAATATACTAAGAATTTCAGTGTGGGTATAAATATAATATGCATGAGAGGAAAAAAAAGTAAAAAATAATGTTGCATCTACAATGAACTTGTGTCCTCCAATAACTCATATTTATAAGTCATCACTTGAACTATAGCTTAAAAATGTCTTTATGCTAGTAAAAAGTAATCTAAAAAGAAGAGATTATATACAAAAAAAAGTTACGAACTGTATGTACTATTTCATTATTTTATAAAATTTAGTGTGAGCATCCGGATGTCCACACTGGAGTGTATGTGGGTTCGCCCCTGTACACACTACAACAAAAATGTCTATTATAGGCACCAGGGGCCCTCTATTTGGAGTCACAATAAATATATATCGTATTATGGTAATTTTTTTGTTGAGTCACAATAGTCATATTCATAAATTCATTTTGCTCTTTAAAGACAATCGAATGACTACCTCTACATATGTCTATTGTGACAATCGTAAAAATTTCCACCATAGAATTAGTCACTAATGTCCATTTCTGTTGGAGTGACAATTAAGCACCACAGAAGGTTACAACCTGAGCAAAGTCCATGTGTTCAGAGTCTTGCAGCACCCATCCCGTTAAGATCTGAAGCGAGTACACACTCAAAATGTTAATATTGATTTCCTTTTGTTCTCAATATTCTCTTTTTGTGTGTTAAGGGCTTGTAGAAGAAAGATATTTGACATCTGTTCTTCTCATGCAGACTTCCCTCCCGAGGCATCCTCAATACCTGGAAAGGTACAGAAGAAACAAAGCCAACCAGGGATAAAAGTTGAACTTGCCTTTATCCGCTGTTGGTTTCTGGGATCAATCTGACAACTAATCAATATCACTGAAATATCAACAATCTAATTGGTCAGGTCGGTAAATATCAGGTGAGAGGTTTTCCGTTCAATAGAACGTTCCTTAATTTAAGAACCACCTTTCAATTTCCTTCTTTGGTTAAATACCAATTACACTGGTATAAATCAGTCTCAATATACTAATCAGTATATCCCCTGTATAAAGAAATTAATTCACTTATACAGTACTTGGAGTGAAGTACGCTTAAAGCGAATCTCCTTAAGACAATTACGTCCCCCGCACCGGTGCTAATGGGTTACTGGACGCTGGTCTCTCAAGATACAACATTCCTTTACGGTATTTGGATAGCACTATCAAATCACTGTACGGTCGAACCGTAATTAACCAGTACCTTCACAGGATTATTAAAGCAGCGGGACAAAGACAAATTTCGGGAGAATATTTGCCTTTACTTTGGAGGAGCACCCACTGTAAAGGAAGAAGGAAGGTTAAAGAATATTCTTCTTCAGAAGTCTCAGATTCAGACAACAATTCTATTAAAGAATCTGTTGAATTTTCTGAGCCCTCTTTCAGAACGAATTTTTGCAGAATCTCTTTTGGAAGTCACTTCAGAAATTGAATTTCTCACTTCCCGTTGGAAGTCACTTCAAAACTGGCGGTTTGGATCCGAATAGCAGAGCGGGTATGCTCGCAACCCATACCTGTGAGACCCGATTCAAAAAGAACCAGGCCGGGTAGGGAACCCGAACCCATACCCAGACCCGAGCCCGAGCCCACACCGGCGCAGGCCGGCCGCGCGAAAACTCCAAGTACCCAAAGGGCACGCCCTTTGTTCCCAATTTTCTCTATTTAAATACTACAAACTTCCATCCCATGGCCAATGTGAGAATAAATGCCTTTAGCTACCTTTTAGTCTCATTTGACTTTGAATTAAGCAATCTTTAGACTTGAATATCTCATTCATTCGAAGTCGGAATTGAACATGTGAATATACTATGTTCATCCCCAATGGAAGGAGAACACACTCCAACCATCCTCCAATTGATTCGATCAACGGATCTCGCCGTAATTCAATTCAAAAATTCACATATATATTCTTCATATTCCAACATCCGCCAGTACCTATATTGTGTCTCTTAGATACAAACTGAATAAATCAAGAGAATAAACGCTTGAAACTTTGGTATGGTCAAAATAAATGGCATATTGTGTAATTCAACAATATGTATGTCAATGTGTCATATGAACGTCTCTCATGGTTCAGTTATTAATATTCAGTCAAAATCGTACTATCGTTGGTGGTCACATCTATTTGTTCTTCGAACTGTTAGATTATGCACATGTATATGATGGCAATGTCATGACATATATAGTTGAGAGCTTTTATACGCACAAAGTGATGGTTTAAAATGAGGAGTTGAACTTGAACCTAACTACTTCATCCTAAGAATTCACGATATAGTTGTTAGCTGGTTGATATGATGCCATGTAATCAGCACTAACAGTGTTACAATGTGAAGCAGTTCATTAACCAGATGAACATGAGGTAAGATTATTGTTATAATGGTCCCAGTCATGCCTGGTGCACCCAACCAGTGCAAATTCTCTACATATTTATGCAATGAATAACATTAAGAAATTTACTGTAGTATTTGGAAATGGATGTCTCTGGTATGGAATTTTTTTTTTTCATCTTCCAGAATGCATACAAGTCTTTAAGGCTATACATATGTCCACAGTGAAAAAACATGTGAACCGAGAATTTCCTATGTTTGTTCTGGATAGAAATTTGTATCTTGATCATGAAGTAATACCACTTTGTTGTAAAACTCCGAGAAAATATAATACCGAAACAGGAAATTTTAGAGACAAAGTAAAAGTAGGAATTCTTATTGATTTCTGAAACGTAAATTGAAATAAATCAAGAAGTGCCTATTTATAGAAAAACTTTGGAGTACTATGCAGTCACTATTTGCATGTTTACGTCACCGCTTGCGTCATCGCATAGTAAATTTTATTATACTGGTAGGTGGGAAGATACATTTATTTACAACACTCCCCCTTAGATGCCCACCGATAATGATGTCTCATTAAAAATCTTGTAGGAAAACTCAATGGGATAAAATTGTTGGCCCAAGGTTACAATCACCCGTTTTTAGTGTGTTTTGATGATTACAAAACATATTAGTTATTTGTACTAATATTGTTTATTGTTTGAGTGTGTTTCAGGAATCTAACTCAACTAGAAGGATTCTTCCCTAAAGGAAGGTGCTTTGGACTTAAGTCTACTCAATTTGGGCTCAAGAATCAAGTTTTGAAGATCATATGGTGAAAGCCCTCTTGAAGAACTTGAAGTCTTTAGAATCATTGTAAGAATAGAATGTTAAAATTGAGTGTTGGATATTGGCTCTAGGATACACATACACAATTTGTTTTTGTGTGAGTCTTGTATTTAGGTTTTCATGTTTTAAAATTTGGTTTCATGCCTTAGTAGATATTTACATGACCCTAAGTTTTACAAAATAAATATCATGTTTAGATACTTCTACTAGCATGTTACTTAAGTTTGTTCAAACCCAAAACTATTTTAAAAATTTTTCTAAGTCAAAAAAAATTACTGTTTTCCCTGTTTCAGGCTGACCGGCCGACCGGCCCGGTCGACCGGCGCCAGTGCCAGGACGTGCACATTTGTGCACGTCTGTCGGTCGACCGCCCGATCAACCGACTGTGAGCAGTTGCTCTCGGGTTTTCTGGGTCGACCGGCCGGTCGACCGCCAGAAGACCCGAGCCAACGGCTCTTTGACCAGCTGAGCTGGCGGTCGACCGGCCCGGTCGACCGCCAAGCCTGCAACAGTCAACGGCTCTTTCCTCTTTTGTGCAATTCTGAAATCTGTTTTTCCAGATTGCTTTTTGGTAGATTTTTTCAGGGTTTTCAGTTCTTTTTCAGAGCAAATAAGCTTTAAATAAATTGTTTTAAAGCTATTTTTTCTCCCTATAAATAGAGGAGAAGACTCTCTTACAAGATACCAAGAAAAAGCCTTAAGTTTTTCAAGTTTTTCAAAAGAGAAGAAAAGTGTTTTAAGCTCTTCATTTCCAATACTTTCTTGAGCTAGTTTTCAGTTGTGATTGTTAGCTAATATCAATTCACAACTGAGTTTTTCTCACTACACTCCATAGAGCCAAAATTCCTTTACTCATTCTATAAGAAAATTGTAAAAGAGTGAGACATTGTAAAAGAGTTTAAGTGATCAAGTTGTGATCACTTTGGTGACTTGTGATCTTCTTCATCTTGTGGAGACACATATTCGGTAGAGGTTTTGTAAGTTGTGGAGCTCGGTGCTCGGGTCTTCGGTAGGCCATTGTAATCGTCCTCGGTGGGTAGTGGAAACCCTTCACGGAGGTGAAGGCGGGGAGTAGAGCGGTGGCTCGAACCTCGAAACAAACATCTTGTGTTTGCGATTGCCTTGTGTCCATTCTTTCTTTAAATTTCTATTGCACTATATTGCTTTCAATTACTTACTTGTGATCTTGTTTCTTTCTTTGTGCTATTACTTCAAGCTTGTGATACTTGTGATATATTGTGTGCATCTCACTATTCATCCATCATACTTTGCCTTGATCGATCATATCTCATACAACAAGGTTGCATTGCGCACCTCTAACCCATTCAAGGGGAATTGGGAGGAAGGAGTTCAGAACCTCTCACGGGGTATTCGGCTCTTAGTCTTGTTTTGAGAGATCGTTGCATCATTCATCATACTTAGTTTTAAAAAGAATCATTGATTAGCAATTACACCTATTCACCCCCCTCTAGGTGTTTTTCAATTGGTATCAGAGGTTGGACTCTAGGATTTGGCTTAACAACCTTAGAGAGATCCTAATTTTGCTAATCATTTCATTCATACTCACTTAGTAAAAATGGCTGATGGAATTAAAACCCCTCCTAAGTTTGATGGACTTAACTTTCCCATATGGAAGGTTAAGATGACCGTTTTCTTGCAATCAATAGGTAGTCGAGTTGCAAAGGCCGTGACCAAACCCTTTAGTGCACCCCCCGGTGATGAATCCACTTGGTCCGAAATAGAGACCAAAGAATTTGATGCCAATGCTAGGGCTCACTATGCACTTCTTCAAGCCCTTAATGATGATGACATAGCTAGAATAATTCATTGCAAGTCCGCATATGAAATTTGGACACATTTACTAGTTACACATGAAGGGACCTCACAAGTGAAGAGGCTAAGATTGACCTTCTTCGGTCCCAATATGAGAATTTTTGCATGCAAGAAAATGAAACCATAGATGATATGGTTACAAGGTTTACAAAGATTACTAATGGACTTTCTTCTCTAGGTGATGCTATTGATAACGATCAAAGAGTTAGAAAGATCATCCGGGCTCTTCCTCCTTCATGGGATGTAAAAGCAACCACCTTGAAGGAACTCAATGACAAGGAGGAGATGGAGCTAATTGGTCTCATTGGGAACCTCAAAACCCATGAGATGGAGAGGAAAGTGAGGGAAGGACATGGCTCCTTCCAAGAAAAAGACAATAGCCTTCAAAAGTCAATCCACACACTCTGACGAAGACGATGAAGAAGAAGATGACGAAGAGCTCTCACTTCTTGTGAAGAACGTCCGGAGGATGTACAACAAGGCTAAATTTCAAGGAAGGAAGAGATGGCAAGGAGGCAAAGAAGAAAGAAAGATCATTTGCTTTAATTATCAAAGACCGGGACACATAGTGGCGGAGTGTCCGGATAAAGTGAAGCCCTCCACCTCAAAGAAGCCTCACAAGAAGAAGGCAATAAAAGCTACTTGGGATTCCGAGAGCGAATCCGAGGAGGAGATTGATACCGCCAAATGTGCTTCATGGCTAATGAAAGCACAAGCAAGGTAACCCCTTCCACTTCTCCTAATGATGAACTTTCCATGGATGAATTAGGAGAAGCTTTTGTAGAATTATCACATAACTATGATTTTCTTAAGAAAAAGTATTTAAAAATGAAAAAGAAAAATGAATCTCTAAATCATCAAGTTTTTACTCTTTCTAAAGAAAAGGATGAATTACTTTCCACTCTTGTTTCCACTCAAAAAGATTTTGACAAGTATAAGATTTCTTGTAAAGGCAAGTCTCCACAAATTGATTCTAATGAGATTACCATGCTTAAAGAAAGAATAGACTCATTGGGAATTGTATTAAAAAATTGTGAGTTTGATAAGAAGAAGATAGAAGCCATGTTTCCTAAGAAACAAGCCCCTAAGAAAAATGTTCACCATGCTCATGCTCATGTTCATACCACACAACCCTTACATCGTGGCAAACCCCCAAAGCATGCTCACACTTCACACACACATCATGCATTCATGTATGGAAGAGTGTTCTCATGTTCACATTGTGGGCGGAAAGGACACTTAGCCAATTTTTGCTATGATAGACTAAGTGCATCTTATCATAATGTTTGGGTTCGAAACACTAACTTTCAAGGACCCAAGAAAGTTTGGGTACCAAAGTCAACAATTTTGTTAAATGATATAGGTACATTCCAAAGCCCAACGACGTAGAGGATTGTGATATCTTGATAGTGGTTGCTCAAGGCACATGACTTGGGACATCAACAACTTTGCAACCCTATCAAGATACCATGAAGGTGGCACCGTCACCTTCGGAGATGATGCCAAGGGTAAAATCATCGGAATTGGTAATGTAAAACTCGACACATCCCCTTTAATTGAAAATGTAGTTTTAGTTGATGGACTCAAGCATAACCTCTTGAGTGTTAGTCAACTTTGTGATAAAGGTTTTGATGTTGTTTTTGATCATATAGCTTGTAAAGTAATTGATAGAATTTTTAATACTTGTGTGTTTTCCGGTTTTCGTGAAAGTAATGTTTATATGATAGATATGTCTAATATGTCTTGTAATATTACTTGTTTAAAAGCCCTCGATGACGACTCTTGGTTGTGGCATAGAAGATTAGGCCATATTTCATTTGACCACATATCTAGGTTAAACACAAAGGAAATGGTGAAAGGTATTCCTTGTTTGAGTTTTGAAAAGGACCGAGTTTGTGACGCATGTCAATTTGGGAAACAAACTAAGTCTTCTTTCAACAATTAAGGATATCATGACATCACGTCCTTTGGAGTTAATCCATATGGATCTATTTGGCCCGACACAAACCAAAAGTTTAAGTAGGAATAGATTTGCATTTGTTTGGTTGATGACTTTTCACGGTTTACTTGGGTTTTCTTTCTTGAACACAAAAATCAAGCATTTTCATATTTCCAAACTTTTAAGAAAAGAGTTGAAAAAGAAAAAGATGTTTCAATTTTAAGAATAAGAAGTGATAGAGGAGGTGAGTTCATTAACCTACCCTTTACCACTTTTTGTGAAGAACATGGAATTAAGCATGAACTTTCTTGACCTAGAACTCCACAACAAAATGGAGTAGTTGAACGGAAAAATCGAACTTTACAAGAGATGGCTAGGACAATACTAAGTGAATATGGTCTACCACATTATTTGTAGGCCGAGGCCGTAAATACATCATGCTATATATCAAATCGTGTTTTCTTGTGTAAAAATACTTCAAAGACTTTTTTTGAAATGTACTTTTCTAGAAAACCAAATGTTTCATATTTCAAAGTTTTTGGATGCAAATGTTTTATTTTAAATACAAAAGATAATTTAGGAAAATTTGATGCTAAAGCTTATGAGGCAATTTTTGTTGGGTATTCTAATACAAGTAAGGCTTATAGAATCTTCAATAAATCATCTTTGACTATTGAGGAATCTATACATGTTAAGTTTGAAGAATCTAACTTGTTTGTTAAGAATGTTGTAGAAATAGATGCTTTGGATGAAGGCTTGGAGAAAGTGACCTTGGAGGATACTACTATGGGAGACAAGCCAAAGGATGATGAAGGAAGTGAAGCTAAAGTAGAAGAGGCTCAAGGAAATGAAAATCAAACAAATGAAGTGGTGCCTACTCAACAACTTCCAAAGGGTTGGAGATACAATCCTCATCATCCCAAGGACCTCGTCATAGGTGAAGTATCAAAAGGGGTAACCACTCGCTCTAAACTTCATAATTATTGTGGACATTATGCATTTATTTCTCATGTTGAACCCAAGAACGTCCTCGAAGCCGAGGCCGATTCATATTGGTTGCTAGCCATGCAAGAGGAACTCAATCAATTTGAGCGCAACCAAGTTTGGCACCTTGTTCCTAGGCCCCACGATAGACCAACAATTGGTACTAAGTGGATCTTTAAGAATAAGTTGGATGAATCGGGTAACGTTGTTAGGAATAAAGCTAGGTTAGTTGCCCAAGGTTACACTCAAATCGAAGGAATCGATTTTGAAGAAACCTTTGCACCCGTAGCACGGCTTGAAGCCATACGGATGACACTAGCATTTGCCTCATATAAAGATTTTAAATTGTTTCAAATGGATGTTAAAAGTGCTTTTCTAAATGGTTTTATTGAAGAGGAGGTGTATGTTGAACAACCCCCGGGTTGTTGATCCTACACATCCGGATTTTGTATTTAAATTAGATAAAGCTCTTTATGGTTTAAAACAAGCCCCTAGGGCTTGGTATGAAAGACTTTCTTCATTTTTAATTCAAATGGTTTTAAGAAAGGTAAAATTGACACAACTTTGTTTACAAAACATGTAGAAAAAGACATTCTTATTGTGCAAATTTATGTTGATGACATTATTTTGGTTCTACTAATGAATCTCTTTGCCAAGCTTTTGAATCATGCATGAAGGATGAATTTGAAATGTTTATGATGGGGGAGCTCAACTATTTCCTTGGACTCTAAATCAAGCAAAGGATGGATGGGATCTTCATCAATCAAGCCAAGTACACAAAGGAACTCATCAAAAGGTTCGGGCTTGAAGCATCTAAAGTAAGCAAAACTCCATGGCAACAACTACTAAGCTTGACAAGGATGAACAAGGTAAAAGTGTAGACATTAAAGTTTATCGTAGCATGATAGGTAGTTTATTGTATTTGACGGCTAGTAGGCCGGATATCATGTTTTCGTTTGTCTTTGTGCTCGTTTTCAATCATGTCCTAAGGAGTCTCATTTAGTAGCGGTAAAACGCATTATTAAATACCTTAAGGGCACTATTGAAATGGGTTTGTGGTATCCGAAAACCGGACTATTTGATATGAAGAGTTTTTCGGATGCCGACTATGCGGGTTGTAGGGTAGATAGGAAGAGCACAAGTGGAACATGTCAATTCTTAGGTAATTGTCTTGTATCTTGGTCTTCCAAAAAGCAAAATTCGGTAGCCCTTTCAACCGCCGAGGCGGAGTATGTTGCGGCCGGAGCTTGTTGTGCACAAGTTCTTTGGATGAAACATACTCTCCTTGACTATGATTTACACTTTGATCATGTTAAATATTTTGTGATAATACTAGTACTATTCACATGACAAAGAATGCAAATCAACATAGTAAAATCAAACACATTGACATTAGGTATCACTTTCTTAGAGATCATTATGAGAAAGGTGATATTGATATTGATTATGTTTCTACCGATTTTCAACTTGCCGATATTTTTACTAAACCTCTAGATTATGCTAGATTTTCAATTATTGTGGTGAGTTGAATGTTTGCATTATGGATTCTTTAAGATAAATTTCTCTTTAATATTTTGTTTTGTTTAACCCTTTTTGATGTATGACAAAATGGGGGAGAAAAAGTATGAGTTTGTTTGTTGTTTTGTTTGTTTATTTTGTTTGTTTATTGTGTATTTTTTTGACGCATTTGAGTTTTTGATAAAAACTATGTGTTTTCAATGCCTTATGTGTTTTTCAATGCCTTATGTATTTAGCTCTTCATTGACATTTTTGATACATAGCATTATTTGAGGGGGAGCTTTCCAAGCTCTTCTTCCATTTTTGTTTAAAATAACGTATGTGTTTTGTCATCATCAAAAAGGGGAGATTATTGGCCCAAGGTTACAATCACCCGTTTTTAGTGTGTTTTGATGATTACAAAACATATTAGTTATTTGTACTAATATTGTTTATTGTTTGAGTGTGTTTCAGGATTCTAACTCAACTAGAAGGATTCTTCCCTAAAGGAAGGTGCTTTGGACTCAAGTCTACTCAATTTGGGCTCAAGAATCAAGTTTTGAAGATCATATGGTGAAAGCCCTCTTAAAGAACTTGAAGTCTTTAGAATCATTGTAAGAATAGAATGTTAAAGTTTGAGTGTTGGATATTGGCTCTAGGATACACATACACAATTTGTTTTTGTGTGAGTCTTGTATTTAGGTTTTCATGTTTTAAAATTTGGTTTCATGCCTTAGTAGATACTTACATGACCCTAAGTTTTACAAAATAAATATCATGTTTAGATCATGTTTATATACTTCTACTAGCATGTTACTTAAGTTTGTTCAAACCCAAAACTATTTTACAAATTTTTCTAAGTCAAAAAAAATTACTGTTTTCCCTGTTTCAGGCTGACCGGCCGACCGGCCCGGTCGACCGGCGCCAGTGCCAGGACGTACACATTTGTGCACGTCTGTCGGTCGACCGCCCCGGTCGACCGACTGTGAGCAGTTGCTCTCGGGTTTTCTGGGTCGACCGGCCGGTCGACCGCCAGAAGACCCGAGCCAACGGCTCTTTGACCAGCTGAGCTGGCGGTCGACCGGCCCGGTCGACCGCCAAGCCTGCAACAGCCAACGGCTCTTTCCTCTTTTGTGCAATTCTGAAATCTGTTTTTCCAGATTGCTTTTTGGCAGATTTTTTTCAGGGTTTTCAGTTCTTTTTCAGAGCAAATAAGCTTTAAATAAATTGTTTTAAAGCTATTTTTTCTCCCTATAAATAGAGGAGAAGACTCTCTTACAAGATACCAAGAAAAAGCCTTAAGTTTTTCAAGTTTTTCAAAAGAGAAGAAAAGTGTTTTAAGCTCTTCATTTCCAATACTTTCTTGAGCTAGTTTTCAGTTGTGATTGTTAGCTAATATCAATTCACAACTGAGTTTTTCTCACTACACTCCATAGAGCCAAAATTCCTTTACTCATTCTATAAGGAAATTGTAAAAGAGTGAGACATTGTAAAAGAGTTTAAGTGATCAAGTTGTGATCACTTTGGTGACTTGTGATCTTCTTCATCTTGTGGAGACACCTCTTCGGTAGAGTTTTGTAAGTTGTGGAGCTCGGTGCTCGGGTATTCGGTAGGCCATTGTAATCGTCCTCGGTGGATAGTGGAAACCCTTCACGGAGGTGAAGGCGGGGAGTAGAGCGGTGGCTCGAACCTCGAAACAAACATCTTGTGTTTGCGATTGCCTTGTGTCCATTCTTACTTTAAATTTCTATTGCACTATATTGCTTTCAATTACTTACTTGTGATCTTGTTTCTTTCTTTGTGCTATTACTTCAAGCTTGTGATACTTGTGATATATTGTGTGCATCTCACTATTCATCCATCATACTTTGCCTTGATCGATCATATCTCATACAACAAGGTTGCATTGCGCACCTCTAACCCATTCAAGGGGAATTGGGAGGAAGGAGTTCAGAACCTCTCACGGGGTATTCGGCTCTTAGTCTTGTTTTGAGAGATCGTTGCATCATTCATCATACTTAGTTTTAAAAAGAATCATTAGATTAGCAATTACACCTATTCACCCCCCTCTAGGTGTTTTTCAAAAATCATAGCGAAGTGAAAAGGAGTACATCATTTCTATATATGTGTTCCATGCTGCCTCATTAAAAACTTTATCAGGAAAACCCTGTGGGACAAAATCATAGTAAGGGAAAAAGAGTGCAGCCATGTAAGCTCCCCTTAAGTTGGTATGATTAGTTCTTCTTTATAAATCTCGTAGATGACGCATCCTAATATCTCAAATGAGCTTTCTGAGAGTTGTAGTGGGAAGTATCTTTGTAAAAAAATCTGCCGCATTATCACTTGATCGGATATATTGAATATTAATTTTCTTATCCTTTTCAAGTTCTTGGCTGAGTGAGAAGAACTTTGGGGGTATATGCTTAGTTCGGTCGCTTTTGATGAATCCTTCCTTCATTTGAGCGACGCATGCAGCATTGTCTTCAAACAATACAGTTCAATCGTTATTGATCGGTAATCCACAAGTTGCTTGGATGTGTTGAGTTACAGACTTTAGTCATACACATTCTTCACTTACTTCATGAAGTGTTATGACTTCAGCATGATTAGAAAAAGTGACAATAAGTGTCTGTTTTTGTGAACGCTAAGAGATCGATGCACCTCCACATTTGAACACATCCTATTTGAGACCTGATTTTATGTGGATCTGACAAGTAAGCTGCATCTGTATAACCAATCATTTCTTGTTTTGATCCTCTGAAATAAAACAAATCAAAATTAGTTATTCCTCGAAGATAACGAAATATCTGCTTAATACCATTCCAATGTCTTCGTATAGAAGATGAGCTAAATCTTACTAATAGATTAGTAGTAAATACTATATCTGGTCAGATACAATTAGCCAGATACATAATAGTTTTAATTGCACTTAGGCATGGTACTTCAGAACTAAAGAACCTCTTCATTATCTTCGCGAGGGCGAAATGGATTCTTTTTCACATTCAATGATCTAACAACTATTGAAGTGCTTAAAGGATTTGCTTTATCCGTGTTAAAACATTTCAAGACCTTTTCAGTATAATTTGATTGATGTAAAAGTATTCCACTTTAAAAGTGCTCAATCTGTAAACTAATACAATATTTGATTTCCTCAAGGTTTTTTATTTCAAATTCATTCTTTAAATACATCATTATTTCTAGGACTTCTTTATGAGTCTCAATGATGTTTAAATCATCAACATTTACAGCAATGATAATGAATCCGGATGTTGCTTTCTTTATAAAAATACATGGGCATATAGAATTATTCACATATCCTTCTTTTAACAAATACTCAATTAAGCGATTATACCATATGCGCCCTGATTGTTTTAACCTATATAACGATCTTAGTAATTTGATTGAATATAATTCTTTGGGTTTTGAACTTAATGCTTTAGGCATCTTAAATCCTTCAGAGATTTTCATATAAATATCGCTATCAAGCGACCCATATAAATAAATGTAACAACATCCGTAAGACGTATTTCTAAATTTTTAGAATTGTTAGGTTGATTAAATATCTAAACGTAATTGCAACCATTACTGAAGAATACATTTCTTCATAATTAATTTCAGATCTTTGTGAAAAATCTTGAGCAACAAGTCAAGCTTTGTACCTCACAATCTCATTTTTCTCATTGTGTTTTCGCACAAAAACCCATTTGTATCCTATTGGTCTCACGGCTTCAGGCGTGATGATAAAAGGTCCAAATGCTTTACGCTTATTAAGAGAATTCAATTCAGCCTGTATAGTGTCTTTCTATTTTATCCAATCATGTATATTTTGACATTCAGTGACGGATCTTGGTTCAGGATCCTCACTTTCATTTACAATATCATGTGCTACCGATTAGAAAAATATTTCATCTATATTTTTTTATCTCATTTTTATTCTATAATCCTTTTGTATTGACATAATCAATAGAGATCTCATGATTTTCTATACCTACATGATTTTTCATCTCTTGATTTGTCTTATTTTGTGTTTCCTCTAAAACACGTTCTTTCACATTGGGGCCATCATGCTTATCTGCTCCATTTCTTTTTCGAGAATTTTTATCTTTAGAACCGATTGGTCTAGCACGCTTCAGGCGTGTCTTAAACTCATTAGTGACTTCATTCTCAGCCTTTTGAGATTTCAATCCGAACAGGAGCATTTACAGCTGGTATGTATGATTTAGTCACTCTTTTCATATCAGTGAACGCATCTGGCAACTGATTTGCTATTTCTCATAAATGCATAATCTTTTACACTTCTGACTCACATTGTTTTGTGTGAGGATCAAGATGCAATTTTGATGGTTCACTCCACGTAATCTCTTTCTCCAGCTGTTTCTTTTTTCCCCCTAATACTGAAAAAATTGCCTCATTGAAATGACAATCAACAAACCAAGCCGTAAAAATATCACCGATTTTAAACTCAAAATATCTTATAATAAAAGATTGATAACCGATATATATTCTCAGTCTTTTTTGAGAACCCATCTTTGTACGTTGTAGTGGAGCAATCGGTACATATACCGCATAACAAAAAGTTCTAAGATGAAAAATATTTAGTTCTTGATCAAATGCTAATTGTAGATGAGAGTACCCATGATATGCACTTGGCCTGATGCGAATTAATGCTGCAGCATGTAAAATTGCATGACCCCATATAGAAATAGGAAGTTTTGTTCTCATTATTAATAGTCTATCAATAAGCTGGATGCGCTTAATCAGTGATTCAGTCAAATCATTTTGTGTATATATATGGACAACATGATGCTCAACAGTTATCCCAATTGACATAAAATAATCATTAAAAGCCTGAGATGTAAACTCACCAGCATTATCGAGTCTAACTTTCTTGATTGTATAATCAGAAATTTGTGCTCATAATCTAATTATCTGAGTAAGAAATCTCGCAAATGTCACATTATGAGTTGATAATAGACATACGTGCGACCATCCACTAGAGGCATCCATCAATACTATAAAATATCGAAATGATCCATACAATGGGTGAATAGGCCCATATATATCACCTTGGATATGTTCAAGAAATGTAGGTGATTCAGTTTTTATTTTGGCTGGTGATGATCTCATGATTAATTTTTCTAGAGAACAAGTCTCGCATGAAATTTTACTAGCTTGAAGGATCTTCTGACCCTTTAATGCATGCCCATGTGAATTCTCAATAATTCTTCGCATCATTATTGAAGCAGGATGACTAAACGGTCATGCCACAGAGTTAATATCGCTGTATCTTTTTTAACTACTATATGCGATTTTATCACATTTATATATGTGTAATGTAATCCTGAGAAAAACTTTGGTAATTTTTCTAATATGTATTTTTTCCTGATACATAAGTAATAAGATACATATACTTCATATTCATTCAGTTGCAGACTGAGTATCATATCCATAAAGATATATATCATTAAAAGTCAACAAATTTCTTTTAGATTTTGGTGAGAACAAAGCGTCTTTTATGAAAAACTTTATTCCATTTGGCAATATAAAGTTAGTTTTACCAGTTCCTTCAATCAAGTCTACAAGACCTGATATTGTATTGATAATTAATTTTGTTAGTTTTAAATCAGAGAAGTACCTTTTATGTTTGAGAATAGTGTGTTGTACCACTATCCGGTATGTAAATATGTTCAGTTTTAGTCTTGACTTCATCATTAGAATAATTCATATTGAGCTTCATGCAAAATAAATCATTTTGTGAGAATAAAATTTTAAATATATTATTATAATTGAAATATTAAATTCAAAGATAAATTTATCAATTATAAATAACAAAACATGGTAATATAATAATATATATAATTATCACCAGTATCTATAGAATCACGATAGGTTAAAAGATCAGCAAAATTATCAGTAAAATATGAAGCATCAAGATGAGTTGAATCATCCATAAGATCATCATGTTCAGTAAAATTCATTTCCTTTCTTTTTCTTTCAAGGATGCCTTGTAAAGCTTATAAAGGTGATACACTCGCGACCAGTGTCCTTTGGAGCCACATTTATAAAAGGAATCTCAGGATTCTGAAGAGAACTTTCACGAACATCTTTTCCTTTATCATGTCTTTGTACATAATGCTTCTTGTGGATCGCGTTGTTTTGTGAAGGGTTGTAAAAACCACTTCGACCGCGTTCACGGCTACGTCCACCGTCACGACCACGTCCACGTCCATGCCCACGATCATGATTATATCATCGTCTATAATTTTTAAAAAATGCAGTATTTGCTTCTGAAAATGCTGCTGAACCAGTAGGACGAGACTGATGATTTTTTATCAAAAGTTCATTATTCTTTTCTGGCACAAGAAGAGATGAAATTAGTTCAGAATATTTCTTAAAATCACGCAACCGATATTATTGTTACAATGTTATATTAGATGCATGAAATGTAGAGTAAATTTTCTCCAGTATTTCTTCATCTGTGGTATCCACCCTACAGAATTTCAATTGGAATACTATTCTGAATATTGCAGAGTTATAATCGCTGACTTTCTTGAAGTCTTGAAAGTGTAAATCATTATATTCATCACGTGTGGTAGGGAGCACAACTTCTTTTGATAATCAAATCTTTCTTTGAGATTTTTCCACAAGACACTTGGGTCTCTTAGATAAAAATTGTCGCTTTTGTCCTATCTTGTGACGATGTAAAGTTTATCTCTTTTATGGTTTCAGTGAGACTCATTGACTCGAGATGCATTTTTATGTCAATAACCGAAGACATATCATTCCTTCCCGTGATATCAAGTGGAATAAATTCAAGCTTTGTAAAGTTTGACATGGTGATAGATATAACAAAATACAAAAATAATTAAGATCACAATATTTTTTTTCACAACAAAATAATAAAACTTACATTTTAATTATAATAGCGACAAACAAAAGAAGAAAGATGAACATTAAAATTAAAAGGTTTAGGTGAAAATCACTTGGATACATATCTATAACAAAAAGGATAATAGTATTGATGATGATGATGGCAATAATAAATTTCAAAAATAGACTAAGCATCTTGCAAAAATTTTGACTAAAAAGCTTGTGGAGATAATGTAGAAATTTGATAATGAAGAGAGATTGAGAAGTAAGTTATGTGGTTTAAAATTCACCAATTTATAGAGTAAAAACTAGCTGTATATAGCCGTTAGAGGAGAGAGAAAAAAATAATTTGAATTTAATACAATTAAATATTATAATAAAGAAGATGGTAAAGTAAATGCATAGTATTACGTATATTTATGAGATATAATATATGCACGCGGTATTTTACAGACATAATTAATGAAGAAATAAATAAGAAATAAATATCGGCACACCACGCTACTCAGTAAACCTTTCAGTGGGTGTTTATACAGATATAAATAACAGAATAATAAAATATATAATATTGATAGCTTGAGATTTATTCCACGTAAGCATCAATTGAGAGGTTAGTAAAGATAATAATAAGAAACATTATTAGTTTGTCATAATCACATCACTTTACTATAAATAGGTGGCAGAGCCTCCTTTCATATATAGTAGTGGTGTTATATGAATATAATTAGTATAATAATCTAGTTTTTCGTAATCACGTCACATTACTATAAATAGGTGGCAGAGCCTCCTTTCATACATAATAGTGATGTTATAGGAGTATTATAAGTAGAATAATTTATTATTTTTATCTTGAGATAGTAAAGGTAGAGGTTGAGACTTGTGATAGGACTTTTCCTTCAGTAATGAAAGTAAAGGCTCGTGACAAGACTTTTACTTTATGCTAATGGAGGTAAAGGCTGGTGACAGAACTAGAGCGCTCGTGCTGATAACGTGTTATAAAACTCCGAGAAAATATAACACCTAAACAGAGAATTCCAGAGACAGAGTAGAAGTAGGAATTCTTATTGATTTCTGAAGTGTACATTGAAATGAATCAGGAAGTGTCTATTTATAAAAAAAACTTTGGGGTATTATGCAGTCACTATTTGCATGATTACGTCATCGCTTGCGTCATCACATAGTAAATTTTACTATGCTGATAGGTGTGCAGATACATTTATTCACAACACTCTTCTTTTTTTATTTTTTTGTACATGTGCTTTATCCTCCAAATTTTCTTAATAGTGATAATAAAGGCTTTATGAGCTTTTCTGTCTAATTTCTGTAGGAAGTCTACATCATCCATTGCTGCAGCAGAATCTGTTGTCACTAAGATTGTAAGAGAAAAGAACAGAGAACTGGCAGAGGGGGTTCAATGATGCAAGCAAGATAAAAGAACTAAGGAAAATAAAAGCAATGAACCAAGAAGAAAGTAGCCAAGAAGTAGAGGAATAAAGAAATGAGGCAAGTGATAACATGAGATATGACAGTGTAAGAAGGTGCAAAACTCAATAAAACTGATCTTTCTCCATATTGCAACATGTTACAAGTTAATTGCAACTTACTAGTGGCATGTGACCATCTCAGTTGTTGTGTACTGATGATAAAATTCACACTATAACCTAACCAGATTCTATTTAGGAAAGAACAACAAGAAATCATTATGATCGCTCAATATATTCCAAATATTAAAAGGATTGCTTTATATGTCACTGGTTCACACCCCTCAGCTAGAGCGTTTTGGGTATGGCCACACCTTTATTGCTTGATATAAATTTTCTTTCCAAGATGGCATAAGCTATTCCAACAGCAGATTCAGAAACTATTATTGGTGTTGAAATATATGTACAGTTGTATATTAGTTAGGTTTCCTTTCTTAGACCTACTCTAGTTAGACTCATGGTTGTTTATATATACAAGGTATTACTCTTGTTATTATTGAGATCAATAAGAGAATTTTCTCAAACTCTGATATCATGTCAAGAGAAGATGGGAAAATTCTCTTATTGATCTCAATAATAACAAGGGTAATACCTTGTATATGCAATCATGAGTCTAACTAGAGTAGGTCTAAGAAAGAAAACCTAACTAATATACAACTGTATATATATTTCAATAATTGGGTGGAAGTTTGTTCCACTTTGTTCACATTTAGGCATTCAAAATTCTTGTTTGATACAGCCTTATATAGAGCCTATATGTGTAAGAAATCAGCAAACAAAAAATCCACTGATGAAGCAACCTACATACAAGAACTTTAGAGGAAAGCATCACATAATTCCAGTAATCTACACAGAGCAGACCATAGGACAGAATGATTAATGAAGAACTCAAGCTCTGAACACTCGATAATCGACAAAGCATCAACTGGGATACAAATTAAATGAAAAAAAAAGTACACTCCGATTCAAGGAGAACCCAGATAAAGGTGAAAAAAGAATCAACTGTTATAAATCGCAGAGGACAAAAGCTTAACTGTCATAGAAGTCCGAAAGGTTCTGGCAGAGGCTCAAATCGGTGATCAAACACAGGACTCTGTTCGGACTTATCTTCAACACTATGCAGCCAATTCATGTTCTTGGAATCTTCTTTCAGCAGCAACACCTCATACCGAGAGCTTCCATAGATATCAGGATCTCTTTCCCTCGTGATGAGGGCCCTCAATTTCAGAGATTTGTCAGCTCCCAAGTCTCCATTATCAGAGACAGATCTCGCGCAATGTGGAGAAGCAATTCCATTACAGCTACCATTCACTGCAAGTTCTTCATCAGTTGTGATGGGAACTACAGGTTCTGACATGCGTGCAGGTCTGGTTTTGGGAGCATTAGAGCGAATGCTGTGAGGGAAGAGGGATGTGCCCCTGATGCCCCCAATGCCTTGTTTGATGTCCTGAGACAAAATTGGGAACAGATTTCAGTAGGATGATATTCAAGATTCTGGATTTGGCAATGCCAGTTGTAATTGTAACAACTCCAGTGACTAACTTGTATCTGCCATGAATGAGCTGGACTAAATTTTTTATGCCACAGTTTCAGTTTTCGTTTCAGCTTCAGCATGTAAACTTATAGAACTCTTTACATGCATCATAGCATGAGAAACTGAAACTTTGTTTTCTCAGTTCAGTTTTATATTCCTGCATCCTTTCTGCTTTTAAATTATCTGCATAATACAATATTATCAATGTGTTTGATTAAGATATTTGTGTGTAGACCTCTCTTCATACACTTGTTTAGAACATCATCATCAAACAGCCAAGAAAACAGGAAATCTGTCAAATCTGAAGTAGCTTATTTACATTTCATCCAAACAGTTGGCCTAAGAACCCAATCTTACTATAACTTTGGTTAAAACTAGGTATAACGCTCCCCTGAATTCATTTTACACTTGACTACCTAAGTTCATCATGCATCCATCGCAAACTCAACTTTCTGCATCAACCAGCCTGTTAATTATTATTAAAGATAAAGCTAAAAGGTTTTCAGGCAAAACATTTATGCAAAGCCCTAAAATATATACTGCATGATCCAATCCATTTATTGTAAACTTTTTTTTTTTTTTTGAGAAAACGGATGGGAGCCTTTAGCAAGACCCCAGCCTGATTTACTATTAGCGTGAAAGGTTGGATACAAAATAGAGATTTATACCCCCGACACCAAAAGCATAAACCAGAAGTCACTAAGTTAGTTAAATATCTGATGAGACATATATACGAACCAAACAACTTGAAATAGTTCAAAAGTATAAAGGTTATTCAAGAATAATGACTTCCACCCCCTCTTGCATACGGGTATGTACTGTAAACCTTCATTTTAAATTATGTGTGGTCCATTAAGCTTGCTTAGTTTTATAAATGTGTTACCAAGGCACCTCTGTGGTCTTATCAGTGTGCAATAGCTCTCAAGTGAAAAAAGCTTGAATCCATAATGTGCTCATTAAGCAAAACTCACTGAAGAGCTCTTGCATGAATAATGTGGAGTTCCCTTCCTCTCCCCCATGAGGGAGAAACAGACTATTCTAGCTTTTAACATCTCACCTCTTCCATCAAACCCCAAGTTAAATCCTAAACTCATAGAGCAGACATAATCAAACGTAAATTAAAATAGACATTAGAGAAGATAACTAACCATGTGCCTTAGAGCCATGTCAAGTGACTTCTTTGATATGTTCCTTCCAAATCCAGTGCTCTCAGTTGTTCCCCCAATCTTGTTAGTCTTTTTTACTCCACTTTCTGAAACTATACTTCTTTGCATCTCAGATGTGGCAGCACGATGCCCGTTGCTTCGTAACTCATCCTTTGGCGAGTTCACTGGAAACTTGCTGTGACTAACAACAGGCAGGGAGTGCTTACGGTTTGGACCGCCAGAAACGACATTCTGTGAATTCATGTTTGCCCTTGTTGTTAGAGCTGCTCCTGGACGCACCCTGCCAGCTGAAGCTGGCCTTTCGGGGAGTGTAGTCCTAAGATTTGGTGGTGCATCACTGGGGAAGTCTGGAATATCAATATGCTGCACTGAAGCACGGACACGTGGGCTCGGGGAGTTTGGCCGTGTGGCAAAAGCTGGAGAATTTCGCACTCGGCCAACTGATGTGGCCCGACCTGTAGCTGGGACCGGCAGTGAATTAGTCGGCTTCCTAGTTGGGGTTGACAGCCGGGAATGAAGACGAGGTGATGATGAAGTTACATTTGAGTTCAAATTTGTGGGGATTTGGGACCGGGATGTAGGAGTAGAGGGCCGAGCGTTGTGATATTTTTTGGTTTTAGTTCCAGGAGAGGTGGGGGCTGGTCTGGATTTGGCTGGAGTCTGGGAGCGAACAGGGAGTGGATGAGAGGTTAGGGAGCTTCTTGTTGTGGTCGAGCGGTTGCGTGGAGTTGATGGTCTAGAGGTAATGGAAGCTATGCTAGTGTTTAAGATTGATTTTCTACTGTTGTTAGGGTTAATGGAGGAAGAAGTATAGGTGTTTAAAATGGAAGGGCGGGTAAGTGAACTGCTTCTAGCTGGTCTTGTGGAATGGCCATTCTGTAATTGAGATGCTGACACCTGCAAACAGATGAGATGTTAAAGGTGTGTTGATTCTGATCCTTTGAAGCACTATTTTCTACTGGGCGCAGTGCAAAAGCATAGCAGAATGAGTGACTTTTTATAGAGCTTATCTGAGTTTACACAGTTTGAGTAGGATATGTTGCTCCCTTCCAGTTCATGTATAACCGTTTTGGGAGAAGGGATAGCATTATAGTAAAAAAAGAGCACCAGTAAGTGGAGGTTTTCTTTAGTGCTCATTAATGAAGCAAGTTAGGAGATTCACTCCTCAGGAAAAAGAGAGAGAGAAAAATAATAAAAAAAAATAAAGAATGTATAGAAAGAAGTGTATATTCGAAACAGCAAAGAAAACAAAAGCATGACAAAGCTAATAGGGATGGATGCATACCCTGGATGCTCTTGCAGTTGAGACTGATCTGACAGTGGATTTACCACTGGATATGGTGGATGGTACATCATGATCAATAACATGAGAAGGAACAAGGGGAGTTTCAGGGGGGTTAGCAGCCTGGAAATGTAGAAATCAAACTAGAAGTTAGTAGGCCTTAAAAAAAATTCTACTGGAGATAATGAGGAAAGGAACAAGAAATGTGAAGTGAATAGAGATGAAGAAAACACTAAAACAAAGTACAGTTATAAGGAAAATAACGTCTAAACAGAGAGAATGTAAAAATGATATTAAACAGTTATTAACAAAAGCAGATATCAAGCAAAATGAAAATGCATACTTCACCAACTGGTTACAGGAACATAAGGCTGATCATAGAGATTAGTCCAAGCAAAGTAAAGTTTCTACTTGAAGTATGTCATATGAGGCATCCTTCCTTTTACATGGATATCAAATGATAGAAACTTATCTGCAAGATTCATCATTCTGCTAGAGGCAACCAGTTTTCGTTTATGCCAGTCACTTGTATCCTTGCTAATTAGTGAAAAAATAATGTCTAAGTTGAGCTCTAAAAATTATGTCAAGAAGAAAATAAATAGAGAATAATGGAGAACTAACTAAAGTGTGAGAACTAAGTTAGTGCAATGGAAACTTAAATTCTGATTTAATGGAACAAAGCTTTGCTTCACCATGATTCACAGTATCTATGAAGCGAGCATACTAGACACAGAATTAAAAAAATATGACTTAATTTCAATTGAACTTTCTGCCTAGGTAGAATTCATATACATATTAACTTTCATGAAGTTATGGTATAAAAATTTTATGCACGTAAGTTGTCGAGTAATATACAAAATATTAAATGGAAAAGAAAAACTTGATGCTAGTCTTCTCCTGTGCCAAACTCCCAAATATATTATTTACAGAACTGTGGCACTGGTTTCTATTCCATCTTAAATAATTTTTACATAATATTTTCATGATTTTGACTACTCAACCAACTGCAGCACTGCATCATGCCACTCTCTATAGTTCTAAAAAAGCGAAAGAAAACAAAAGGGAAGGAAAGTTTAGTACTTAGAATCAGTCTATAATCTGAAATAAGCACTAATTTATCCTCTGTTCTCTTTCAATAATTGTCAGTGTTTAGTAACTTGAATCAGAAAGGTTTTTGTTTTGAGTTAGGTATCATTTTATCTCCAACGACGATAATCTTAAATAAAAAAAAACAAGTTTAGGAAATTCATCCATTTAATTCCAATGTCTGTTTGTCTTTTATGCTTCGTCAATATTCAGTACAATAAGATTGAAATATATGTGGTCTGTGTGAAAGAGTCATTTAATCTCAGATTCTCAAATGACAATAATAACAAAATCCCAAATTTAGAAAACTAACCATTAAAATTACACATAAAATTAGACATCTGGAAATTTCTTTAAAAAAAGTATATAAATAATTACCAATCGTAATCGTGCTTCCCAAAATCTGCGTCTATTAGATCGTCCATTATGATCCTCCAAAATTCTCAGTTCATCCTTTTAGAGCCTTCTCCAAATTTATCAGTCCTGCAAGCAATCAATTTCAGTTTCAATTAGAAAACATGTCACAAGCAATCAATTTCAATTTCAAAGACATAACAGCAAAAAACAAGAAATTTAAAAACAAATTTTAAAGAAACTAAAAACTTTCGCTCTCAAAGAAAACGCCAATATCGAATTAAAAGGAAAAAAAATCCACAGCAAAAAGAAACCGACCGCATCGATTTTGGAAGGATCCAAGATCCCGATCACTGTCGGATCCATCGGCTGCTCACCCGCATCCGACAACGTCCTCCTTCTTCGCCCGTTACGGGTCGGATCCGATATAGCTGAGATCCGAGATTGCAGGATTTTTTTTGTTTTTTCAGATATAGAGAGAGAGGAGAGAGGGGGGGAGAGTATCAATGATGGAGGGAAGAGAGAAGGGAGGGAGATGCGTGTATATAGTGCTGGCCTTTAACCGTTACAAACATTGAGGAAATATTTACCGTACACATTGTTCAACTGTCAGTAGATTTGTAAATTGGAATTATGAAATGTATGACATTTTAATTTTCTGTAATTTTCAGTTATTTATTTGTTTGTTTGTTTGTTATTATATTATTGGATTTGAATTGGTACGCAAAAGAAGTTGATGGTAGGTAGCATGCTTGGATGAGTATAAAAGTCTAATAAAGAATATAAGTAACTAATATATCATCGTCGCTGTCTGTGAAAAATTAACCGATCAATCAGGAGGAGGGGGAGGGGAAGAAGAAGAAAAAAAAAAGGACGAAGAAGAGATAGCTGAGAGAGGATGAAGAATGAGGAAATCGACGTTTCTCTCTCTTGCATGAAGATGCACAGACAGACGGATGGACAGAAAGATAGTTTCTATATGAGTCACGGCAGAAAATCTCGTTGCGATCAAGGTTTATTTGGCTTTAGAATTTTCTAGACAAAGATTACTTTTAAGTTCAATACTTGTATATTTGCATACATGTAACTTAAGTCTATAATTGCAGTTTTCTAAACTCCATTTTCATGAACTTGTAAGTTTGCTAAAAAACTCTCGCTTAATGCACGTGGGTATAGATATTAAACTATTAACTTTTCATTGTAAACAGTTTGAATCTTGCTACTAATAATTTTTTACAATTAAAATTTTAAATGTTAAAACCATTCATTTTTCTGTAGTGGTCACTTTTCACTGTCTCTCAAAATCACGGCACTTGTCATGCGACAGAGAGGTGCTTTGGGAAATCAACGGTTACTTTATCAAATCGGATCCACACCTACAGCTGGGAGACGGTTACACTCCTAAATTGGAGCAGATATGAATATATACGGAATTGTACGGTTACAAATATTCGAGATACCAGCGACCTCGACATTATCCCTCAACTTGTATAAGTACCCCTTCTCCTCCAACGAGAAGGGGAGTGAAAAATAGTCAAACTCGCGATCACTTATAGCAGCACCACTGTAATCCTTCTCTGAAAGACTCGTGCTGCATCCTCTCTTCTCCTCGTGATTTTTTCCGTTCTCGAATTTTTTCACATAAAAATCTGTTTTTACGATTGTGATTTTCTCTCTTCATTTTCACTTTCTTTTTTTTTTTATGTTTGTGAGCTGAGGCCTTATTTTTGAGATTTTTTTGTCACCACAATTTCTGTGAGCTTCAGTCATTGCTTGCTTCACTCGTCTCCAGCAGAATCCACCGATTCATTTGGTTTTCTAGCCTTTTCCAGTTCTCTGCTAGACTCGGATTAACTAAAGAAATTCATGAAAATTTCAGTTTTTTATTAAACAGTTCTTGTTAGACATAAACCCAGTGGGAAAGCTCAAAAACAGTCTCTTTACCTATAGAGCCAATTTATCCACCTCTCTTTATAAAGCATGTACAGCTGGATGATGGTAATTAATATGTTTCATTATACCAAAATAATTTACTTATCTCTCCCACTATATTTATGTCAAGCTCTTCCTCAACTACTTCTGTCCTCTATCTCTCCTCTCAACTACTTCTGTCCTCTATCTTTTCCATGAATTTGTGGACATACAATTTGGAACTTAGAGCAAGGATATACCAATAATTTGTGTACAAATACTTTATATAGAGCACCTAGATATAATTACATCTTATATCGACCGCAAATGGTGATATTTTGCATGCTATGAGGAAAAATAAGAAAGTTGATCATCAATAACACCTAGTTTCATTGTGCGCGCTGCTCGTGACCAAAATATGAGAGATAAAACGGTCTTAAATATAAGAGATATAAATATTTATTATGTAAAATTTTCAATGTTTTAGCTTTTTTTTTTTTGAGAAAATATTAAATACTCAAAAAAAAATTGAATGTTCTAGCATGTTTTTAATTTAATTTAATTTACTAAACCCCAACCCCCCCAAAAAAACACCCAAAAGAAAAACCACCACCACCACACATACAAAGTGTCATATGACAACAAATTTTGTGAGAATGTGACTCCTGTTCCTTTGGAGTCAAGTCACGTTATCTGAGGAAAGAGAGAGGTTCATATAGATGTGGATATAAATTCATGGTCTCTTGTGACTCCTCTCTCCAGTGTGAGCTGACATGATGTGTTTGGGAAGAAAGTGGACCATTTGAGATAGAATGCCACACTCTCTCTCTCTCAGATCAAATATGAACTAGGTGGTATTCAAATTACTCTCCCTCTCTCTATTCTTAACTCTAATTCTTGTTAATTTTATATCTAATTCAAACAACCAATCAAAACCCAACTCATAACTCTTGTTGCTATTCGTCTCTTTAAAAATCATGACTACAACTTCATGACTCTCATTGCCAAATGCAATCTACAGCATGTTCCATTTTTGTTTGCCCGTTGATGAACCCTGTGTACTAGGACACAGACTAACCATAACTTTCAGTTATACCATGTTCCATTAAAACACGCAAAGGGTTTATACAATATATCAGATGTCAAATATAAAAGTAGGCCAACATTGTCTATGAATTCATACCCAAGTACTTATTATCTTCTGGATCGTAATTATTACAATCTGATTAGGTTCAATCATCCTAGTTGTTCAGAACTCACAAAACCTATCAACTGACAATCAAACTTCCTTCAAATATGTCCTTGAATCTGTTTGACAGTGAGAAGAACTTTGAGATTCAAAATCCTGCTTGCATTAGGGGTTAAGGCCTATATTTAAAATTAAACAAAATCTCTTAACAGGATAGAATTTAGTAGGGACCATAATGGCTTGTCCCCCATAAAGCTAATCTTGCCATGCACTTGCAGCAGTTTACCAACCCTTTTTATAATAATCCAGAAAAGATCAGGTCTCAACAATAACCCCATTACATAATCACAATCATGCTAACTTTTAATCAAGTCTGACCCAACCTGTCCCCACACAGATATTCTACATTGATGTCACAAGAATAGACAAAGGATAGAGTTGGAGGAACTCAGAATTCTTCAAAACAATCCTAGTGATACAATCACAAGATCCACAGATTTAGACTTGAACTCATTAGACAATGAATTGGGCCAACCACCATATCCAAGTTCCACTCCAACTCAACAAGCAAAAGATTTGGCAGTAACTCCAGATTTTGTGAACTGTGAGGTACTTCTTTCTCATCATTCATGCATAACAACAAGAAGAAACACAAATGAACACCTGAAGCCCCAACCCACCATCCATAAAAAACTAACCATACAGCCCCTAAAATATTTTCCACAGAAAAAGAACAAGTGAGAAACATAATGTTACAAAACCACAGCTTGCCAAATATTGTCATCTCAGGAGGAAATTATCATAGGAGGCCAAATGGTTCAGGCAGTGGCTCGAACCTGTGATCAAATACAGGGCTCTGGTCAGACTTGTCTTCGACGCTGTGCAGCCAATTCATGTTTTTGGAGTCTTCCTCTCTCAGCATGAAGGCATCGTAGCAGGAGCTTCCATGGAGATCCAGTTCAGAATCCCTTGTGGCGAGGGACTCCCTGTCTGAAGACTTCGAAGCAAATGCAAAGTCTCCATTCTCTGAGGGAGCAATGCTAATGCTGCTTCTGCAGTCCGGAGAAATTGTTCCGTTGCAGCTGCCATTCTCAGCCATGGAATCGTCACTGCCCAGCGGAACCACAGGGTCTGACTTGCGAGCCGGCCGGCCTTTGGTGGCGGCGGAGCAGATGCTCCGAGGGAAGAGAGACGAGGCTCGAATGCCACCCATGCCTTGTCGAATGTCCTGTAGTAAGAAAAGGAATTAGTAAACAAAAAATTGGATGTTTTTAACCAGATGGATGTAGATGGGGCCCACATTTTCTTTTGAGAGAGAATTTTGTATAATTTTCCAAGTATTCAGCACCGAAAACAACTTCTCACAGCAAGTTATGCGATTATCAGTAAGGATGAGATTTCAGGTCAGGCTTGGTATGGTGTAGCACCAGGGACTTGTGGAAGATGGACACCGCTACTGCATCTTGCCAACTCAGGAATCTTCATTCCTCGTGTGTGACCATTTGGGCCATTTACTACAGAAGTAATCTTACAAAGATCCTATAGATTCTTCGGCATCATGCTAGAATGTGTGACCTTTATCTGAAAAGTTTGTACCCCTCCAGCAAATGGTGATTATTGAATTGAACTGAATCCTTAACTGATGGAAAGGGATAACTGATACGAAAGAATGCAGATTAGAACATGTTGATCAAGGCATTATTAGCTGTGTCAATTAATGATAAGCAGCTTCACTAGAAGATAGTCAAGCACATATGTCCTAAGTACATAATTAAATACCACGTAAAACTTGCCATAATTGTAAGTAATGTCATCTGCACACAGAAATATAGGAAAAGCCAAATTCTTACGATATGATAGAGCATTTGTTTGCACGAAAAGGTAATCAGACAGGTAATCAGACGGAAGAAAAATCATTGTATGAATATTTCAGAACTAAATGTTCAAAATATGATAGTATTTAGTTGCATGATGGATATAACAGAAAATTAAGATATCATCAAATGTTTGTAGATGGGATACAAAGGACCATACCATGTGCCTTAATGCCATGTCAAGTGACTTCTTCGAAATTGTCCTTCCAAATCCAGTACTCTCTGCTGCAGAAGCCAGCTTGGTTGGCCTTCGCAACCCACCATCTGATGAAATTGACTTTTGGATCTCAGGTGCTGTGGCAGCATCATGACCATTATTTTCGTGCAGTTTACCAGTAGCTTTTGGTGGATATTCTGGAAACCTGCCCCTACTAACAACAGGCATATAGTTCCTCCGGTTTGAACTAGCAGGAGCTGCAGCTGCAGCTGGCACTGCTACATCAGAGTTTGAATTAGCCCGAACAGTTAATGCCGCCATTCCAGGGCGTGTCCTGCCTGCTGAAGCTGGCCTATCGGGCAGTTCTGTTCTCAAATTCGGTGGCGCACCTACGGGGAAATCCGGGAGGTCAACTGGCCGCACAGGAGCTCGTGAACGTGGTCCCAGGGAGCCAGGACGTGATGCTGTTGCTGCTGGATTCTGGGTATTTGCAGAGGAAATCCGGCCAACAGATGGGAACCGGCTTCCAGCATTCGAGGCTGAAGCACCAGCTGATGAAGTGGGACAGCGAGTAGGGGTTGACGATCGGGAGTTGGCACGAGAACTTAAACTTGGATTGGAAGGAGTTCGTGGTCGAGAGGAGGCAGGAGTTGAGGGCCTGGGATTGTTAGAAGGGCGCGTGGGTCTGTCTCCAGAGATACTAGGGTTCGGTCGAGTTCTGGTTGGAGTTGGCACACGAGATGAAACTGAACGGGAAGTCGAAGTGGATCTTGCAGCAGTCGAGATTGAAGAGGGCCTTGAAGTGGTGGAGGTTGAAGAGGGCCTTGAAGTGGTCGAAATTGAAGAGGGTCTCATAGTAGTGGAGGTTGATGAGGGTTTTGTAGTCGTGGAGCGGCTGCCAGGTGTTGATGGTCTAAAGGAAGTTACAGAGGCTGAGCTAGTGTTTAGGACTGAAGTTCTGTTGTTATTATTGGAGAAAGAGCTACTAGAGTAGGTGTTTGAGATAGAAGGCCGGGTAACTGAACTGCTTCGTACTGGCCTGGTAGAATGGCCATTCTCTGTCTGAGATGCTGACAGCTGCAATAATAAGAGAATTTTAATATTTCTTCTACTCAGAAATGATCAGTCATATGATACAAAAAGAAACTAAACAGATTAAAAGCAATGAAAAGAATAAGCACATGAGCAGGAATCCACCATTAGAGTTGATAGTAATCCATCAATTTTATTGCAAGTGATACAGCAAAGATGGGCATAAATGTTGGAAATAGATTTACCTAGGCCATCATTTATCAGTTAAATGAAATAATAAGAAATAGTACAGTATGAAATGCCACTAAAAAATTATTTATGCTATTGTTTCCAAGAAAAGCGGCTTAATAAGTTAATATATTGGCTCCTTGTTCTCGTAAGCATTAAAGAGAAGGGCAAAATTTCTTTGCAGAAAATAGTGGTATTTGCCTTGTTGCTTTCCAGCACTACAAACATAAACTCCACCCTTTACACCTTTCCATGCAGCACGGATTTCCTGTTCCATCCCATGTAAGCATGCACACTTTTGACCTTTAATCTCCATAGCTATATTATACTACATAGAACAAATCATATAAAAACATGTTGGACTTAAGAAAGATATAACAGTTGCTATCTCTGAATAATAAAAAACCCCGTTTTTTGCAAAAACGAGCTGGAATTCAGTACACAATCTAACATGCCTGTAAAGCTCTACTTGAACCGCTATGGTGTCAAAACTGGAATAACCAAGAGAGTTGAAATATCCTGGAAATGCATCACGTTTCGGTTGTAAATAGCATGTGATTACTTATGCTGACAAACTTTTGGGATAGCGGAAGTTGTGTGAAATATTAACATAGAAAGCAATGAATGTGGATTTGAGAGCTCTAAAGAAGCAACATTTGTTATCTTGGGACCTAAAAGGAATTAAAAGAATTGACCTAAATAACCTTAAAAGGAACAGAAAAGATGATATATACCCTTGAAGGTCGCTGATTTGAGACTGATCGAGCAGTGGTTCTGCCCCTTGGTGCTGTTGAGGATACTGGGCTCTCCCTAGCTGGGGGTCCTGTTGAGGATAGTGGGCTCTCCCTAGCCACCGCAGAAGGATATAGAGGAGTTTCAGGGGAGTCAGGAGCCTGTCCATGTAGAATTCAAAACAACAGGTAATTAGTTTATAAAACTCAAATGAAGATAAGAGAAGAATTCAAATTATTAAGTGAAAATTTACAACATTGGTATCAAGGAACAAGGAAGGAAATTGAGTCGTGAGATAAAACTATATGTATGGCTTGGACTATGTGATAAAACTTAATATCGCTAAACAGAATCCGGTTCTAATTGTCCTCCAGTTGCAACATGGCCAGATCCTTGATAAGTTTAGACCCAAATTCCTTCTTAAGCATTTTACGAGATTTCCTTTCCTTTCGTAGCCATGCAAACCAAATCTTGGAAATATGTATATGTGTGTGTGTGTGTGTGTGTGTGTGTGTGTGTGTGTGTTACAAAGAGAGATGGATTTCCAGTGCTCTCATCATAAAAACTAAAAGAACATGACCCACATATACTTTCTTATTAGGTAATTCAGCATATAAACCTACGTGAAGCAAGAAATTCAAGTTGATAAAATAATTGTCGATCTGAATGACTGTCCAGTGGAACTGAAATGAAAATCAACTTTTTGGTCTCGCAGGGAAGTAACCTTGTTACTTTGTTAGAATCAGGCTTCTTGATTGCCTGTGTTATGCGAGATTGAATCAAGTGACTAAAAGTAACTTGATTGACAGTATTGATCTGGTCATGGAACAGTTCCATTATCAATTATAAAAGAATGGTCAAAACTTGTATGCAATTCATCACCTTCAGGGTACTGATGAAGTACACGTTTGGGGGTTTGTAATGTAATAAGTCACTTATGCATCTTGTAAAAGTCATCCATTAAGTACTGTTTTATAAATATCTCACATGTTGACCAATTAAGCTTGTGGTTTCAGGTTTACAGATGGATTCATTCAAAACCAAAATAGTTTCTCCAACATGTACCAAGACGCCAATCATTTTATACAACCATAGATGAGCATTCCGTGCATATCTGATAGCAGGATACTGCATCGCATACATATTGATTCATTGAATAACATGAGACATGGCTCAGCTACTTGACATTTATGTCCCACAACCATAAAGGTATAACAAAGGTCAATATCAAGATTAATAATAAGTCTATTGCAATATCGTAACTCGAGCACCTTTAGCTAAGATAAAATGAATATAACTTCTACTGAAGCTGGTTATAACTCTTGTTGTTTATAATCTGGTTGCTTGTATGTATGGATGCATAATTGGTCTAAGATAAAATGAATATAACTTCCACTAAAGCTGGTTAAAACGTTCTCTCGTGGTTTACAATTTGGTTAAATTGGGCAATCTCTCACAATGAGTTGTCTCAATTCCATCACCACAATTAAATGCAATGTACAATGTGTTGTAGAGAGATATTCTCGGTGATAAATGTAGTATAATGCTCAAGATCATCAAAGTCATTACCACCAAAAAGTGGGTCAAAAGTTCGGCAACTAAAACCAGACTAGAAATGACCGTACCTGATATGAGAATGTTAAGATGGTTGAACGATGATATCCAAGGGACAGAATTAAAAATGAATCCATAAGAAGAATCAGGTGAACTGCCTTGGACATATGCGACAGAAACTAATAGGCACATAAGTTGGAGGTGATAGGGTTGTAATTAATGCAGTGACAAGGACTTGGGTTAGACGTATAGGATTTGGAATGAGGCCAAAAAGAATATTATATGATAGTAGCTAATTTAATATAGTAAATTGATTAACAGAGCTGAATGAAGAAAAAGGATGCATGCAGCTGACTCGAAGACTTGTAATAGTCTAACAGAGTATTTATTGCTGTTATGGGTTCAGATATAGAGAACAACTCTCAATTCAAGAAGGTTAACAGGAGTGGAAGGATTAACAGAATATTCAATATCACTCATCAGACTAAGTAATGTGACCAATAAAATGCCAATTTTATATCGACGCAACAGGCAAGGCAACTATTTATGCAGCAAAGTAGACAAGGCCTCTGATGGGAATCCTACTTGCTGAGTAACACAGTTTAACTCACATGTATACTGATTATCCTCAAATCCCATTATCCCAAAAGTGATCATCTGTAATTTCCTTCTTTAGCACTTTAGGAAACAACTCGGTCAACCCCATTTCGGATCTTACATGCGTAATTCACAGCTACATTATATTGATTACTGATATCCAGTTGGGGAAGAATGATTCGTATTGTGGTAAAACTAAAATTGAGAACTTTGTCCCCAAAAAAAAATAATTTAAGAAGAATGACATATTGGACCAAAACAATTTCCACCGAAGTTTATATCAAAGATAACTGGAATCTTAAAATGCCCAGGTCTAACTAAGACCAAGCAAGCCTAATTTAAGAGAGATTATGAACAAATTACCAATCATAGTCGTTCTTTCCAATCTCGGCATCCAGTAGATCTTCCATCCCCTTCCCAATCCTTGTTGTTCCCACAGCTATTTTTTCCAATCTAGTCGGGGCTGCAACAAATAAGTACCCAAGTTATTTACTTTCACGATTCACCAAAATATCCAATTTTACAGGAAATTCCACATTCTCATCCGAAAAGATATAAAGTTCAGACTGTTAGATGAAATTTCCAAAAACAACAACTAAAACATCAATTATCACACCAGGAATGTTATTAAAAGGAAATCAGCTGAAAATATCAACTTTTGCATCAGTTTCAATGAATCCTTATGGGATAAGTTGTTAAGTTTAAACCTTTAGATCAAATCATAAACAACAGTAGCCAATAACATCATTTATTAACTTTTTTAGAAATTTTCCAATTAAAAGTTCGTTTTTAGCTGAATCCACAAACCCTTATCTAAAAGGATCGACGGTTCAAATTTTCATATAAAAAACCTAAGAACAGAAGCTAAAAACAAAGGAAACAATAAAAAAAAAATCATACTACATTCGTCAGGAAAGAAAACGCCAAAACTAACATTAAGATTATTTTAACGCCATTTCAAATTCACCGACATTGCAGCTCGAAAATCTAGTTCAGATCCAGAAAATAAAAAGATCGGGACACCGCCGGTGAGCTTACCGCCGTCGGATCTGCGTGTCCGGGAGAAGAGGTCTAAGCCGTCGTCGGCATCGCCTCCGGCTATCTTGCCTCCGCCGCCGCTGCCTCTGAGCTGCTGGAGCTGAGATCCGACCGAAGCTCTCCGGCCGCCAGCGATGGACTCGGGCGCGATACGGTTCATCTCTCGCCCACCGGCATTGGATCAAGAGAGAGATAACGAGGGGGGACGAGAGAGAGCGGAGATGGTGCAATGGTTAGGATCTGAGATGGAGAGTGAAATGTGGGGGTTAGATCAGTTCCTGTCTCTTTTATACGCAATTTTTGTTTTTTTTGGGGGTTTATATTTTGATTTTGAGGTTCAAACACGCATCCCCCTCTCTCTTTCTCCGCGTACTGTACCCCGATATTTATTTATTATTATGACAAGTCCCGTCTTTTCAGTCATATGCAATGACGTTTTTGCCCATGAAACTCCCGCCCCCGTCTTTTTCCTTTCCCAAATTAGTTGTGGTTGGTCGGAACTGTAGATGAAAAGTATATACAGGTTATTCGGTATTTATTTGAGTATATGCAAAATCTCTCATCTTTCTTTGAAAAATAAGATACTTTTAAGAAATATATCAAACACTTATGTTTCACTCTCTCTATGGTTCGGTTAGGCAAGCACAAGGAATGTAGATATGGGGCGTAGATCTATTACTAAAATTACTCTGAAGAAACGTTATCTAGCTGAGTTCAAAGCGTTCGTTTCCATATTCATAAACTCAGAGCTTGTAAGCTAAATTTATTCTTGTATAAGTTGTTTCGGACCTTTGAGTTACAGAAAGACTGATAAGACTAGAAAGCTATATGAAATTTATTGTGATATTATGTGGTTCAAAGGTAAATTAATGCTAGTGTTTAGTTTGATTTATTTTTCTTTTCCCTTAAATTGAGAGATTTAATGCAGTATTCTATCTGAGAAGTGGTGGCAATTTAATTAACTTGTTGCATTTGTTTTCTATTATCTTTTATTTTATTTTAATATTTTTCTTTATTTCTAATTATAAGGTGGTCTCTTCCTCGTCTCTGTTTCCTGTACATGGGATAGATACATTTCTTCTTAATATTTGTTGAGGGTATTCTTTAAAAATACATTATTTTGAAAAATAAAGTCAAAAAAAGTAACATGTGAGCCCTTGGCGAATGCATGCTCCATGTTTATTTGGATGGGTTTAAACACACATACAAATTTTTGTTAAGCCCAGTTGCATTCCACAAGAAATTAATAATATATCTCACTCTTTTTTAAACTCGTTAGTTTATAGGTGACGTGTCTTGTCAACTCTCATCACCTCTGTCGGTGTTTGGGACAGCTCAGCAATCAATTTCGACATCAGAGCCAGAGATGATGTCCAGTCAGCGTTCGAACAGTGGCATGAGTCTGAATGGAGTTGGATCCGAAACATTTGCTAGTGGTTTGAATATGATATGGGCATTCGCGGGTGTTTGTTCCTCGGATTGAACCCGGAGGCTCCCTGTTCATAGGCCCCAAATCGGGTCACGTCAATTTCTCATTTTTAATCGTTTGGTTGGTTTTAAAAAAAAAAAAAACAATCATTTCAGTGAACCTCGCAAAAATCTGAGGTGGCCAGAAGTCAGGTTTCCTCTTGTTTTGACTGTAAAAACGTCAGAAATGGACTGTTCGTGGGACCCACCTGCCAGTTTCCTTTGTAAAGAGGGGAGGGAGTGTGGGGTTGTCAGTTTTCCTGGTGGTCAAATCCGAGCCAAACAGACCCTTTGTGGAAATGCCATTGAAAATGGGTGCTCGAGAGGACTCCTTTTAGTGTATTGAGCAAGGCCATGGCGGCCTCATCATCACTGTGCATGCAAGATGTTCGACACCCAGCCCCTGAAACAGCTCCTCATGACTTAAGAACAAATTACTTGGGTCGCGCCTCCACGAAATGAGTTAAAAATCAACGGCGAGCAAGCGTCAGTGTGAGCGCGTGTGCTACGGCTACATGTAGGGACTCGTTGGGGCAGGTATTGCATATCGCAGTGGAGAGTGCCATCACTACTGATTCGTAGCTGGCCGAGGCCGAGGCCATTCGGCTTGGCTTGAAGTTGGCAGTCGACATAGTTGGAGTGCAATGCACTATAGTTAGCGACGCCCAGAGTCTCTAGCAGCTTGGATCATGTGCGGAGACCGACCCCGTATTGGCGAGTTGCACAAAAAGTTCATGAGTGCCAGAGTCTTCCCAGATCTTATGCGGGAGTATGACTTGGAATTTAGCAGGAGGTCGATCAATGAAGCAGCGCAGAAAGTTGGTTGCAAATGCCTGAATCTGCAGCTTACATGAATTGGTTGTACGACTGCTTACCTTCTCTCTTGATGAGTTATGCATTTGCTTTAGAAATTGTGTTTCATTTAATAAAGTTATGTCTCTTCATTAAAGAAAAAGGAAAAAAAAAAGGACCACTGGCGGAGCCGGGGGGGCACCCCCTGTTCGCATAACTGATACCAATTGTTGAGACCACATTAATAATCAGGATATGATACCAACTGTTGTGTGTGCTCAAGACCGTGATCGACATTGCAAAACTGTGACTATATGTAATACTTGCAAAAGAAAAATAGTAAAGCAAAATATCAATGCCAAGACAAAAGAGAAATAACACGAGTATTTAACGTGGTTCGGTCAAATCTGGCCTACTTCCACGGGGATGGAACTTGAGAAAGTTTTATTAATAAACTTGGTATAAGAGATCGAACTTCTTCTTGGTTCCCACAAGAGTATTCACCTTCTCCTTGAATCCTTCTAAATTACAAGAGTATTTTTTCTCTCTTTGCACCGTCACTTACTCATCACTTTGCATTGGCTTTCTTTATCCTTGTGTTGTTATACTAGGTTATAACCCTTATTTATAGAGTTTTATAATACAAACCTTATTCGAACTATGATATGATCTTGATCGTCGGATGATTGAAGAACTTAATCAATCTTTATAGGAGTTGATTTTCTTG
Organism: Agave tequilana; assembly: GCA_038442645.1. NCBI lineage: Eukaryota > Viridiplantae > Streptophyta > Magnoliopsida > Asparagales > Asparagaceae > Agave > Agave tequilana. The sequence goes on along the minus strand of JAVJIF010031859.1, from coordinate 93,901 downwards.
ACCTAGAACAATTCTAGACCCTTCAAACTTTAGAAAAATAAATCTTTTAGTAAATAGAATTTGAGTTATAATTGAACTCCACTAGAAAAGAACGCTACCAAAAAGGAAAATAGAATCATGTTTTGGGCTTTTGGCTGTCAACAGGCCTAAGCAGGCTGTCGACAGGCCCCTATCGACAAGCCTTTTATGCCTATCGAAAATCTGATCTTGATTTCTTCTCTATTGAGTAATGTCGACAGGCCAGTTGACAAGCCTTTGTGTGCAGTCGACAGGCATGTCGATTATCCTTATCAATCTCCCCATGGATGTGGCCAATTTGGCCACATCCAGGACGCGAATCCGCAGCCAAAGACACGATCTGTGGCTCTTCTGTTTAGATAGGGGGAGCGTTTGCTCTCCCTATCTACTCAAGCTCTCCCGCTCTTATTTTTGCCTATAAATTGCAGAAAATTAACTGAAGCGAAGACCAAAGATTAGTTTAAGTTTCTTGCTTTATTTTTAGGATTTAGAATCATTATTAGATAGTCTATGAGAAGTTATATCTCCTTTTTATTTTTGTAGTTCAGTTCAGAAGTAAGTAAGAGAGAAAGAGTGATTGTAATCTGACATTGAAGTGACGTCAATAAAGATTCAAGATCTTCCTTCTTCTCTAAACTATAACTATCTGGTATGTTATATTTGTTGGCCCAAAGGCCTTCCACTCTAGTTTTGATGATGATTAACTCATGTAGTTATGTTTACTAATAATCTTGTGATGTTTAGTTTCAGATACTTAACCAAGATATTAGTAGGTGATTAGCTTCAACAAAGGAGTTTTGGAGCTTCTCACATGGTGATTCAAGAGCCCGAGCGACATGTTCATACCTAGTACTCGTTGGAGTCAAGCTCGGTGGATCACGGTTTGGATCGAGTCGGCTTGAAGACAGAGTTCGTCAAGAAAACTTCGGTACATAGTTTAGATTATGTTTTTAGATCCATTTATAAAGACTAGATAGTGTGATATGCTCAAGTTCATAACACACACACTTGTTTCTTGTTTCATGGTTTTCGGTTTTGGTTTAACCGATCTTGGTTTTCATGAATAGATAGTATCAATACAAGTTTACATGGTTTAATGTATATTAGATTTATTCTATATACATGTATGCTTCATATCTTAGACAAACTTATTTTGATATGCCTATTCATGCGTTTGGAGTTTTGTGTTTTAACAAAACATATTTTCGGATTTAATATCAAAAACATTGATATATATCTTTATATGTATATTGGAGTATATCCATATACTACATGCCTAAAAGTTGTTTAAATATCATGTTTTTGTATTTGAATGAATTTTGAAAAAATTGGATTTCCATTTGAAAAATCCAAGTTTTAGAAAATACAGTTTTTGGTTTTCGACAAAATTTGTAAGTCACAAAAATGGTTCAAATAGTTTGAAATATGTGTTGAAATTTTTCACACATGTTTGTATATCAAAGATAATATAAGAACTGATTTTTGTGGATTTTTAGAGATTTTATGGGATTTAATAGAAATATAAAAACCCAAGTTTTAAGTCCTGAAAAACCCTGTTCTGGCTTCTGTCAGTCGACCGGACCAGTCGACCGAGCTAGGAGTCGGTCGACCGACGTGCACAGAATGTGCACGCCAGTTTGGCTGGAGGGCCGGTCGACCGACCCGATCGACCGCAGAGAGCTTCTGCTCTCTGGAACGCCCCAGTCGACCGGACCAGTCGACCGGCAGAGAGCTCTGCTCTCTGTTCCAGGCCACGGTCGACCGGACCGGTCGACCGCTGCCCCAACGGTCAAAAATTTGACCGTTGATGGTCGACCGGGCCAGTCGACCGACAGCCGCCAGGGCTGAAAAACAGCCCCAACGGCTAGTTTTTGTTGGGGCCTTTATATACCCCATTTTGAAAGAGGTTTTCTCTAAGATTTTCAAGAGCTAAAATTCTCCCATTCTACAAGTATTTTATACAAGTTTTCAAAAATGTTTTTAGAGCCAAAAAGGATTCATCTTTATTTGTTTTAAAGGGTTGGAAAATTCAAGAAAAAGGAGAAACTTTGGGATTGGTTTTTGATCTTCAGTTTAATCTTATCCTAGTTGTTTTTTTCAATAGTTTTCTTTGAGTTTTTGATTTTCAAACTCTTTATTTTTCACACTTGAGCTATATCATTCTATCCTATTTATAGGATCTTTTATTTGTGGGAAAATTGGTTTGTGGTCTTTTGATCACTAAGTTGTAAACCCTCTTACCTTCTGTTATCCCTCTTGTGTAGAGATTGATTTGTGGAGTGGTGGCTTTGTGCCCTATCCCTCTAGTGAGAGGTTGATTGATTGTATTGGCTTTGTGCCTATCCCTCATTTGTGAGGTTGATATTAGTGGCTTTGTGCCTAGCCTCTAGTGAGAGGTTGTGTTTTCGAGAGAGGAGCTGTGTACTCCCGGTTATTGTATTGCCCCAAAATCCTCAGTGGAGGTTCCCTGTGTGAGAGTCCTGTGTGGACAAGTGGATTGGAAATCCTTCTGTGTGAAGGCGGAGACGTAGAGCTGTGTGCTCGAATCTCGAAACATATTCGTGTGTTTGCGTTTGATCCTCTCTCTTTATATTATGCCTTGCATCATTCATATTGTCATACATACATTATATGCTTGGCTTGTTTGTGTGTGCCATACTTGTGCTTAACCACGAGAGCTTCATATAGCGCCTTAACTCTTATTCAGAGGAATCAAGAGAAGTTAGTTCAGAGCCCTTCACTGGGAATTCGGTTACACTCGTTGGTTGCATTAAGTGTAGTTGCAATTAAGTTTTAATTTTCGCATTTAGTTCACTAGATTAGCAGTACACCTATTCACCCCCCTCTAGGTGTACTTTCAATTGGTATCAGAGCCTATGCTCCTGATATTTTGTTTAACCACCTAGGAGTGTGATTTTGGTTAGCTAATCTATATTTGCATTTGCTTTTACACACATATAGTTTGCACTCATGGATAGCCCTCCCATATTTGATTTCTCTAGACTAGACATATGGAAGGTTCTTATGAGTTGTCATTTAAAAGCCCTAGGCTTGCATGTTTACCTTGCCATCACTAAGGAATCCTACCCTAAAGATAGCAAGCATATAGAGGCCAATGCAATAGCCCTAAAAGCATTTAGAGCATCTCTTCATAAAGAATATTTACATGTGTTTTCTCACTATGATTCGGCGTTTGCAGTATGGAGCATTTTGACTTCTCCCGAGCTACCAAAGATTATCGATAAGATGAAAAGATCTAGGAGAGACGAGTCCGATGAACGTTGCTTCATGGTCCAAGGGAATGACTCCCTTGAGGTACAATCGAAAACTCAACTAAATGCTAGCTCTAGTTCATATTACAATGAGTGTCTAGAGGCACAAGCCATGAATGAACTTGCTAAAAATTGTGAAAATTTGATTTCAAAATACAAACTTTTGAAAATGGAAAGTCTTGATTTAAAAGAAGAAAATAAAAATTTATCTTCTAGACTTGAGATTGTTTTGCAAGAAAAGGATGAGATTTCAAGTGAAAGTGACTCACTTAAATCCAAACTTGATCTTGCACTTAATGAAAACAACATTTTGAAAAGTAAAAATGATTATGAATATGTTTTGAAGAAAAATGAGGATTTAACTTCAAAACTTGATTTTGTATTAAAAGAGAATAATTCTTTGAAAAATAAAATAAATTTGATTTCACAAGAACTGAAAGATTATTTAAAGAAAAACGTTTCTTTGAAAAATGATTTAGATTCTCATGTTTGTCATGCTAGTGTAGCTTCTCCTAGCTTATCCATTGCATGCTTCACTTTATCTTCTAGTATTGAAAATGATATAAATGTTTTGAAGAAAAGTGTTGATTGTTTGGGCTCCACTTTGAGCCAATGTGCTTTGAACCATACACGTTTGGAATCATTGTTTCGAAAGAAACAAGTTCCATCTTTGCATGCACACCATACACGGCATACACATGCTCCTCGCGGACACACCCATAACACTATGTATGCTCATGTGTACACTTGTACACATTGTGGACGTAAGGACCACCTTACTAAATTTTGTTATGATCGTTTAAATGATTCTAATTTAGCAAATAAGTTTGTTTGGGTTAGGAAAGTAACTAACCCCCATGGACCCAAAAGAGTATGGGTACTAAAGACCACCCCCTATTGTTTTTGATGTAGGTGTGGGCTCTCGCATGACCGTGAGAGCAATGGTGCCCTAAGGTGGATGCGTTCCGAGCTTAAAGAGGACAATTTGGATGTATCACTTTCAAGGGGAGTTTGGTGGGAGGACCACCTTATTTTGGAGATATGAAAAGTTGCCCTCATAGGTTTTGGTAACAACCCTTACTCCCATTTATGTTTACATGCTTATCTTATTGTTAGATTTCTAACATGTTATGTTTATATGTTCATTATGTCATATGCCATGTTTATTAGATTAGTGATATACATGTTTGATTATTTGAGACACCCATGTTTTATATGGATTTATATTTAGTGTTCTCACTTTATTTTTTAACTAATGTGTATGTCCTAGACCTAATGCATGTGCATATACATATTGATCATATGGATGTTTATGAGTTTTGTTTTTGACTTTTATGCTTCATGTTTTGTTTACATGTTTGGATGTTAGTTTTCATTAAAACTAGGATATATACTTGTACAACTAGTGAGTCACAAATAGACCATTATATGTTTGTACTTGAACGCTCATTTGTACTCAATAGATGTACTAGTATAGTCTAGTTTTAATGATTCATACATTTGATTTGTACTCCCATTTTATACATGTTTCATGTTTATATATTTAACTTTATGTATAAGTCTATTTTGTCCAAACTAATTGTTATATGTATACATCCTTGAGCCACTTGCCTTCATATATATACTTTTGTGGACTCGTTATGTTTGGATATGTATGTATACTTTAGTTTGAACATGATATACATATACCTTGAAGATTAAATCGTTTTGATGATTTTCATGTTTTAAGGAATTTTGTATTTGAACTCGATTGCCTACTTTCATGACTTCGTATTTCACATTATACTTGTACACTCATATTAGATGTTTTCTCATGATTTTGTTTTCATGAGTACAATTTGTGCTATACAGATTTTAAGTGTTTGGTGATCATGTTATCTACATGTTTTTTATGAAATATATTTTTATTTTATTCCTTACTTGAAGGATTTCGTACTAGTTTACAAATTCTTCTTATAATTAGTTCGTATTCTTCATTATGGTAGAGCTTTTCAAACATACTATATTTTCAAATCTATTTTTGAAAACCCTACCCATTTAAGGGCGGTTGGTTGGGCGATCATGCCTTATATGCTTATTATTGAAAATCCTTTTAAAACATGTGCATGAAATGGGTGAAAAAGTAATATGAGTTATACACTTAACTTATTATGTTTTCAATTGGTATCATTGGATCCTTTCAATTGGTATCACTATTGACATTCTCTTTATATACTCATATATATGTTTTATTTGTACTTACTATATCTCTATATTTTTTAGCACAAATTTTTTGTTATGTTAAGCTTGATTTCTTGAATAACTATTTTATTTCAATTGACTATGTTTCAATTGGTATTTGATACAAGCTTATGCATCATTTTACTTGGTATTTCATAAAGGGGAGAAAATTTATATTCACCTTTCAATTGGTTTTGGTATTCTATTCCCATACTTTATGTTAAAAATGATTGAAAAAGGATATTGATTATTTTTTTGGTATCATATGCTTTTAATGAAAAATTACTTTCATTGGTACTAATCTTTACAAATTGGTATCAAGATTATCTATAAGTTTACTTAAAATTGGTATATTTTATTGCTATCAAAATTTTTTGGTTGAAATGATTTATTTACTTTCAATTGGTATTTAATTGGTATTTACTTACAATTGGTATCAATTAGTATTTAAATCTATGTTTGTTTTATGTACCACATTATGTGCTTTCAATTATGTACTTTCAATTTGTAACACCCCGCTCCCGGAATACGTACTTAGTTACGTATTCAGATTTTTCGATCGTACTTTTTGATTTACCTCATGTATTTATTTTGCTTTATGAATTATTTATATGATTGTTTTGCCTTGGATTGGGATTCGTGGACTCAGAGTCAGCCCTAATCTGAACCAGGAACCCGATCCTACTGAATTTCTTGATTTAGTATTTTCGCTATTCTGATTTGACCGATTTCTGTTTCAAACATCATTTTTTAATATTTTAGATGTTCTATGATTTTCTGGAATTTTTCTGAATTAAATTGGAAATCTTCAAAATCGGGGTCGACCAATTCTGTTGCTCGATTCTCGGATTTTTAATTTACAAACGGAGTAGAATTTCTAAAAATGGCTTTCACATAATTTCTTAAAATCATATTTTCTATCTAAATACTTTTTCTGAGATTTTTCAGAATTTATCAAAATCTGGCCAACCTGATGTAGACCGATATTGACGGTTGACTTCAGGATTTTTGTTTTGAAAATGGGATTGAATTTCTGAAAATAGATTTCACCAAAAATCTTTATATAATATTTATTATTTTTGAGAATTTTTGGGAAGCTTTCCAAGCTACTTAATTTTTGGACTTTTCTTAAGTTTTCAGTGTTTTCCCCAGATACCGGAATCTTATCCTGATATTTTATTTTCCTTTTTCTAATTTTTCTCTCCCTCCTCAGATGCGAGTCTCACTAGACTCAGATCTGATTTTTAATGCGAAAATTCGCATTCATTCTGCATTTAATGCACTTCAGACCAACTCTGATAAGTCATTATGACTTTTCTCCTTTTTGTTAAACGCAACTTTCGCATTTTTCCCTAGACGCGGACCACATCTCCGTGTCTGGCTCTATTTGGCCTAGACGCAAGTCTGTCTCATTTACAGACGCGGATTTTATTTAAGGAGACGCAAGTCTCATTGATTTGAACTCAATGGCAATTTTGTAATAATCCAACTTCCCCTTTATATATATATATATATATATATATATATATATATATATATATATATATATATATATATATATATATATATTAGAGAAATGTAAATCAGCTGACACAGGAGGCAACTCTTCCTATGTCGCACTCAAAAATCATATTTCCCGAATGAATTTTCAAGATCCGACCACACATTATCATCTTCATATTCTATGATATATGCATATAAAAAATCAAGTGATTTGAAGTTTGTTTACTACATTTTTTTGGGTTCAAATATTAACGGTTTTTTAACAATAGAACAAAATAGAACATTTAGATCAATGAGTAAACGAACTTCAAATCACTTGATTTTTTATATGTATAAATCTTAGAATATGAAGATGATAATGTACGGTCGGATCTTGAAAATTCATTTAGGAAATATGATTTTTGAGTGCGACATAGGACGAATTTACCTCCTGTGTCAGCTGATTTACATTTCTCTCTCTCTCTCTCTATATATATATATATATATATATATACACACACACACACACACACACACACACACACACACACACACACTTCTTTCCTTCTCTCTTTCATTATTTTTCCTCCTCCTTTCCTCCAACAGAGAACGCCAACAGCAGCCCAAAACCACCATGCTTCTTGGCCGGCCACTCTTCCTTCCATCTTCACCACCATCACTTCCAACTTCTCCACCACCATTTCCTCCATCTCCTCCTCCATTCCAACAACAACAACAACCATAACACCATCTTCACCACCATCTTCTTCCTCTATTTTTCACCAAAACAACCCATTACCTCCAACGCTTCACCACCATTTCTTCCACCATCTACACCACCTTGATCACCACCAAACACACCATCTTCTTCTCCTCGTCATTCTCTTTCTAATGAGGTATAGCTTCATTCTCCGAAGCCTCGTTTCTAAAACTCCATTTTCACCATTTCAACTACACTTGCACCCCCCACATATTGCTTTGGCCACCTTTCCGGCCAACTCCGGCCGCCGCCGGTGACCGCCGGTAATATGGCCGACCATCCCCCCTTCCATTCTTCTTTCTTTTCTTTCCTTTCCTTCTTTCTTTTCTTCCCTTCTTCTTTCTTTCTTCTTCTTCTTTTTCCTTCTTTTTCCATTCCTTCTCTGTTCCTTGTTCTTCCTTGCGTCTCCCACTTCTCCCTCATTTCCTGCGTCTCCCCCTTTTCCCTGTCTCCCCCTTTCTCTTATTGTGTGATTACTAGACGTGAATTTTACTCCCTGCGTCCAAGTAATTATTTAACGCGACCTTCGCGTTCTTATATCAACGCGACGCGGAGTTCATGCTCGCGTCTGCGTTCTCCTCGTGTCCTTACTAGAACGGGGGTCTCGAACCCTGCTTTGTGGCCTCTACGCGACGCGACTCTCGCGTCTGCGACTCCCGCGTCTCCATTCTCTCTCCTCTTTTTTTATTAGAACGCATTTACGCGTTTGTTACCTAGATTTCGGAGATCAGGGATTTCACAATATTTTTCGTATTTAGGCGAGTGTCCTCGCCTCCATTCGATTTTCCCCTTTTATCGGATCGACTTGTATTTGCATTATGTATCACTTGACAACTGATGTGTTATCATTTACCATGCTACTACTGGACACCTGCTTCTGTTATGTTATCTCTTATCACTTGTTCCTTGTTATGACATGACTTATAACCTGTCACCAGCCTGATCACTTGTCACTGTCATGATTAAAACCTGATACCTGTTATGATTAACTCTCTACCCATGATCATCACATTACGGGAATGTAGTACTTGATCTTTTGTTGTAAACTCTCGTTATGCTTGTTATGTACTCCTGTTATGACCAGTTATGATCCTACTCATTCCCGAAATCTGATAATATTGTTAATAAGTTATAAAAAGGATAACTTGCACGGGGAATGGGAGGAAGTGATGGATGCCGGTATGATGCCTTGCTTAGAATAATGGAATACGAAACTGACGATTCGTGTTAGGGGGATTTCAGGCCCCCAGAAGATGCATGTTAGGGGGATTTAAGGCCTCCAATGGCTGTGTCCCCGGCGAACGGGAACTATTATAAGTATGAGCTATCAGTTCTTCATCAGCTTCCAATAATAACCAACCTCGACTTACTTATATATGGATGTATGTGTGTTGAGATGTACACCAGGACACAGACCTAGATATATGGGTCGGACGAGTAATAATAATAAAATGCCAAGATAATAACTTGTTATGTTGCTCTACAAACTTGGTTATACCACTTGTTTCGCCACAATTGCATTCATCAAGTTTTACTTCGGATTTCCGGTTTTATGATTATTATACTATACCTGTTCATGTCCTGCCTTTCCACTTATATTCTATTCCACCAATCTCCTGCTCTTATCTTATCATACCATGAGTAGTTCCTGCTTGATATCAATTGCTGTATATCTACTTGCTCCTGTATGCTTGTGCCTATGACACGGTTTGCATGTTTATGATTCGGATTTATCGATACACGTGTGCTTATCTATGCTCGTCACCTGGCATTCGCATCACCACTCGCCGGGGAGTTCTGACTCCTCTGGATCCTCATGTCCAGGTCATGGAGCTTGGAGCGTGTAGATTCTCCCAGTTGCTGATCAGAGTGGCGCAGCGGTAGCGTGGATTTCCAGCAGACCGTCTAGAGCCTTATCCTTCCTGGCCCCCTGTTCGGCTCCAGAGTTTTCCTGTTGTGACTCTGAGTCTCCTTTTGTACTGTTCATACTTGTACATCTCTTTGTATTCTCGCAATTGCGCATATCAGTGATGCAATATTATTGTAATATTTATCACTTCCTGTGATAACTTTGTAATTGTACTCATATGTTGGAATGTATAATGCATCACGTGCTTCCGTACTCTGATTCTTGCCTGTACTGATGCTTAGCGTATATAGTTGAGGGTATTTCTGACTTGCGTATATACGTCGCAGTAACGTCTCCGTACCCGCAGGATCGGGGCGTTACAGGGCGGTATCAGAGCCTAGGCTCTTGCATCCTCAGTACGTCCAGATGGCAAATTAGTGGTAAAGAAATTTGCAACTGGAATTGCTTGAGTCCTGATTATACAGTCCAACTACAAGTACAGGGTTATCTTTTTCTTGAACATCCTTACTTTGATTTCTAATCCCTTCCATCTTTTCACTGTTTTGATTTTTCGTAGCCCTTATACCAACTTAAGATATGGATATACTAGAGAGGTAGTGGCTGGTTCTGAATGAAGCTATTATATGATCTCTTCGGCTAACTCTATCGTGCTTGGGCATTCTCAGAATTGATCAACGATCGGGTTATCTTTCAGAAGGCGGTATCCAGATTTCTTCGGTTATTCTCTACTCTTGGCTATATTCTTCAGAGTGATTGATGTCGGGTCTTCAGAATTCTTAAATTATCGGTGTTCTTTATTATGCTCAAGATTATCAGGGTTTCCTTTATCTTCAGTATTCTGGCTTACTCTCGGAGAGCTATCAAAGATGCAGCACAGTTGGACATCTATTGCTAAGCAGTGTTTCAGGTCAGTATTATTCGGCATCGTTCGAAGATTTATACAGCAAGAAGTGCAGAAGATGTCTATATTCTGATTATTATTCAGTCGATTCGAGAGCTCTACCTGTAATAATTCATATCTTAATTGGTATAATTCCTGTCCATATCCTTTTTGTGTTCATTTTACCCCTTATCGAAATTGCGAGGACGCAATTTTTTGTAAGGTGGATGGAATGTAACACCCCGCTCTCGAAATACGTACTTAGTTACGTATTCAGATTTTTCGATCATATTTTTTGATTTACTTCCTATATTTATTTTGCTTTATGAATTATTTATATGATTGTTTTGCCTTGGATTGGGATTCGTGGACTCAGAGTCAGCCCTAATCTGAACCAAGAACCCGATCCTAGTGAATTGCTCGATTTGGTCTTTTCTCTATTCTGATTTGACCGATTTCTATTTCAAATATCATTTTCTAATATTTTAGATTTTTTATGATTTTCTGAAATTTTCCTGAATTAAATTGAAAATCTTCAAAACCGGGATCGACCAATTCTGCTGCTCGATTCTCGGATTTTTAATTCACAAACGGAATAGAATTTTTAAAAACGGCTTTCACATTATTTCTTAAAATCATATTTTCTATCTAAATACTTTTTCTGAGATTTTTCGGAATTTATCAAAATCCGGCCAACCCGGTGTAGACCAATATTGACGGTTGACTTCAGGATTTTTATTTTGAAAATGCGATTGAATTTATGAAATCGATTTCACCAAAAATATTTATATAATATTTATTATTTTTAAAAAATTTTGGGAAGCTTTCCAAGCTACTTAATTTTTGGACTTTTCTTAAGTTTTCAGTGTTTTACCCAGATACCGGAATCTTATCCTGATATTTTATTTTCTTTTTTCTAATTTTTCTCTCCCTCCTCAGACGCGAGTCTCACCAGACTCAGATCTGATCTTCAATGCGAAGATTCGCATTCATTCTGCATTTAATGCACTTCAGACCAACTCTGATAAGTCATTATGACTTTTGTCCTTTTTGTTAAACGCAACTTTCGCATTTTTTCCTGGACGCGGACCTCATCTCCGCGTCTTGCTCTATTTGGCCTAGACGCAAGTCTGTCTCATTTACAGACACGGATTTTATTTAAGGAGACGCAAGTCTCATTGATTTGAACTCAATGGAAATTTTGAAATAATCCAACTTCCCCTTTATATATATATATATATATATATATATATATATATATATATATATATATATATATATATATACACTTCTTTCCTTCTCTCTTTCATTATTTTTCCTTCTCCTTTCCTCCAACAGAGAACGCCAACAGCAGCTCAAAACCACCATGCTCCTTGGCCGGCCACTCTTCCTTCCATCTTCACCACCATCACTTCCAACTTCTCCACCACCATTTCCTCCATCTCCTCCTCCATTCCAACAACAATAACAATCACAACACCATCTTCACCACTATCTTCTTCCTCCATTTTCCACCAAAACAATTCATTACCTCCAACGCTTCACCACCATTTCTACTACCATCTACACCACCTTAACCACCACCAAACACACCATCTTCTTCTCCTCGTCATTCTCTTTCTAATGAGGTATAATTTCGTTCTCCGAAGCCTCGTTTTCAAAACTCTATTTTCACCATTTCAACTACACTTGCACCCCCCACATATTGCTTTGGCCACCTTTCCGGCCATCTCCGGCCAACTCCCGCTGCCGCCGGTGACCGCCGGCAATATGGCCGACCATCCCCCTTCCATTCTTCTTTCTTTTCTTTTCTTTCCTTCTTTCTTTTCTTCCCTTCTTTCTTTATTTCTTCTTCTTCTTTTTCCTTCTTTTTCCATTCCTTCTCTGTTCCTTGTTCTTCCCTGCGTCTCCCACTTCTCCCTCATTTCCTGCGTCTCCCCTTTTTCCATGTCTCCCCTTTTCTCTTATTGTGTGATTACTAGACGCAGATTTTACCCCCTGCGTTCAAGTAATTTTTTAACGCGACCTTCGCGTTCTTATATCAACGCGACACGGAGTTCATGCTCGCGTCTGCGTTCTCCTCGTGTCCTTGCTAGAACGCGGGTCTCGAACCCTGCTTTGTGGCCTCTACGCGACGCGACTCTCGCGTCTGCGACTCCCACGTCTTCATTCTCTCTCCTCTTTTTTTATTAGAACGCGTTTACGCGTTTGTTACCTGGATTCCAGAGATCATGGATTTCACAGTATTTTTCGTATTTAGGCGAGTGTCCTCGCCTCCATTCGATTTTCTCCTTTTATCGGATCGACTTGTATTTGCATTATGTATCACTTGACAACTGATGTGTTATCATTTACCATGCTACTACTGGACACCTGCTTCTGTTATGTTATCTCTTATCACTTGTTCCTTGTTATGACATGACTTATAACCTGTCACCTGCCTGATCACTTGTCACTGTCATGATTAAAACCTGATACCTGTTATGATTAACTCTCTACCCATGATTATCACATTACGGGAATATAGTACTTGATCTCTTGTTATAAACTCCCTTTATACTTGTTATGTACTCCTGTTATGACCAGTTATGATCCTACTCATTTCCGAAATCTGATAATATTGTTAATAAGTTATAAAAAGGATAACTTGCACGGGGAATGGGAGGAAGTGATGGATGCCGGTATGATGCCTTACTTATAGTAATGGAATACAAAACTGACGATTCGTGTTAGGGGAATTTCAGGCCCCAGAAGATGCGTGTTAGGTGGATTTAAGGCCCCCAATGGCTGTGTCCTGAGTGGACAGGAACTACTATAAGTATGAGCTATCAGTTCTTCATCAGCTTCCAATAATAACCAACCTCGACTTACTTATATATAGATGTATGTGTGTTGAGATGTACACCAGGACACATACCTAGATATATGGGTCAGACGAGTAATAATAATAAAATGTCAAGATAATAAGTTGTTATGTTGCTTTACAAACTTGGTTATACCACTTGTTTCGCCACAATTGCATTCATCAAGTTTTACTTCGGATTTCCTGTTTTATGATTATTATACAATACCTGTTCATGTCCTGCCTTTCCACTTATATTCTATTCCACCAGTCTCCTGCTCTTATCTTATCATACCATGAGTAGTTCCTGCTTGATATCAATTGCTGTATATCTACTTGCTCCTGTATGCTTGTGCCTACGACACGGTTTGCATGTTTATGATTCGGATTTATCGATACACGTGTGCTTATCTATGCTCGCCACCTGGCATTCGCATCACCACTCGCCGGGAAGTTCTGACTCCTCTGGATCCTCATGTCCAGGTCATGGAGCTTGGAGCGTGTGGATTCTCCCAGTTGCTGATCAGAGTGGCGTAGCGGTAGCGTGGATCTCCAGCAGACCGTCCAGAGCCTTACCTTCCAGGCCCCCTGTTCGGCTCCAGAGTTTTCCTGTTGTGACTCTGAGTCTCCTTTTGTACTGTTCATACTTGTACATCTCTTTGTATTCTCACAATTGCGCATATCAGTGATGTAATATTATTGTAATATTTATCACTTCCTGTGATAACTTTGTAATTGTACTCATATGTTAGAATCTATAATGCACCACGTGCTTCCGTACTCTGATTCTTACCCGTACTGATGCTTAGCGTATATACGTGAGGGTATTTCTGACTTGCGTATATACGTCGCAGTAACGTCTCCGTACCCGCAGGATCGAGGCGTTACACAATGGTATGTTTTGTTTTATTGATATCATGATGCACTAATTTGAAATATTTTTTTCTTTCAATTGTATCAAAAAAGTTTTATTTTGAGTTCACCCCTTATTGATATTTTTTTTATTGTTTAAAACAAAAGGGGGAGAATATTGTTTTTCTTTAACCCCTTTGTTGATGATTGACAAAAAGGGGGAGAAGTATTTGAGTTTATTTGCATGTTTATTGTTTAGTGATTATCTTTCCAATCGGGTATTAAGAATTTTGTTTTATTGATTGGTATCAAGAGGCCTTGATTGGAATTTTTGTTTTATTGATTGGTATCATGAGGCCTTGATTGGTATCAAGAGCTTAAGTTTTTTTTTATTGAATTGATTGGTATCAAGAGCTTAAGTTTTTTTAATTATTTGAAATTTTTATTGGTATCAAGAGCTTAAGAACATGTTTATTTAAAAAAAGAAAAAGAAAAAGAATTTATTTTAAAAGTTTGGTATCAAGAGCATGTTTATTTCATGTTTAATATCAAGAGCATGTTCATTCCATTGTTTTTATGCATGTTGATGCATATGTATGTTTAAGTATTCATTGCATATCTTATGTTTATGGCTATGCATGAGTTAAGGGGGAGCTTCTTTGAAGTTTAACTTTAATCCATGCATATATTACTCCATGAGTTTTGTCATCATCAAAAAGGGGGAGATTGTTGGCCCAGGGGCCTTCCACTCTAGTTTTGATGATGATTAACTCATGTAGTTATGTTTACTAATAATCTTGTGATGTTTAGTTTCAGATACTTAATCAAGATATTAGTAGGTGATTAGCTTCAACAAAAGAGTTTTGGAGCTTCTCACATGGTGATTCAAGAGCCCGAGCAACATGTTCATACCTAGCACTCGTTGGAGTCAAGCTCAGTGGATCACGGTTTGGATCGAGTCGGCTTGAAGACGGAGTTCGTCAAGAAGACTTCGGTACATAATTTAGATTATATTTTTAGGTCTGTTTGTAAAGACTAGATAGTGTGATATGCTCAAGTTTACAACACACACACACACTTGTTTCTTATTTCATGGTTTTCGGTTTTGGTTTAACCGATCTTAGTTTTCATGAAGTATCAATACAAGTTTACATGGTTTAATGTATATTAGATTTGTTCTATATACATGCATGCTTCATATATTAGACAAACTTATTTTAATATGCCTATTCATGTGTTTGGAGTTTTGTGTTTTAACAAAACATATTTTCAGATTTAATATCAAAAATATTGATATATATCTTTATATGTATATTGGAGTATATCCATATACTACATGCCTAAAAGTTGTTTAAATATCATGTTTTTGTATTTGGATGAGTTCTGGAAAAATCGGATTTCCATTTGAAAAATTCAAGTTTAAGAAAATACAGTTTTTTGTTTTCGGCAAAATTTGTAAGTCACAAAAATGGTTCAAATAATTTGAAATATGTGTTGAAATTTTTCACACATGTTTGTATATCAAAGATAATATAAGAAATGATTTTTGTGGATTTTTAGAGATTTTATGGGATTTAATAAAAATATAAAAACCTAAGTTTTAAGTCCTGAAAAAAAAACCCTGTTCTGGCTTCTGCTGGTCGACCAAGCTAGGAGTCGGTCGACCGAGTCGGTCGACCGACGTGCACAGAATGTGCACGCCAATTTGGCTGGAGGGCCAGTTGACCGCAGAGAGCTTCTGCTCTCTGGAAAGCCCCGGTCGACCGGACCGGTCGACCGGCAGAGTGCTCTGCTCTCTGTAACAGGCCACGGTCGACCGGACCGGTCGACCGCTGCCCCAAGGTCAGAAATTTGACCGTTGGCGGTCGACCGGACCGGTCGACCGACAGCCGCCAGGGCTGAAAGACAGCCCCAACGGCTAGTTTTTGTTGGGGCCTTTATATACCCCATTTTGAGAGAGGTTTTCTCTAAGATTTTCAAGAGCTATAATTCTCCCATTCTCCAAGTATTTTATACAAGTTTTCAAAAGTGTTTTTAGAGCCAAAAAGGATTCATCTTTATTTGTTTTAAAGTGTTGGAAAATTCAAGAAAAAGGAGAAACTTTGGGATTGATTTTTGATCTTCATTTTAATCTTATCCTAATTGTTTTTCTCAATAGTTTTCTTTGAGTTTTTGATTTTCAAACTCTTTGTTTTTCACACTTGAGCTATATCATTCTATCCTATCTATAGGATCTTTTATTTGTGGGAAAATTGGTTTGTTGTCTTTTGATCACTAAGTTGTAAACCCTCCTACCTTGTGTTTCCCTTTTGTGCAGAGGTTGATTTGTGGAGTGATGACTTTGTGCCCTATCCCTCTAGTGAGAGGTTGATTGGTTGTATTGGCTTTGTGCCTATCCCTCATTTGTGAGGTTGATATTAGTGGCTTTGTCCCTAACCTCTAGTGAGTGGTTGTGTTTTCGAGAGAGGAGTTGTGTACTCCCGGTTATTGTATAGCCCCAAAATCCTCAGTAGAGGTTCCCTGTGTGGGAATCCTGTGTGGACAAGTGGATTGGAAATCCTTCTGTGTGAAGGCGGGGACGTAGAGCTATGTGCTCGAACCTCGAAACATATTCGTGTGTTTGCGTTTGATCCTCTCTCTTTATATTGTGCCTTGCATCATTCATATTGTCATACATACATTATATGCTTGGCTTGTTTGTGTGTGCCTCACTTATGCTTAACCACGAGAGCTTCATATAGCGCCTCAACTCTTATTCAGAGGAATCAAGAGGAGTTAGTCCCGAGCCCTTCACCGGGAATACGGCTACACTCGTTGGTTGCATTAAGTATAGTTGCAATTAAGTTTTAATTTCCGCATTTAGTTCACTAGATTAGCAGTACACCTATTCACCCTCCTCTAGGTGTATTTTTAATATTTATTTTATATGCATAGTTTTACATCGATCATGAGCAGCTAAACATTTTTTTGGGCTCGCGAATCTATCTCTTCTACCCCTCTTCTCTTGATTGGTTTTCATGAAAGCAACCCTACTTGAATCATTAGTCAAGCTCTGTGCTTGAAGGCACATGAGGATGGGTGTTAAAACTTTAAACATTTATTTCAAAAACACAACTATTTCTAAATCATTTTTATTCCATTCTTTCCTCTCGCTTGATGGTTTAACATTCTATTTCTAATATTGTGTAAAGAAAAGTTCAGTCTCTAAAACAAAACCATCTTATTTGTTTTACTTGAATACTCAAAAGAGACTTTGTGTTTTGCTTATGATTAGAGTGAGACATTAAAACTTTCTTAAGAAAATTAAATAGTTGATTGAAGATTAGTGAGCCTAAATCTTTTTCATAATTTAATTCACAACAAAATCACTCTCAAAGTATTTTCTAAAAAAATCATCTTCTCCAAAATCTTCTCCAAATTTTTAAGTTTTCTTTAAATCACTTTTCTACTCTCCATTTTCTTTCCAACTTAAAAAAAAACACCAATACCAATTATTGTTTTTAAAACATAACATCGAAATGCTTTTATCGCATTTCTCCTTGTGGACACGACCGGTTAGCCCAAAGCTACACGATAATTCTTCGCATTTTTACAATTAATTTTTGGCGTCGTTGCTGGGGAAAGAACAGTGTAATTATTTTTTTAACAAGTTTGATGTTTTATTTCAGGGTCTTAAAGAAATCAGATTTAGCGCTCAAGCATTATAGGAGAAGACTTGATATTCTGTGCCCTACTCTAGAAAGTAGGAACAGAATTCTAAGAAATTACAGCGCAAAAGAAATTTTTGGACTACTAAAAACTCTTTTTTGTAGGACATATTGCTTTACAAAAATATAATTTTTCTTGTGTTATTTTTACTATATCTGATATTCACGTACCCTGTTTTTAATCCAACAGTAATCTGATTGATTGTTAATTCTAAAAAAAATGTTTAAACTTGCATTCTAGGCATTTGTCTAAATTACGTTTCTTTTACAATTACTGTTGAAGAAAGCTGAAGATAAGGTACGTTTGCATAGCATCTAGCACAGGAACATTTTTGGGTGATTTACTTGCTTTTTGATTGTTACTATTGATTTATACTTACACACTTGAACAGTCTATTTAAGGGCATAACCCAAAACAAGATAAGGTGGAGAAGTCATTACCCTTACTTACCCCACAAACTATCTCCAAGCATACACACCAACCTAAGCCTAATTTAAAATTTAATAGATGTTGGTCATAGGGACATCTCAAACTCATTAGAAGATTATTCTAAGGAAAAAAGTGTTGGAATTTGACTCCTGCCAAATCGGTGTCCAAGGACAGGGATTGAGGAGCGAAACCCTGAAGGTTGGTGGTTTGGCTTAATTAGGCTCGTCGTTTTTGTGCGGATACCTCCCACCAATCTTACCTTGACCTGGTTGATTAGCTTATGGTTAGAGTCTTCATTATCATCTTGTGGACACTCAACCAGTTAGGAGTTGTCTAGGTCAAGGTTTACCTTTGACTAAACTTGGTTGCTTTCTCTTTTTCTTGTAGACTATTGGTGAACTTGGTTGTGGGAGTGTTTGTATATGCAATCATGGTCGAGAGACCCAAACATATCTAGGTTAACTAGAAACATATCACCACCCAAGTAAGAATCCAAACCAGATCCGGTTATGACTTAACCGATATCTTTACAGGATAAGTTCATCCCCATTAGAACCACACTTCCATCTTGCATCCAACTTTCATCGGTTGGTGAACATAACTTTGAGTTCTAGCCTCAGTTCATCAACAGACTCCCTAAGTTTTATGGCTTAAAGTCTGAAGGTGCGTATTTCTTCATAAGAGAATTTGAGAAAGTATGTTTAATGATGAAAATCTCACACCTTGTAGATGATGTTATTAGGTTAAGATTTGTCCCATTTATTAATAAAGACTTAGCCAAGAAATGGCTTTCCAACTTAGCGACCGACACTATCACATCATGAAATGGTTTCATTAAGGTTTTCTTGAAAAAATTCTATCCAATCTATAAGACAGCTCTCATTAGGAAGAATATCATGCAGTTCAAGTAAAAACCTAGTGAACCATTTTGGAGGTACTTTGAACACTTCAAAGATCTCCTTGTCCAATGTTCGCATCATGGAATAGAGAAATAACGATAATGCCAAATTCTCTATGACGGTTTAGACTACTCAACCAAGACCATCTTAGAAATCATGTGCCAAGGAGATTCTCGCAAGAGGATGAAAATGAAGGATGAGATTTGAAAGTGCTCTGATACCAATTGAAAGCACACCTAGAGGGGGGTGAATAGGTGTAAGTGCTAATCTATAAACTAAATGCGCTAAATGCGGAAGCTTAAACAATTTTGCAACACACTTAATACAACACACAAGTGTAGCCGAATTCCCCGTGAAGGGCTCTGGACTGACTCCTCTTGATTCCCCTTGAATGGGTTGAGATGCTATGTGAAGCTCTTGTGGTTAAGTATAAGTAAGGCACACAAACACACAAGCATATAACGATAGACAATATGAAGCAATGCTCAACACAAGCAAAAATGATGATATGATATGAATGATGCTTTGCACAATTAAAAGAGAGAGTTAGAGAGACAAGTGGATCAAACGCTAACAACAAGATATGTTTCGAGGTTCGAGCCCCTAGCTCTACATCCCCGCCTACACCACCGTGTAGGATTTCTAATCCACTATCTCCCACCGAGGGAACCTCCACCGAGGAAGATTTGTTACAAAAAAGGGAGTACCGAACTCCTCTCTCAAATACCACCTCACAACTTAGGGGTAGACCCGTAGCCAATACAACAACAACCAACACCTCTACCGAAGAGGGTTTACAAACCAAACTCCACCTCACCAAGAGGGAGTAAACACCAATCTCCACCTCTACCAAAAGAGGGAGCAAACCAATCACCTCAAATCCACAACCTCAACCTCTACCAAAGAGGGAGCAACCAAATAATGAGGGTTTACAATGGGTGGTCTCTTTCAACCACAAACAATCTCTCCTTTTCCACAAACAAAAGGATCCTAAATAGATTAGGATAGAAGATAGCTCAAGTGGATATCAAGGTGTTTTTGGAAATCAAGTAACAAAGAAAATACTTGGGAAAAACTCTTGTAAAAGATAGAGAATGAAAACCAATACAAATATCCCAAATTCCTATTTTCTTTAATTTTTCAAAACCCTTGAAAAACAATAAAGATGAAATCTTTTTGGCACTTAAACTCTTTTAAAAACTTGTTTTAACACAAAACAAACTCTGGTATTTTTCTTTTCAAAAGTCTTATCAAAATAGCCCAAGAGATGGGGTATTTATAGCCTCATCAGAAAACTAGCCGTTAGGCTGATCTGGCAGCCTGACAGGGCTGGCCGACCGCCAACGGTCAAAAAATCCGACCGTTGGAGCAAACCGGTCGACCGCCCGGCCGACCGAAATAAACAGAGAGCACTGCTCTCAGGTCCGGTCGGCCGCCCGGCCGACCGTCCCTGTGTCTGCCAAACGTGCACAAGCTTGTGCACGTCGGTCGACCGCAAGGGTCGACCGGCCCTTGGTACAGTCGACCCGTGCGGTCGGCCGTCCTGGCCTGTCAGCCACTGTTCTGGGACAGAAAACACATGTAAAAATATTTCTAAAAATCTTTTAAGTCTTTTTAAAATACCCAAAAATAGTTTTATCATTTTGCATTGATACATAAACATGTGATAAAAAGTTTGGCTCAAATATCAATCAATATGAACTATTTTTGTGTCTTATCATTTTTACCAAAAACCAAAACATGTATTTTTATCAAACTTGGATTTTTTTCAATACATGAATAGGAAAGTCAAAATAAGTTTGTTTAAAAGTTAAGCATGCATGTATAGAATGAAACAACTATACATATATCAATTAAACTTGTTTTGATCAACTATTCATGAAAACCGAAAACCAAACATAAAACGTGTGTGTTGTGCACTTGAGCATATCAACTATACTAAGCTTTACAAATGGATCTAAACACACTAAACTAAACTAGGATACCTAAGTCTTCTTGACGATCTTCAATCTTCAAGCCGACTCGATCCCAAACGTGATCCATCGAGTGCAAAGGTATGATCTTGATGCTCGGGCATGGGAATCACCAAATGAAGACTTCCAAACTCCTCTTTTGAAGCAATCACCAACTAATATCTTGATCAATGATCTGTAACTAAAATCACAAGATAATTAGTAAACATAACTACATGAGTTAATCATCATCAAAACCAGAGTGGAAGGCTTTGGGCCAATAAGATTTATATAAGAATCTAGCTGAAAAGGCCATCTGTTGGGAACCAACTAATGAAAGTTCTAAGAATTCAAACTCCATCTCTTCAAAAGGAGATCTTCACTCATTTGAATCATCCATAGCTATCGAGGCTAGAATAGCAAATCTAGCGAGAAGACTGGAAGATTTAGAAACTAAGGAATCAAGTCCAGTCAACCAAGTCAGCACGAACTAATTTTTAACTTCGAGTTGTACTTACTGTCAAGCCATGAATCATGTGTTTGAGGAGTGTCCAGTGTTCTAAACTCAGCAATAATTTTCTGAACCAATGAATGCGGCCTTTTCAAGGCCCAATAATAATCCCTACGCACCAACATACAATCCTAGTTGGAGAAATCACCCGAATTTCTCATGGAGCCAAAACAATAATGACCACTCAAAGTCAAATCATTCAAACCACTCCCAATATTCCAATCATCAACCCAAAATTTCAAATTACCATCACAATTCTTCCAACCATCACCCAATTTTCCCAATTATCAATAAAACTTTCCTAAGTAAGCTCCACAATCTTCCTTTCAAAATCCTCCATTTGAGAAAAGAATATCTGATTTTGAGAAAAACATGAAAATGTATATAAAGAACTAAGAGTCTCTCATTTAAACATTACAGAACAGCAATACACAAGGCATAACGAGGCCATAGGTTCAAATGAGCCAACTAACTAATTCACAGAATGAGAGACAAAAAGGTAACTTGCTCAGTCAACCGATAATGAATCCTAAGAATTCCTACCAAGCATATTTGGCTGAGAATCAACCGTTAAATCAATGTAATGTTGTTCATACATTGAGATCGGGAAAGAAAGTTAATAACAAAGTGTCAACGCCATCCAATCTCATTCAGCGCAACCACACACAAGCATCTACCTTATCTAGTCCTAATTCTTCCAAATTTGACGAATCTAAAAAGGATAAGTCAACCAGACAGGTGAACAAACCTATAGTACAATTTTCCAATAGGCTGAAGAACAACAAGAAAAATGTACACAAAGATAAGATAATTGAAGTTTTCAATCAAGTTAAGAAAAACGTGCCTCTTCTTGATGCAATTTAGCAAGTCCTGTCATATACCAAATTTCTTAAGGACATGTGCACAAAAAAGAGAAAGACTAACTGTAACCCCCTGATCCTTGATGTACGTATTACAGTATCAGTACTCGATATGACGTATAAAGTTGATTTGACCTTTCTGATAGTCAGATTGAGCTGATTTTAGTTTCAAATATCATTTTCCAATATTTTAGATTTTTCAAAATTTTTTGGAATTTTTCTGGATTATTTTGAAAAATCTCTGTAGTCGGCGTCGACCGATACCGATAATCGGCTCTATGATTTTTAATTTACAAACGGAATTGAATTTTGAGAATCTTCTTTCACCTTATGTCTTAGAATCACATTAGCTACGTTTTAGTATTTTTAGAAATTTTTCTAAATTTATTAAAAATCGAGCCAAACTGGTGTCGCCCAGTATCGGTGATACACTTCAGGATTTTTAACTTGCAAATCAGACGTTATTTCATGAATCCAATTTTACATTCCTCCTCCATGTAATATTCTCTATTTTTTGTAATTTTTGGGAACCGTTCAGAGCTAGTCAAAATTTCACCCAATAAAATAATATTAATGAAATATTAATAAAAAAATTCTTGTCTTTTTCTTTCCTTTCTTCTTCCTTCCACACTTTTCTTTTCCCTTCCTTTTAACCGACATACCCAACCGCCTCCCCCTCTTTAAAATCCCTGTTTCCTTCTCTCTCTCCACAAAAACTCTCTCTCCCTTTCTCTCTCATGCGCCTCTCTCACTCTCTCTCCCCTCTCACTCTCTCTCTTTCTCCCCCTCACTGTTCCCAGACGGGGGTGGGCATGACCCATGCCCGCGGCCAGGCGCGCTGCCACGCCTCCGACCGGGCACCATCGCGCCCTCTGGCCAAGCGCCGCAGCCCGGGCGCCACCCTTCCCCTCTCCTTCCTCTTTTTTTTCTTCTTCTTCTTCTTCTTTTCCTCTTCTTCTTCTTCTTTTCTTTTCTCTTCTTCTCTCTTTCCAGTTCTTCTTCTTCTCTCTCCATCTCTTTCTCTCTCCCTCTTTCTCATTCTCTGGGTTCGTCGCCGGCGGGGCGGAGCCACCGCCGCCGGCGAGGCGACGCCGGTGAGGCCGGGCTGGCAGCCGCCAGCCCTTGCCCCTTTTCTTTTCTCTCTCTCTCTCTTCTCTCTCTCTCTTTCTCTCTCCCTCTCTCTCTGACCATCGCCGGCGACCAGATCTGCCGCCGGCGGGTCTTGCTCACCGCCGGCCAGCTTCGCTGGCCGGCCACAGCGTACAGCAGCAAACGCTGCTGTCGCTGCTATTGTTTTGTTGGGTTCGGGTGTAACCCGAACCCAATAACCTTATTGGGTTGACCCGATAACCCTTACCCCATTACCCATCTTAACTTAAGTGATGAGTTTGGGTATTGGATCCAAACCCGACCCGTTAACAGCCCAAACCCGCATCCAAAACCCAATAAAGGTAATATTACAGAAAACCCCCTTCTACTTTTTATTAATTGCATTTAAGATATGTTTATTACGTATTTAAACCATTTCTTTCACTTTTTAGTATTCGGGCGGTATCTGGAGCATCCGGAGTCCGATTTAGACGATTTTGGAACCGTTGCGATCGTGGGAAAGAGAGCTACCTTTTCATGACTAGTTTGTGAGTATTTTTCTTTTATCAAGTATGATTATCGTAGTTAATTAAATTGGTTGGTTGCTTTATCACATAAGTCGTGTTTACCGGTTAATCACTGTAAAGACTGTAAATACCGGTTAATAAATTGTAATGAGTAGAATATCAGTGGAAATACGCTTTAAACATAATCAATATCATACTCATATGGTGACCGTCATTACAAATAGGGATATCTGATACTCGATTAGGTACGATCACCGGTACCTGCCTCCCACTAGACACCGTTACTACATGTACCCGTACTTGGTACCCGAACATTCTAGCACATTGAATATTGCAATTTTTATATACCCATTACACTAGATATTGTTATCACACATTACACGATATATTATCATTCACAGATACTGATACACCGACACTGGTATTGCTTATTATGGAATCACTAATATACGGAGACAGCAACACTGCTATTGCATGTCATGGAGTTACTGTTACACGGATACCCTGTACACTATTAGTGGGACATGAATACACCAATTCACTAGATACCATCATTTCATGTAGTGATATCATCGTTACATGGGTGCACGATACACAGTTATCTCATATTCACACATCACTGTTACATATGTTCACCACACGAGTATACATGCATGTATTGTTTCTATCTTCTTGTCTTATGAATCACCATTCATATTATATGTATTATTGTTCCATGTTATCCCTGTATTCCTGTTATATGATTGTTTCTCGTTACTGATATTGATATTCCCGTTACTAGACACGAGCTGTTGATATGCGATGTGTGGAATCCCACATCTATTGTTCCCGTTTCCCGTTATCCTGTTTTATGCTATCAACAGAGCTCAGGTCATGTTATCATGTCACATGTACCATGCACTGTACTTGTTCTTGTTACGTTGTGTACTTTAAATGAAATATAAAGATAACGTGGGGATGGGGGAGACTTAACGGTTGATTAGATCTTATCAGGTGGCTGTACTGGATCCATATTGTTAGTCCCACTATAGGGGATGGTAATGCTGCCTACCAATTGTATAGCTCCATGAGCTCCCGTTACTTGATTCGTGCTCCCCTCTTAGCGGAGGGCCCTGGTCTCAGCAGCCAGGGGTCTGTTTAAGGCCGTGATCCCGGGTATGCACGGGATACACCTACCCGATAAGAGCTCCTCGACCATTGGTTTCCAATTAACATAATAAAACAGTGTACACAATAGTGACGTTGGAAACAATTGTTATTTGGTCACTCTCTCGTTTGGATAATGGTACCCGTATGCCATATCCGGATGGGTTCGACTGGAGTGCGGGCTCTAGTATGAACTGCCAGTGGTATGGGACACTGGAAGAGATTGATTAAAATATCAGGTGGTACTGATTGTTATTATTGTATAAATAACATGACTTGCCTGATACATGTATACTATTGTGTAGTTGTACTTGGTACTATTCCTGATATTGTATCCACTATCATGTTACCTTAGCCTTACTACATTACCTGATACTTGATACACTTCATGTGGTGACACACGCTTCATGTACACGTATACCTTGCATTGCAAGCCTTTAGTTCCTGTATATCCTATAGACACTATTCTCATATACTCACATCGCTATAGAATGGTTGCATACTTCATCTGCATGTTCACATGCATCACGTCAACAGTGTTTATTATATGTAAACATGAGACTACTGTATACATGACCCAATGATAACATGCTAATTGATGGTGATATTAAAATATGACATTGTTATATTGCTACAGATTATTACATTTCTATTATATGGTATCACTATTACATAAACATGTATTATATATTATTATCGTGCTTGTATTACTATAGTACATATTACTACCTCCTTCATTTTACCACTCACTAGGTCGCTTTCTGACGACCCTGGGTTTGCGTGCCCAGGTTGGAGATTCGAGATATCATACTGTCAGATATGTCACTGGATTCACATAGGGGACTTGTCACCCATACGATTCATAGGTATCTTGATTCTTGTCTTACTTCCTTATTTATCCATGTTTCTTTATCTATCATGCTCACTGATCTTTTCTGCAGGTATTCTTGTACTTATTTAATGCTGAAACTCTTGTGTATATGGAAGCTATTTCCTGTACTGAGGCTTAACGTACGCGAGAGGGTGTTTTCACCCTGCGTATGTACGTCGCCATAACGTCTCCGTATCCTTGGGATCGGGGCGTTACACTAACATACCTAAAAAAGGTCTTCTTAGCCATTAATATTAGTGAGCTACTATTGGGCCCAATCCCTATCAAGCACAAGGATTCTGATTGTCCTATCATTACTTGCACAATAAGAAAGCTAAAATTAGTCGTGCACTACTTGACTTGGGAGCAAGTATCAACTTGCTCCCCTTCTTAGTTTATCAGCAACTCGGGTTGGGTAAGCTTAGTCCAACCCGAGTCACCATCTAAATCTGCGCACCTGATTCGCCATGAAGTACCACGAACAAAAGTTAAAACTGGCGTAAAAGTAGTGCGTCTTGTGAGGGAGGGTAAAAATAGCTCCAGTTCCCCCTACTACGCTGTAATTCCAGGCTCAGGCTCCTTCAAAGTCCCACTGAAGCGAAGGCTTGGATTAGGGTTTCTAATGTACAGTTGGTCGTAACCAAACTGTCGGGCGAATCAACAAGGCATATAAGGCTCCAATGTACAGGAGTTCTCTTGCCGAAAAATCAAGTACCCAGGTTGGATGTTTATTAGCCACCAGAAGATGCTGGGGGATAACTGAGTGAAGCCATCTGGGCCAACAAGATCTACAAACTAGTCCCCGTAAGATGTGCCATGAATCTCAAGGAAGCACCTGTCCAACTGGTAGTTACTCCCGTTCAGGATCGTCTTCAAAGTAGAACATATAATATTGCAGTCAGCCCGAATTCTCCAATCGCTACATGTAAGGTGTGAAACTGTGGGAGGCAGACACCGCCATCATCAGCGAGGGACAATACATAACATACCATGCCATCGGTACGTATATTGGAGCTCAACCCTGGGAATGGGAATCTTAACCAAGGGACAACCATTAGAATCCGTGACGAGTGGCCCTCTGCGTTCACGATTGCTTTCACTTGATAGAAGCTCTTCGTTAACATACGAAGTCCGCTCTAGATCCCAGCCACCATCGCTGGAAGGAGAGTGATGGACTTCCCATGGGCAAGCAGGACCGCCGGATACACCACGTCGGCTACAATCACCTCATGCGATAGCATTGGCACCACACATCGCTTTAGTCATAGCATGAGGATACCCGCCAACAGAGCTTGATCAGACGTCAGAATTCTGGCCTGATGATGGAAGCTATCAAAGACCGTGTCTATTTTGAAGTTGTCTTCATTGGACTCGGTGGTGTAGGAACTGGTGGAGGCACTGATTCTTTCAAAAAATTTCTCATCAGTGCTGGGAGCTAGCCGAGACATCGGGGTAGCCTTATTCACCCCGGGGAACAGATAAGTTGCCAATGACATCTGCTTGAACCCCCCGCTCCTCCATCCGGTCACTTGTCCGCAAATGTGAAAGTGGCACAGCACCTCCCAATATGTCTCGTATACTAGAGGATCGCTCTTCCTCAGCAGATGCAGCTCCTCGGTTGACGGGACGTACTCCTCATAAGGGGCGTCTCCAATCATTAGCCCTGAGACTTCATACGTCACATGAAGGGCGAGCCTTATTTCCCTGACGAGAGTAAAGAATGTACAAGTCTCTGGACTATAACGCTTCAGGATAGCGTAAAAATATTAGGTGCTCTGCAGGATACTGTATTGAACAGCCGTGACGGCCCTGTATAGTCTAGCATGTAGCTGAAGATCTTTAAATTCTGCCAGAGTAAATCCCACCATACTACCCCACCAGTTTTTATCGGTAAAATGGACCCGGCCGGTGGCATGAAATTCTGGAGGGAAGTCGCCTCGCACATCCAAGAATTGTTTGATGAAGGTGGCTGCTAGCTGGGAGGTCTCTCCAATCGGGTACCCAACCCTGACCAAGTCAGGCTGCAACCCTAGCACACCCCTCTCATGACCGATGGTGTAGGCTTCATAGGCACCTATTGTAACCCCCTGATCCCTGGTGTACGTATCATCGTATCAGTACCCAATACGATGTATAAAATTGATTTGACCTCCGTGGTATTCCGATTGAGTTGATTTCAATTTCAAAAATTATTTTCTAATATTTAAGATTTTTCAGGATTTTCTGGAATTTTTCTGAATTATTTTAGAAATTCTCCGTAATCGGTGTCGACCAATATCGCTAATAGGCTTTACGATTTTTATTTCACAAATGGAGTAGAATTTTGAGAATTGGCTTCCACCGTATGTCTTAGAATTACATGAGTTACGTTTGGGTATTTTTGGGGATTCTTCTGAATTTATCAAAAATCTGGCCAAACCGGTGTCGCCCAGTATCGGCGAAATCTTCTGGGATTTTTAATTTGCAAACCAGATTGAATTTTTGTAAACTGTTTTCATATTCCGTCTCAGGATAATATTCTCTATTTTTTGTAATTTTTAGGCATCATTTGGAGCTAGTCACACTTTGACCATATTCAAATATTATTAAATTATTATTTTAAAATTCTTTTCTTTTTTCTTTTCTTTTCCTTTCTCTTCTCTTCTCTGGTTTCTTCCAGCGAAGTCCCCCCACCGACTTACCCATCTCCCACCGCCATTCCCTCTCTCTAAATCTCTCTCTCTCCTCACTCTCTTTCTCTCTCTCTCTCTCTATCTCTCTTACACTTTCTCTCTCTCTCTCCAAACCCTCTCTCTCCCTAACCTCTCTCTCTCTCTCTCTCTCTCTCTCTCTCTCTCTGGGCGACCCAAAAAGGGGCGGCCTGACCCATGCCCCCAGCCCGGCGCCACCCCTCCGGCCACCGCGCCCCAGCACGGGCGCTGCCGCCGGTGGCGCGCGTCCCCGGCCGGCGCCGCCGCCGCCGGCCGCAACCCCGCAGGCCGCGCCCCTCTCCTTCTTCCTCTTATTCTTCTTCTTCTTCTTTTCTTTCCCTTTCTTTTCTCTTCTTTTCCTTTCTCCCTCTCTTCTCTTTCTCTCTCCCTTACCCTCTCTCTTTCCCCCCCGGCCTGACGGCCGGGACCGCCGCCGGCGGGGCCCTCCTGCTGCCGGCCAGCAGGGTTGGCCGGCCTGCTCACAGCAGCAGCAGCAAGAGCTGCTGCTGCTGCTGTTGTTGTATTGGGTTCGGGTATAACCCGAACCCAATAACAATATTGGGGAGGGGATTAGGTTTAAACCCAACCCGTTAACCCAATAACCCGATACCCATTAATTTAAGTTAAACGGGTTTGGGTTGTGGATCTGGACCCGACCCGTTATGAGCCAAACCCGCATCCGAAACCCAATAAAGGTATATTTGCAGAAAACCCCCTATACATTTCAGTATTTTCATTAAATATTTTATTTACATATTTAACCCTATTTGTTATGATTTAGTATTCGGGCGATATCGGGAGCATCCGGACTCCATTGGGACGATTCTGGATCCGTTGCAAGCGTGAGAAAGAGAGCTACCTTCCTATGGTTAGTTTGTGAGTGTTTTTATTTTATAAATTATCTTTTATCATGTTTAGGGATATGAATTGATTGCTTTCTGTGACAAATCATGATTATGGATAAAATACGGTAACTATTAATTATTAACTGGTAATGATTAGACATGCATTATAATATGAATAACCTAGAATATTGTTAGGTATTTCCTGATTTAGAATGCAAATAAGAAGGTAATTATAATACCAATAAATACTGGCAGAGACAACTCGGACACGGTCATCATACCTGCACAGCCACTGACACTCGGACCACTAGTTCACCATATGTTTGGACACTATTATTTCATGTTCATGTCTTGTATCACAGTTAGATAACTATCGTCACATAGATACTGAGCCACGGTATCAGATCACACTACACTGTCACGAGATATGACTGCAGGACATCGGTATTGCATGCTCCGGGATCATCATTACACGGACACTGGACATGGTATTATATGATACACTGATCACTGTTATTACATGTACTATCACAGAGATATTACACGGATTATTGCTACACATAGATGTTTCATTAGTACACAGATATACCAATGCACGGACTACCGCATATCATATTCTTGGTTGTTATCATCGTTATTTGGATTCCCAGCATATCACTGTTACACATGCATGTATGGTTTCTTTATTCTTGTCATATGGATTCCCGTTCATACTACATGTATTATTGTTCCATGGTACCGTAGTCATGTTATATGATTGTTTCCTGTTACTGATACGGATATTCCCGATACTGGACATAAGAGCTGTTGATATGCGATGTGTGGAATCCTACATCTATTGTTCCCGTTATATTGTTCCCGTATTATATTGTTCCCGTTTCCCGTTATATTGTTCCTGTTATATTGTTCCCGTTTCTCATTATATTGTTCTATGCTATCAACAGAGCTCTGGTCCAGTTATCATGTTACCCGTATCATGTACAGTAGTTGTTCTTGTTACATTGTATACTTGACGTATTAGATCATAAAGTTAACTTGGGTATGAGGGAGACTTGACGGTTGATTAGATCTTATCGGGTGATGTACTGGATCCATATTATTCTCCCACTGCAGAGGATGGTAGTGCTACCTACCAATTGCTCCATAAGCTCTTGTTACTTGATTATTGTTCCCCTCTTAGCGGAGAGCTCTGGTCTTAGCAGCCAGGGGTTTGATAAAGGCCGTGATCCCGGGTGTGCACGGGATACACTTACCCGATAAGAACTCCTCGACCATGGGTTTCCAATTAACATAATAAAACAGTATACACAATAGTGACGTCGGGAACACTTGTTATTTGGTCACTCTCTCGTTTGGATAATGGTACCCGTAGGCCATGTCCGGATGGGTTCGACTGGAGTGCGGGCTCCAGTATGAACTGCCAGTGGTATAGTACACTGGAAGAGATTGATTAAAATATCAGGTGGTACTGATTGCTACTATTGTATAAATCACATGACATGCCTGGTACATGTATGCTATCTTGTTATTGTTCATGCTACTTTATCCGATATCATATTACTTGTATACTTGTTACTTTACCTGGCATATGTTATACTTTCTGTGGTGGTATATGACGCATGTTCTGCATTGCATGGCATACGACGCGTGTTCTGCATTGCATATGTTATGCTTTCTGTATAGCAGACATCATTACTGTATATACACCACACCGTATAGTGATTACATTGCATAGGCCTATCGGCCTGTACACGTCTATCACCTCGCCACTCGCATGTTCATTTCTATCACGTCACCATTTATTCGATCAACTGGACACGACTATAGACATGACCCGATGATATACCGGTTTAGGGATGGTATTAAAAGATGACATGGTTATATATTTCTCCTGCTTACATGTTTATATATCCCTACTGCTTATTATATCCTTATTCTATGGGATCACTAGTCCTACATTATGTATTCTATATCATTATCGTGCTTGTATTACTATATATATATATATATATATATATATATATATATATATATATATATATATATATATATATATATATATATTGCTGCCTCCTTCATTTTACCACTCACTAGGTCGCTTTCTGACGACCCTGGGTTTGCGTGCCCAGATTGGAGATCCGAGTTACCATATTATCAGATAACGCCTTGGAGTCACCTAGGAGATTCCTCATCGGCCCCATTCATAGGTATCCTTATAATTTATTGCTGTTATCATATTTATCACTGTTCTTCTTATCTGTTATGATCACTCACCCCTTTTCTGCAGGTATTCTTGTACTTATTTCATGCTGGAACTCATGTATATATGGAGGTTCTGTCCTGTACTGAGGCTTAGCGTACGTACGTGAGGGTTTTCCGCCCTGCGTATGTACGTCGCCATAACATCCCCGTACCTGCGGGATCGGGGCGTTACACCTATCTTGCCCAGGGAGACTCCAGAGAATGGCCTGACCAAATTTCAATCTATTGTCCGCACGAACATATGTTGCAAATAGGCCAGAGGATACATCCTCTCCATGTTCGGGAGGAAGGACCTGCTATCGCCAATTTGGCGGAGCCATTTGTATTTCCCGTCATAAAGGGCAGCCTCATCCTTTTCACTTGAGTCGCCAAAGAAAAAGTCGAGCGTCTTTAGTAAAGCACGAGAATCCGACTCGAACCAGCCATCAGAAATGATTTCTCAAAGGGTCAACATACTGCACTACTAATCTGACTTCATCGCTCATTTGACTTCCTAGTGGTCACAGGATCAATCCCCTGGAAAATGAAGAGCAGGTTCGGATCAGCGTCACCTACATGTCCAAAATGGCATTTCTTAGATAGATGATTGGAGGAGTATCACATTGCAAAAAGAACAACACACAGTCAGAAATCTAAAAAAAATCTGATTAAGTATTGAAGCTCAGACGCGAGATTGAGTCTAGACGGGAAGATCAGCAAAACCCGCGTCTAAACTCAAAGATGTAAGGCTTGTATGACGCCTGCGTTTTAAATTTCATAACTTAAAAATTTCTCTAAGTGTTGAACTCAAACGCGAGACTCAGTGAAGCCCGCGTCCAGCCTCAGAGACACGAGGTTCACATGAAATCCGCGTCTGAACTCCCCCACTTAGGAAAATTCTCTAAGTGTCAAGATCAAATGCAAGGCTCAATGAAGCACACGTTCAATAAGCAGATACAGATTCAAGCTAATGAAGTGAAGACGCGGAGGTCGTCAAACCCGCATCTTGCCTACCAGTGCAAGAGCCGTGTCTGAATGTCAAAAAACACGGGCATGAGCCTCGCGTTGGCGGTTCGGTTCAGAAAAGATTTAAGAGTTAAGACAACTCTTAATATCCCTTAATGGTGAAAACCAGTTAAGATAGTTTTTTTTTTGCCTGAAATGGGGGCTACCTGCATGGAAGAGCCACCCATTTGGACCTCTGAGCAACTGCACTCGAGGACGAAGCCACAAGTTTTGTTTTTGGAGTCATTTCAACCATGAATTCTGGGTAAAAGAAGAAAAGAAGAAGAAGCTCGGAGCTTTTCTTAAAAAGTTCTGAAAATAGATACAGTAATCCATCGGGATACGCGGCATATATCTCGAGCCCAATCTCCACATGATGTGTGGCAATGCGCCTCAAACGCGAACCTCGTGTATTAAGAGAATGGCGTCTCTTCGAGTTCCGCCCGACACGTGACAATGTCATTCAGAACGCGAGTCTCACGTTTAATAGAACTGCGTCCCTCTAAAGAAGGACCGCATCTCTACCTTGAAATCTGCGTTACTTCAGCAAAGTGAAGGCTGCATCTTTTCAGTACTCTCTGGTTCGCGTCTTGGCAAAGCAGAGCCGCGTTTCTTCAACAATGAGAAGTTCGCGTCTCCATCTTGAAGTCTGCTTTACTTCAATAAAGTGAGAGCTGTGTCTCCACTTCAATGTTCGCGTCTCTCTAATAAATAAGAGTCGCGTTTCTACTTCAGACGAGATCCGCGTTCCAAAGCAACATGACCTCAGCGTCTACAGGACTTGCGTTCAGTCTTTACTACTGCAATCAGTTCAACAGTACACTAGCACAAGCAGATGACTATTCCCCTCGGTTCAACAGTACACAAATATCAGCTCAAAGCACTGAAGAGGTCCGGACTGCGTATTTAGACACTCACAACGATCATTTTTAGTGGCTTCAAAGAGTTAAATAGTACACTTACAAAGACCAAAATCTAGACAAGATCAAGTTCAAGATATCTTAGAAGATTACTAGTCCAGTCTTAAGAGCATTGCTGCTAGAAGAAAAATCTAAAATATTTCAAAACTCGTCCTAGTCAACTGCGGAGTTTTAAAAACTTTAGAGGGGGTCTGTAGACTGTTTAAAAATTACTAAGGACAAGTCATCAGAGAGCAGAGTCTATACTCCAGACGCGAGGCTAATCATAGCCACTCGTGCAATGCCAAGACGCTGAGCTTGAAGCCCGCGCCTCAGCATCATTACGGTACCAAGACGCGAGGGTCGAAGCCCGCGTCCCAACTTCACTGCAATGACAAAAACGCGAAGCTCGAAGCCCGCATCCTAGCATCACTATAGTGCCAAGACGCAAGAAGCGAAGACCGCGTCTCCGCTCACCGCATTGTCAAGACGCAAAGTTCGAAGCCCGCGTCTCAGCTTCACTGCGATGGTAAAACGCAAAGCTCGAAGCCCACGTCTAGCAGAGCTCGAAGCTCACGTCTAGCAGAACTCGAAGCCGGCCTCCAACAACACTATAATGCCAAAACGCGAGGCTCGAAGCCCGCGTTTCAACTATAAAGAAGCCTTGTGTCTCGGTTATAAATGACCTCATTACTGAGTGAATTACTACTCACGTAATGAGGAGAGTTAACCCCCATTATGGAGGAAAAATAGGGGACAGTTTTACCCCTTAAGTCTCTATAAATAGCTTAGTTCGCTATTGAGGAGGAGGGAATTTTTTGGGGATCAGAATCTGAAGCTGAGGAATACTGAAAAAAGAGTATTAACTCTTCTAACAACTTGCTGAGTACAAGTTTTTGCCTCAAGTCTCTTTGAGATTTCATTGGATAGGAGCTGCGCTAGTCCGTTCATAGTCTAAAGAGAAGATTCTCAGAAGACACTGACGGCCACCCGGTTAACAGAAAACAAGATTCATTTCACCGTTACATCAAGAACCCAACATTAAATAAAGAGAAGATTTGAGTTTGAACATCTTCTCTCTCTCATAATCGGATTTGTTTGAGAATATTGTAATCTTTCATTGATTCAAAAAAAATTTCAATTCGTATTCTCAATTTTTCATGGGCAAACAATTATAATCATCGTTTTAGTATTAATCAATACACGAATCATGATCTTTAATTAAAATCGAAGATAGACTTTACTCACTTCTTAGTCTTGTCGATTCTTTGAATACACATTATTGTACGCCAACACTGTAAAATCATAACTCTCATCCCCACAAATCTAACGACTCCAGAATCATGTGAATTGGAGTCCGGATGGTCGAGATATCGCCCGAATACCTATGAGATATGAAAAAATATTAGATATATAATCACCGAAAAATATTCAGATAGCTACTGATAATTTTTAGGGCCCCAAAATAATTATTTAATTCATCAGGGACCAAATGAAATTTTACTTTTTTAATAATAAAAAGAGAGTCGGTTCGGATCCATAATGGGTCCGGTTCAAGTTTAACCCTAAACCCAATATGGGTGTCCTCTCCCCGCGGCAGCAGCGTCCGCCGTTGCTCGCCCCGCCGGCCGCCGCCAGCCTCTACCTGGCGCCATTATGCCATGTGCCGCCTCTAACGCCCTCAGCGCCAGTTAGAGTACGAGAGAGAGAGAGAGAGAGAGCGGGGGGGTGGGCTTGCGTTGCGCCCCCATGCTGCCGCCGCCAGCAGAGCGACAGTGCTGCCAGGGGAAAGAGCAAAAGAGAGGGGAAGAGACATGTTGCATGAGAGAGAGTGAGAGAAAAGCGAGAGAAAGAGAAAGATATCATTGATTTCCTCTCCTCTTTAAATTCTCACCCACCACTCTCTCCCATCTACCCCCAAGCCCAGAAATGTGCCCCTTCCCTCGTAATTTGTTTATTTTATTATTTTATTATTTTTTTCTTTTCCCCTTTTTCTTTTTCTTTTTCTTTCTTCATTTCTCCAATTAAATGAATATATACACACATACAATTAGAATTAAATATCAAAAATTGACATGTATATATGTATTTCATGTGGTATACATATTAATATATTTTTACCGATTTTTTCATACTCCGTTACTCAAAACAAATTAATAAATAATTCTGAAATTTTTTCAACAGTATAAGAGTTACCGATCCTCGTTATCGGTATAATCCAAATTCATAAATATAAGAAATAAATTAAGATTTTAAACATTCAACCATTACACATACGCACTTATATCAGCATATAATTATATATAGATATGAATATTTTTCATACTAATTGATCCGGTATGATGTATAAAAATTCAATTCTACTCTAGATTTCTTTTAGGGCTTGTTTGTTTAAGGGTGGAAGTGATGAAGTGAGGAAATGGTAATAATTCCCTTTGAAACTTAAGAATTGGTTAGTAAGTTTTCTGTTTGGATGTTGTTGGGAAGTGTAATTTAAAAAATGTTATGTCTTTTCCGATGTTGGGATGGTAATGTGGAAGTGGAAGTGAAAAAGTTGACCACAAAGTTGACTGCAAAATAATATTAAAATAAAATTAATTAAGAAAAATAAAAAATGAACTGTTATTAGACTGTAAGTGAGATTTACATGATCAAAAAATAAACTGTTTTGTAGTACAACTTATTACAAATGAGATTTACATGACCACAAAATTAATTGTAGCACTCTAAAAGTGAGGAAATGATTGTGTAAAAGAGAGAAGAAAAAAGAAAAGGGATTTCCTTATTTTCTTTTTCCGGTGTTTGTATAGATAGAAAAGTGAGCAATTATACTTCCTCATTTCTTTACTTCCGCCCACTTCCTTGCAACCAAGCACGCCTTTAATGAATTATCAAAATTTATTCACACAGAAACAATTAATTTAGTAATCATAAAAATTTCTGAAAAATCTCATTAACTCAATATTAATATATTAACAAAGGGTTTAGTAACCGGGCCGGTACACCTGACACGGGTAGGGTGAGCAATCAGTCATTTAGTTCAATTTTGCATTTTTTATTGCAGAAACCAAACTGAACTGAATTACTTAAATCCCAACTGAACCCGGCTCAAAATAAAAAACAAATCAAGTACGGTTTGGTTTGACCCAATAAATTGGTTTGGCACAAGACCCAATATGATTTAAAATTGTGGTCCACACTACTAAACTGAACTAACTCTTTATATTTGATTTCCACCGAACCGAATCGATTTTTATCAAAACTGAACCTAATTAGCCGAATTCAATTCGAAAAACCGGTTTAGTTTTGTAGACCTAGAATTCTTTTACACCTAAACACGAGACACATGATGAGACAAATGTTAGTCAAGAAAGATTTTCTTTCTATTATGAGACATTATTTGTAATAATTAATATTGATATTATTTAAATTATTATTTATTATTACTAATAATTATGTATTCATGATATTGCTTACTAATGTCATTAAACAATCAATAGTGAAGATTAAAAGTAATAAAATAAAATATTTAATAATTCTTTATGAATATTATTTATTAATATTTTTTTAATAATTTAATTAATAAAAATTAAAAATAAATAAAGTAAAATGTCACATCATCAATGTTCCAGGAAATGTTCAAGGTTTAGTTCTGCAAATTCGGGTAAGAAGCTCGAGAAGATCATTATCTGGAAATATTCTCCACTTCTCTCTTTTGCAATCTTTTACTCATGTACTGAGCCTTCTTCCTCTTGTATAATTACTCTTGTAAAATATTTTGGAGATAAATAAAGTGTGCTTTGGTTTGGCTTGATATTCTCGTTCTCGTCCATCTGCCCCCCTTTTTGGTATCAGAGCCAGTGAATGGCTGAGTAA
Source organism: Agave tequilana (assembly GCA_038442645.1). Lineage (NCBI taxonomy): Eukaryota > Viridiplantae > Streptophyta > Magnoliopsida > Asparagales > Asparagaceae > Agave > Agave tequilana. Next base: position 56,157 of record JAVJIF010031859.1, on the reverse strand, counting down.
GTTATTATATTCTGTGCTCTTCTCATGTAACTAATTACTTTGCTAACTTATTTTTAATTTAGATTAGGGTTAGATGCCGAAGTATTGTATGGTCTGACTTCCACCTAGTGGAACGACATCTAAGTCGCGTAGAATCTGTTGCCAATGAACTGGCGTTAAGTCTCCGTAAATCGTTGACAGTCGTGCTAGGTTTTACAGACTAAAGGTACATTAGGTAATCTAAACTTAGTTTAACCTAAAGATAAGTTATCTTAGCAATTAGTTGCATAGAAAAGAGTACAGAATAGTTCTACTCCGAAGCCTTCAAATGGATCTAATAGGTTCTACTTCTCGTAATTTAACTAAAGAAAAATCTATTAAAAATTCTAATCTAATAGAATATCCTACAGAAATAGAGGACCTTAATAAATGGTCTATTCCGAAGGTCCCAGCAAAGCAAATTTATAATATAGGAATGTTTGATTTTAAATCCTCCATGACAATCAAAATCATGAAAAAATCAATCCAAGTAGATAACACTGGACAATCAATAAAACTATTGAATGAAGAGGACTTATTACCCTTTATTAATAAATACAACTTTATCCATATTGTGCTGATCAAAATAGCCTTAAAACCTTTAACACTTCAAGGATTAAATGATTCTTTACTAACCTCACTAAGAGATGCTAGATGCTTAGACTATGTTCAATCTCTAATGGGAGTAATGCAAACTAGCCTTTGTCATGGCCCAGTTTATTTTAATGTTTACCCAAATTTAAGTCTATCCTTGACTGACCCAAATATATTAGAGGCAGCCATATTAAATCTAAAAACGAATGGCTATAATTTTATGCCTGGATCTGAAACAATTGCAGTGATATTTAGGATTCACTATAAAGTACTGAATACTTTAGCACCTAAAGGTAAGCAAATAACTAAACCAGGAAAAACAATTCTGGTGGAAACAAATCTGTTATCTTCAAACATAGCAACAAATAGAATCCTAAAATGGGACGAAATAAATTTTTCACAAAATTGGTTACTAACTTCCTCTATTCCTTCTAACCTATTATAGAAACAGACTTAGACCAAATAATTCAGTCTGAGGATGGAGAAGTTGAAGTTAGATTTAATCAAAAAATAATAACTAGAATCTCTAGTTCAAGAAATTCTAATTCTAACTTTGAAAATCAATCAATTAAAAGTACAAGGAATAAAAATATCTAATTCCTCAATAGCTCATCCAATTTACGAAAAGCCTAATCCCGGCTCTCCTACCCAATCAGACATGGATTTTAATATTTAATGGATTTTTCACCTGGAAGTTTACCAAGAATATATCTAAATATAGAATATAATAAAGATATCCATTTCAAACAATGGTTTGAAAAAACTTTCCCTATTGAAAAAAGATATTATTATAAAGATGAATATTATAAGCATCTTACACGAATAGATAAATTAAGACTCTTTTCTGAATGGTTCATAAAAACCTACATAAATAAAGAATTTAATAAACTCAATGTTCTTGAAGAACATTATAAATCGTGGGCTACCATTAATGATAAGAAAATTAATGTCTTATATCCTCCAGGCGAAACCATAAAACTCACTACTGCATCAGAGTACACTGAAGCAGCAGCCTTAATCAAAGTTTTACTTGAGCCCAGAGAAGAAGTAATAAAAGAATTACAAAAGGTAATCAAGAAAAATAACTATACTAATGTTTATGTCCAAGTTTTAGGACAACAATTAACTCGAATAGAATCTGCCATAGAGATATTGATAAATAAATTAAATCAAGTTGCACAATTAGAAACTCCTTTATTAAAGAAGGAAGAGAGAACAAATTATGTTCCTATAAAACCACCTCCAGAGGTTACTGGATTTAAACTTCATTCTCAAAAAGAAGAAATTACTTCTTTAATAGACAATTAAAAAAGGCTAATTTAAACACTATCCAAGGAAATTCATCTGATCAAGAGATAGATGAAGAGCTAGATGAACCTGAAGAATCAATATCAGACATATCCAGTGAAGATAATTTAGACAACTTGGATCTGAATCAAATAGTTGATATCGAAGACTCTTTTAAAGAAAGTATGAAACCTACTGAAATAAATAAATTGGATTTTAAGCCAAGAAGAAGAGCTGATAAATATTATTATAAAAGACCAACCCAATGGATATTTTGTTTGAAGAAAATGATGACTTAGTTCAAAACTCGTATCATGAAAGCTCTATCTATGAATGGAATATTGATGGAGCTTCTGAGAAAGTAATTCATGATCAATTCCATCGAATGATGATGTATGCCACTGTCTGTAAGCAGAATAATAATTCTGACAAAGACATAACTAACTTCATTACTTGCGGTTTTACTGGCATTTTAAAGGGCTGGTGGGATCATTGTATCACATCAGAAAAAAAAACTAGAAATATTCAATGCCATTAAAATCGAAAATAATGCACCAACTCAAGATGCAGTTTATACCTTAATGATGACATACTAGAACACTTCACTGGAGGAGTGACAGATCATGGAGAAAAAAATAGAACCCTCCTTCAAAATTTAAAATGCCCCACTTTAACTCATTTTAGATGGTACAAAGATACCTTCTTAAGTAGGGTAATGCTGCTCCATGATGCTAATAATGTACATTGGAAATCTAAACTAATTGATGGACTATCAAATCTTTTTGCTGAGAGAGTAAGGAAAACTCTCAGAGATAAAAACAATGGTACGATACCATATCATAACTATACATATGGAAATTTAATCAACTCTTGTATCCAAGAAGGGTTAACCCTTTATAATGACTTGAAATTAAGACACCAATTAAAGGTCCAACGAATCTCAAAACGAAAGCAATTAGGAGAATTTTGTAGCCAATTCGCCATAGATGGGCCAAAACCCCCAAAATATATGAAGAAAAGAAATAATGACTTAAAAAACTCACTTAAAACAATAAAAGATATAAAGTTTATAATAAAAAGAAAAATAAAGAACAAAAAGAATCATTTCATAGAAAAGATAAAGCAAAGACTAAACAAAAGAACATAAAATGTTATAAATGTAGTAAATTAGGCCATTATGCTAATAGATGCTATACTAAAAAAAAATAGAAGAAATTGAAGATGAAGGTCTCAAAAGAACATTATTAAAAATAATGATAAACTCTTCTTCTGAGGACGATCAATTTTCCTCTGATGAAGAGACTTCTGAAGAAGAATATCAAAAATGTAATGGTCAATGCTGCACCCTTAACCAATTAAACTATTATAAGTCTATAGTAGAAATGAATGAACTCTACGTCCTAACTACTGATGAAAAGAAAAGTCTATTAGACTATGTAATGAACAATGAAATGGATACAACAATAAAAACTAAAATAATAGAATTAATAGTTGCTACAAAGGATAAAGAAAAATTACCTAGAATAGACAATGTCTACAAACTTTCTGAAGTTCTTGAAAGATACAGAAATAAACAAAAGAAACCAATGACCATTTAAGAACTACATCAAGAAGTGAATACATTAAAAATAGAAATAAAAACTTTAAAGAAAGAGAATGAATCCCTAGGCTTCAAACTAACGAAATTAGAACGAGATAAAGAAGGCCTAGAAGAAAAAACTAATCTAGAATCTTCAAATAATGAAGAATCTTCAAACCAAGCAAATCAATTTCTACAAACAATGGACTTGATAATAACCCAAAATGGTATATAAAGATCAATTTACTCATCAATAATGAATTTTATATACAAGACTTAATAGCACTCGTTGATAGCGGTGTTAATCTTAATTGCATAAAAGAAAGATTAATACCATTAAAATATTGCGAACACACTACGCAAACTTTAAGCGCTGCTAATAATAAAACACTTACTATACCATATAAAGTCACCGATGTAAATATTTGCAAAGATAAGGTTCGTATCCCTTTACGTTTCCTAATAGTAAAAGAAATATCACAACACGTTATACTAGGCACTCCTTTCTTAGGAAAACTCATGTCAATTAAACAAATAGATGAAAAGGGTATAGTCACTTGCTATAAAGGACAAAATGTTACTTTTGAATTCATAACTAATCTTATAGTCAAACTACTAAATGAAGTTAAAGAAATTTATTTGAAGGAAAATCAAATCAACTTCCTTAAAGAAGAAATTGATAAAACTAATATAGCTAGACGATTACAGACTAGCCTACTTCGAACAAAAATTAAGAATGTCAAAGAAAATTTTAAATACAAACATGTAGCAATCTACTCAATGCCTTTTGGGAAAGAAAACAGCATATTGTTTCTTTACCTTATGAGGAATCTTTTAATGAGAAAGATATCCCCACTAAAGCATGACCTTGCCAAATGAATAAAGAATATTTAGAACTTTATAAGAAAGAGATTAATGATCTCCTGAATAAAAACCTAATAAGAAAATCTTATTCTCCTTGGAGCTGCACAGCCTTTTATGTTAATAACGCAGCTGAGAAAGAACGAGGAGTCCCTAAACTAGTAATAAATTACAAACCACTTAATAAGGTGTTAAAATGGATTAGTTATCCAATCCCCAATAAAAGAGACTTATTGAACCGTATAGTAAATGTCAAAATATTTTCTAATTTTGATTTAAAATCTGGCTATTGGCAAATACAAATAAGCAAGCAGGATAGATATAAAACTGCTTTCACTGTTCCATTTGGCCATTATGAATGGAATGTAATGCCCTTTGGACTAAAAAATGCTCCATCAGAATTTCAGCATATAATGAATGATATATTTATGAATCATACTAACTTCATATTATCCTATATTGATGATATTCTGGTATATTCTAATGCTCTAGACGAGCATTTTAAGCATCTAAATATATTTAAATACCTTATTATAAAAATGGTCTGGTAATATCAGCCCCTAAAATGAAACTATTTCAACAAGAAATAAGATTTTAGGACATAATAGTGTCAATGGAACCATAATCTAAATAAACAGAAGCATTGAATTCGCTTCCAAATTTTCAGATGAAATAACTGATACAAAACAAGTATAAAGATTGTAACGCCCCGATCCCTGCTGGTACGGGGACGTCACTGCGACGTATATACGTAGGTCAGAAATACCCTCACGTATATACGCTAAGCATCAGTACTGGCAAGAATCAGAGTACGGAAGCAAGTGGTGCATTATACATTCCAACACATGAGTACAGTTACAGAGTTATCACCAAAGGTGATCCGATATTACAATAATATTACATCACCTGATAGGCGCAATTGCGAGAGTACAAGGAATATACAGGAGTAAACAGTATAAAGGCACTCACGAGTTCACTACACGGAAACTCGAGAGGCACACAGGGGCCTGGAAGGATAGAGCTCCAGATAGTCTGCAGGAGATCCACGCTACCGCTGCGCCACTCTGATCAGCAACAGGGAGAATCCACACGCTCCAAGCTCCGAAACCTGGACATGAGAATCCAGGGGAGTCAGATGAAACTCCCCAGGCGAGTGTAATGCAAAAGCCAGGTGGCGAGCCAGGGTGAACACAATGTGAATACAACAAAGGATATCAAGTTCAGGAAACAGGGTTTAGAACACAAGTATAGCCGGTATGAACGAGTAAAACATAATATCCATAAAACAGGAAATCCAGGATAAAGTTGATTACAAGCAAGATTGATTGTATACGCTTAGGTCACGGTCCCATGAGGCTAGTACATCGAAGGAATAATCCAAACAAGGAAACCCTCATCTATATACCCTTATCTCATGCCACCGAATATCTAAGCGTATAGAATCAGAGTTGCAAATCACACGATAGTCATAACAGGCATCAAAACTAGAATCATAACAGGTATCCGATACAGGGGTCATAACAGGAATACGTAACAGGAGTTATAACAAGCATCATAATAGCAGTCTAGTACAGGTACCATAACAGAGATCATAACAAGAGTCTTATACTATTATTATTACTCGTCTGACTCATATATCTCGGTATGTGTCCTGGTGTACAGCCAACCCACATACATCCATATATAAGCAAGTCGAGGGTTGATAACGGAAGCAGATGGAGAACTGATAGCGCTTCTTATAGTAGTTCCCATACACCTGGGACCAGCTTGGAGGCCCTAAGTCCCCCTAACACGCATCTTCTGTGGGCCCAAAGTCCCACTAACACGAATCGTCAGTTCAGGTATTCCATTACTATAAGCAAGGCATCATTCCGGCATCCATCACTTCCTCCCATTCCCCGTGCAAGTTGTAACTTATCAATATTATCAGATTAAGGGAATAACAGATCATAACAGGGATAGCCCTACAGATTCAAGAGGTGGCCCCCACAGATTCAAGAGGTGGCCCCCACCGAGTATGGTGTGGCACTTTGTTCCATGTGGCACTTTGTTCTGAGGGGATGGATTCTAGAGGTGGCCCCCACGGATTCAAGAGGTGGCCCCCACCGAGTGTGGTGTGACACTTTGCTCTGTGTGGCACTTAGTTCCATACAAGATAACAAGGCAAGATTCCCGTAAACATGATAATCACAAGTCAAGTAGATCATGCTGGGTGATAAGTGATAGCATGACAGGATGGTGATATTAAGCAAGTGACAAGTCTTACAAATAGCAATATATAATAAATGACCCAAGGAAAATGTTCATAATCAAAGAAATAACTAACCATAACAATTAATCAAGATTATTCAGGAAAGTGGTGCGTTTTCAAGAAAGTGGTGCGTTTCAAGTGGTGCGTTTCAAGTGGTGCGTTTTCAGGAAAAGTGTTGCATTTCAAGAAAGTGGTGCATTTCAAGTGGTGCGTTTCAAGTGGTGCGTTTTCAGGAAAAGTGTTGCATTTCAAGAAAGTGGTGCATTTCAAGTGGTGCGTTTCAAGTGGTGCGTTTTCAGGAAAAGTGTTGCATTTCAAGAAAGTGGTGCATTTCAAGTGGTGCGTTTCAAGTGGTGCGTTTTCAGGAAAAGTGTTGCATTTCAAGAAAGTGGTGCATTTCAAGTGGTGCGTTTCAAGTGGTGCGTTTTCAGGAAAAGTGTTGCATTTCAAGAAAGTGGTGCATTTCAAGTGGTGCGTTTCAAGTGGTGCGTTTTCAGGAAAAGTGTTGCATTTCAAGAAAGTGGTGCATTTCCAGTGGTGCGTTTCAAGTGGTGCGTTTTCAGGAAAAGTGTTGCATTTCAAGAAAGTGGTGCATTTCAAGTGGTGCGTTTCAAGTGGTGCGTTTTCAGGAAAAGTGTTGCATTTCAAGAAAGTGGTGCATTTCAAGTGGTGCGTTTCAAGTGGTGCGTTTTCAGGAAAAGTGTTGCATTTCAAGAAAGTGGTGCATTTCAAGTGGTGCGTTTCAAGTGGTGCGTAGTCGATTTATGCATGGGTCAAGTCGATTAATACTGTAAAACAGTGAGCAGAGACAGTTATTAAGAGTTATGGTTTTGTTGATAAAAATACAAGTCCTTGGCGAGGAAAAGCACTCGCGTGATCAATAAAATACGAAGCAAGCGAATAGCGAGATTACTCGCCTAACAAGATCTATGCCGCGTCCAACGAAGGGAAGTTCGGCCCCAATCCAAAAAGGAGGGTACCGACCCTAAGTCTTGCCGCCGGAGAAGAAACACGGCCCCAATCCGAAAGGAGGAGCCGGTTCTAAGTCTTGTCAACGGAGAAGAAAAGCACGGCCCCCAATCCAAAAGGAGTTGGCCGTCCTCAAGGTGATGGAGAAAGGTTGAAGGTGGTGGAGTTTGGTGAATAAAGGAAACAAGAGAAGAAGCTCTCTCTCTCTTGGTGGCTTCTCTGTTAGCTGCAGGAAGCAAAGAAGAAGAAGGAGGAGTAAATGAAGAGAGAGAGAAGGAGAGGGGGTATTTATAGGAGTTGGATTATGAAGTGATGCAAATAAATAAAGGTGAGGGTGTTTTTGTAAAGTTGGAGGGATGTGATGTTTCTCTTGCCACATGGCTGGTCATGATGAGGAGAAGGGAGTGGAAATGCCTTGGAAATGACATTTGGAAGAGAATTAAATGAAGAGAGAGAAGAGGGATAAAGTGATGTTTGCACACTATATAAGACAAAAGGAACAAGGGAAGGATTCATGCGTTTCCTACATGAAACGCAGCCCTTCCCTCTCTCTCTTGACCAACAATGATGATGAGAGGGGGTGGGGTGTCTTGGAAATGATGCTTTGGAAAGGAAGCATTTAATGAAGAGAGAGAATGGAAGATTAAATAATGATGCACTCCATTTGAAACAAAGGAAATATATGAAGAGTACTTGCGTTTCCCACCCACAAACGCAGCACACAACCTGCGTTTGGGCCAAATGGGCTAAACGCAGTGATTAAGGCTGCGTTTAGAGAAGGCCAAAAGCTGCGTTTCAACAGAGGGGAGAGAGTCATGATACTTGATGGGATTTGATCTGAAGTGCATTAAATGCGGGATGGGGAGGATCTTTGCAATAAATGCGGAATCCCAGGTTGGTGAGATCCGCGTTTAAGGAAGGAGAGAGAAAATGGGAAGAGACAGAGTGGAATATATGGGACAATCTCCTCGGTATCTGGGAAAACACCGGAAAGGCCCAAAAATGAAGTAATCCGGAAAGCTTCCCAAAAATTCACAAAAATCATAAATATTATAAAACGATTTATGGTGAAATCGGTTTTCAAAGATTCAATCTCCTTTTCAAGATAAAAATCATAAGGTCAACCGTCAATCTCGGTATATGCCGGATTGGCCGGGTTTTCAATAAAATTTGATAAATCCCAGAAAATATATTTAGATAAAAAATATGATTTTAAGAAATAATGTCTAAAGGCACTTTTAGAAATTCCAAGCCGTTTTTAAATTAAAAATCCGGAAATCGGTCAACGAAACTGGCCGACACCGGTTTTGAAGATTTTCAACTTAATTGAGGAAAATTCCAGAAAATCATGATAAATCTAGAATATTGGAAAATGATGTTTAAAACTGAAATCGGTCAAATCGGAATACCAGAATGTCCAAACCGAGCAATACTCTGGGATCGGGCCTTCGGTTCAATCTAAGGTTGACTCCGAATCCACGAATCCAAATCCAAGACAAAACAATCATATAAAGAATTCATAATACAGAATAAATACAAGAAGCAAATCGAAAAAATACGATCGAGAAATCTGAATACGCAACTAAGTACGTATTCCAGGGACGGGGTGTTACAATCCACCCACCTTACAAAAAATTGCGTCCTCGCAATTTCGATAAGGGGCAAATTGAACACAAGGAGGACAAAGACTGGAATAAGGGCTTCATAAAACCAAAACAGGGTTAAGATGAACACAGAAGGGACCAGGATGGACAACGAAAACAGGATAAGGTGGAATATTTAGAGGGGTAACCAACCCAATGTACAAAAGATCAGGGTTAGCTGGACAAAGGTAACCAACTCAAAACACAAAAGGTCAGGGGTTGCTTGTACAGTGACATCCTCAAGGTTCCTGCTCCTGGTACTGAGCTTCATACTCTGCTGCTGCTTCATCTGATACCTCTGCCGTCATGTTGTGAACTTGGCCTCTGCCATAGTCTGCTCTGGGTCTTGCTCCTCTCTGTGGGTGATCATACTGCTGGGGTGGAAATGGAGCTCTTCGATCAACTGGTTCTGGGTTCCTTCTCAGTGGTGGAGCTGGAAGAGGTGGGGCTGGAAGTGCTGGTCTAACTGGTGCCATATTCCCTACCCTTCTGAACGGGCAATCCCTTATTGCATGTCTCCCTGTCCCACATGCTAAACATAGTCCATTGGCCATTCGACAATCTCTCCTATAATGTCCGGGCTTGTGACAGAAATTGCATATGATCTGCTGAGGGGGAGGTTGGAACGGTCGCTTGATCATCGGACCATGGGTTGTCCTGGCTGCATCTTCCTCATTCATCAACTGGAAGGGTCTCTTCACTGACTTGCTCTGCACCTGACTCTCATTCTTCCTCTCCAGTCCCCTTTCTACTTCACGGGCAATGGAGAGAACCTGGGAGTATGTCTTCAGCTGTTGAGGAATAAGGAACATCTGGACATCCATCTTCAGCCCTTGCTGAAACCTGCTGGCCCGTTTTTTTTCATCTGACACCATGTAGGGAGCAAACCTGCTGAGCCTCAAGAATTCGGCAGCATACTCATCCACTGACCGGTTGCGCTGCTGCAGACGGATAAACTGTTCTTCCATTTCCTTTTGAGCTGTTGTCGGGAAGAACCTCTCGTAGAAACCCTTTGAGAATTGATCCCATGTGATGGGTTTCTCCAGTGTTGCTTCTTCTGCCAACCACCAGGTTCTGGCCACATCTCTTAGCTGAATCTTGGCCACTTCCACTTGGTTCTCATCGGGGATTCGGGCTGCCTTCAAAAGATCTGTTGTGTCTATCAGCCACTGCTCTGCATCCAGGGGCTTCTCTGTACCTGAAAACACTGCCGGCTGTAATCTCCTGAAGTCTGACACATTGCCTGGCCTCCGTTCCCGGGGTGCAACCAACAGTCCTTGGCGTAGAAGCTCTGTCTGCTGCTGTTGACTCTGCATCATCCCCTGAAGTATCCTCATCATACCATCACTGTCCCTGTTGGGTCCATCTTGAGAGGTACTAGGACCATTGCGAGTTCCCCGTCTTTCCATATTTGAGTTGGTTGGAGTGGGTAACAAGAAGGAACTGGAAGGGAAAAGATTGGAGGTTTCAGGATACCAGAAATGGATTAGAAGGAAGAGATAGATAACTCTGCACTTGTAGTTGGATTGTATAACCAAGACTCATGCATTCCAGTTGCAAATTGCTTTACCATTAATTTGCCGTCTGGACGTACTGAGGAAGTAAGAGCCTAGGCTCTGATACCAACCTGTAACGCCCCGATCCCTGCTGGTACGGGGACGTCACTGCGACGTATATACGTAGGTCAGAAATACCCTCACGTATATACGCTAAGCATCAGTACTGGCAAGAATCAGAGTACGGAAGCAAGTGGTGCATTATACATTCCAACACATGAGTACAGTTACAGAGTTATCACCAAAGGTGATCCGATATTACAATAATATTACATCACCTGATAGGCGCAATTGCGAGAGTACAAGGAATATACAGGAGTAAACAGTATAAAGGCACTCACGAGTTCACTACACGGAAACTCGAGAGGCACACAGGGGCCTGGAAGGATAGAGCTCCAGATAGTCTGCAGGAGATCCACGCTACCGCTGCGCCACTCTGATCAGCAACAGGGAGAATCCACACGCTCCAAGCTCCGAAACCTGGACATGAGAATCCAGGGGAGTCAGATGAAACTCCCCAGGCGAGTGTAATGCAAAAGCCAGGTGGCGAGCCAGGGTGAACACAATGTGAATACAACAAAGGATATCAAGTTCAGGAAACAGGGTTTAGAACACAAGTATAGCCGGTATGAACGAGTAAAAACATAATATCCATAAAACAGGAAATCCAGGATAAAGTTGATTACAAGCAAGATTGATTGTATACGCTTAGGTCACGGTCCCATGAGGCTAGTACATCGAAGGAATAATCCAAACAAGGAAACCCTCATCTATATACCCTTATCTCATGCCACCGAATATCTAAGCGTATAGAATCAGAGTTGCAAATCACACGATAGTCATAACAGGCATCAAAACTAGAATCATAACAGGTATCCGATACAGGGGTCATAACAGGAATACGTAACAGGAGTTATAACAAGCATCATAATAGCAGTCTAGTACAGGTACCATAACAGAGATCATAACAAGAGTCTTATACTATTATTATTACTCGTCTGACTCATATATCTCGGTATGTGTCCTGGTGTACAGCCAACCCACATACATCCATATATAAGCAAGTCGAGGGTTGATAACGGAAGCAGATGGAGAACTGATAGCGCTTCTTATAGTAGTTCCCATACACCTGGGACCAGCTTGGAGGCCCTAAGTCCCCCTAACACGCATCTTCTGTGGGCCCAAAGTCCCACTAACACGAATCGTCAGTTCAGGTATTCCATTACTATAAGCAAGGCATCATTCCGGCATCCATCACTTCCTCCCATTCCCCGTGCAAGTTGTAGCTTATCAATATTATCAGATTAAGGGAATAACAGATCATAACAGGGATAGCCCTACAGATTCAAGAGGTGACCCCCACAGATTCAAGAGGTGGCCCCCACCGAGTATGGTGTGGCACTTTGTTCCATGTGGCACTTTGTTCTGAGGGGATGGATTCTAGAGGTGGCCCCCACGGATTCAAGAGGTGGCCCCCACCGAGTGTGGTGTGGCACTTTGCTCTGTGTGGCACTTAGTTCCATACAAGATAACAAGGCAAGATTCCCGTAAACATGATAATCACAAGTCAAGTAGATCATGCTGGGTGATAAGTGATAGCATGACAGGATGGTGATATTAAGCAAGTGACAAGTCTTACAAATAGCAATATATAATAAATGACCCAAGGAAAATGTTCATAATCAAAGAAATAACTAACCATAACAATTAATCAAGATTATTCAGGAAAGTGGTGCGTTTTCAAGAAAGTGGTGCGTTTCAAGTGGTGCGTTTCAAGTGGTGCGTTTTCAGGAAAAGTGTTGCATTTCAAGAAAGTGGTGCATTTCAAGTGGTGCGTTTCAAGTGGTGCGTTTTCAGGAAAAGTGTTGCATTTCAAGAAAGTGGTGCATTTCAAGTGGTGCGTTTCAAGTGGTGCGTTTTCAGGAAAAGTGTTGCATTTCAAGAAAGTGGTGCATTTCAAGTGGTGCGTTTCAAGTGGTGCGTTTTCAGGAAAAGTGTTGCATTTCAAGAAAGTGGTGCATTTCAAGTGGTGCGTTTCAAGTGGTGCGTTTTCAGGAAAAGTGTTGCATTTCAAGAAAGTGGTGCATTTCAAGTGGTGCGTTTCAAGTGGTGCGTTTTCAGGAAAAGTGTTGCATTTCAAGAAAGTGGTGCATTTCCAGTGGTGCGTTTCAAGTGGTGCGTTTTCAGGAAAAGTGTTGCATTTCAAGAAAGTGGTGCATTTCAAGTGGTGCGTTTCAAGTGGTGCGTTTTCAGGAAAAGTGTTGCATTTCAAGAAAGTGGTGCATTTCAAGTGGTGCGTTTCAAGTGGTGCGTTTTCAGGAAAAGTGTTGCATTTCAAGAAAGTGGTGCATTTCAAGTGGTGCGTTTCAAGTGGTGCGTAGTCGATTTATGCATGGGTCAAGTCGATTAATACTGTAAAACAGTGAGCAGAGACAGTTATTAAGAGTTATGGTTTTGTTGATAAAAATACAAGTCCTTGGCGAGGAAAAGCACTCGCGTGATCAATAAAATACGAAGCAAGCGAATAGCGAGATTACTCGCCTAACAAGATCTATGCCGCGTCCAACGAAGGGAAGTTCGGCCCCAATCCAAAAAGGAGGGTACCGACCCTAAGTCTTGCCGCCGGAGAAGAAACACGGCCCCAATCCGAAAGGAGGAGCCGGTTCTAAGTCTTGTCAACGGAGAAGAAAAGCACGGCCCCCAATCCAAAAGGAGTTGGCCGTCCTCAAGGTGATGGAGAAAGGTTGAAGGTGGTGGAGTTTGGTGAATAAAGGAAACAAGAGAAGAAGCTCTCTCTCTCTTGGTGGCTTCTCTGTTAGCTGCAGGAAGCAAAGAAGAAGAAGGAGGAGTAAATGAAGAGAGAGAGAAGGAGAGGGGGTATTTATAGGAGTTGGATTATGAAGTGATGCAAATAAATAAAGGTGAGGGTGTTTTTGTAAAGTTGGAGGGATGTGATGTTTCTCTTGCCACATGGCTGGTCATGATGAGGAGAAGGGAGTGGAAATGCCTTGGAAATGACATTTGGAAGAGAATTAAATGAAGAGAGAGAAGAGGGATAAAGTGATGTTTGCACACTATATAAGACAAAAGGAACAAGGGAAGGATTCATGCGTTTCCTACATGAAACGCAGCCCTTCCCTCTCTCTCTTGACCAACAATGATGATGAGAGGGGGTGGGGTGTCTTGGAAATGATGCTTTGGAAAGGAAGCATTTAATGAAGAGAGAGAATGGAAGATTAAATAATGATGCACTCCATTTGAAACAAAGGAAATATATGAAGAGTACTTGCGTTTCCCACCCACAAACGCAGCACACAACCTGCGTTTGGGCCAAATGGGCTAAACGCAGTGATTAAGGCTGCGTTTAGAGAAGGCCAAAAGCTGCGTTTCAACAGAGGGGAGAGAGTCATGATACTTGATGGGATTTGATCTGAAGTGCATTAAATGCGGGATGGGGAGGATCTTTGCAATAAATGCGGAATCCCAGGTTGGTGAGATCCGCGTTTAAGGAAGGAGAGAGAAAATGGGAAGAGACAGAGTGGAATATATGGGACAATCTCCTCGGTATCTGGGAAAACACCGGAAAGGCCCAAAAATGAAGTAATCCGGAAAGCTTCCCAAAAATTCACAAAAATCATAAATATTATAAAACGATTTATGGTGAAATCGGTTTTCAAAGATTCAATCTCCTTTTCAAGATAAAAATCATAAGGTCAACCGTCAATCTCGGTATATGCCGGATTGGCCGGGTTTTCAATAAAATTTGATAAATCCCAGAAAATATATTTAGATAAAAAATATGATTTTAAGAAATAATGTCTAAAGGCACTTTTAGAAATTCCAAGCCGTTTTTAAATTAAAAATCCGGAAATCGGTCAACGAAACTGGCCGACACCGGTTTTGAAGATTTTCAACTTAATTGAGGAAAATTCCAGAAAATCATGATAAATTTAGAATATTGGAAAATGATGTTTAAAACTGAAATCGGTCAATCGGAATACCAGAATGTCCAAACCGAGCAATACTCTGGGATCGGGCCTTCGGTTCAATCTAAGGTTGACTCCGAATCCACGAATCCAAATCCAAGACAAAACAATCATATAAAGAATTCATAATACAGAATAAATACAAGAAGCAAATCGAAAAAATACGATCGAGAAATCTGAATACGCAACTAAGTACGTATTCCAGGGACGGGGTGTTACAAAGATTTTTAGGCACATTAAATTATGTGGCAGACTACTATAAGGATCTAACTAAAGATACAAAAATCTTTTATGATAGACTAAGAAAAAAATGTAAAATCTTGATCTAAAGAACATACCGAATCAGTAAAACGAATAAAACAAAAGGTAAAGAATCTTCCTTGTCTACATCTTGCAAATCCTGACTGGTTTAAGATAGTAGAAACTGATGTTAGTGAAATTGAATTTAGAGAAATCCTTAAACAATTGAACCCAAACAAAAAATTTGAGGAACTAGTTAGGTTCCATTCGGAAAAATGGAATCCAACCCAATATAATTATTCAACAATTAAGAAAGAACTTCTTGCCATAATAAAATGTATACATAAATTTCAAAATGATCTGCTTAATAAAAAATTCTTATTAAGAATTGACTGCAGTTTTGTTAAATCTATTATAGAAAAGGATATTAAAAATTTAGCTTTAAAATAAATCTTTGCTAGATGGCAAGCTTAATTGTCTATTTTTTTAACGCCCCGATCCTAAAGATACGGAGTCGTTATGGCGACGTATATATGAGTATTATGATTGCGGGGCGTGACAATTTTTGACTTTGATATCGAATACATTAGAGGTCGAGACAATTCTCTACCTGATTATTTAGCTCGTGAATTTTTGCAGTCTAATGCAGGGCTCTAGTGCAGGTAGAGGTAGAGGGCAAGGAGAGGCAAAACTCCATGGCTTGTCCTATCCAAGTCTAATACGGGTAGGCCTTTAATAGCAACTAATTCTCCCAATTCCCCCTCAAATTCATCAGGCAATATTCCTGATAGGGAAGAATCTTCCCACCAATTTCAAACAAATACAATTTCAACTTACAAAGAAATTCTTGAAGTTGAAGTAATATTCTACCAGAAAAATACTTCAGAGTTAATTATAACTCTTGAACAAAATGATATTCAAAAAATCAATAAGACATTGGAATTACTCCATAAATATCTTGAGAATTCTTACTATCCCACAATGGAGGGGAAATCTTAAAATATTCTAGAGGCCATACTAACGGTTACAAAATCCATAGAGGTCGAGCACTTCTATAATCCTCTTGATAAATCTGAAATCAATTATAGTAAAATTATCATTAGAGAAATTCTCTCACCTCAAACTTCGGGTTTCCATCCTAATAGAGCTCGACTTATGAGACTTGGAGAAAAACAAATTTTTTCAATTACTGGGATTATGTTTTTTCCTTTTCAAAATATACTCTACTATGAAAATCCCAGAAGAAAGCACTCTTGATTTATCCGAATCTGTCCAAATATCTTAACCAAAGAAATACCCTCTTGGTTCATCCAATGGTGGCTCAAATTTGGGGTCGAACTTATCATACTCCCTACTTCCTTTCAAACCCATTTTCCCCTTTGGGTTGACTCTCATCCTCATCTCTCTACAATTGAGTCCAATCTTTTTTCAGGAGAAAGTACTCTATACTTTTTTGTCTAAAATGAAATCCCTTACATCTTTAAATGGACCATCAAGGGGGAGATTGATGAAAACAATTTTCCTATCATCTCTAGAAAATTTTTAATTAAATGGTGGAATAAAATTGATGAGAAATCAAAGCTAGCTGAGATAAAAGACAAAATAAAACAAAATAATATTTTACTAGATAACAAAATTCAAAAAGAGCTCCAAGCAGACAATCCCCTCCTTAAATTAAAAGGTTCCCTGCAGAGGAAATACCCTATGATGACTGAAGAGGAATTGAAGAAAAGGTGTCTACAATACATGCAAGCCCAATTGGAACAGACTTTTGACTCAGACAATGTTTCTTTATGTTCTTCAAAGACGTCCTCTAAGACAATGGAAGAATTAGAAAAAGAACTCAATCAAGACTCTGATGAAGAAATTCCAACAGATGTTCAAGACCCTAATCCTAAAGAAAATATCGATGACTATATTCTACAGCTAATGAATACTACCAACAAGAACACCCCAAAATGACATTGTCTGCCCAGCTGTCAGATAAGAAGGAATTCAGTCACGTCAGCAACCAAATCATCACCAGATCACAACGAATCTCGCCTCCACTGAAGACAGAACTGATTGAGCCTCGGGGAGCCGTCAGTTTATGCCACCTGTTTCACTTTAATAAAGTGAAAAGAAATAAAGTTGATGAGAATATCATCATGAGGATCCTCTACTTTCAAAGGAATATCATGAATTCTCTCCCACTTTCAACAAAACAAAAGTAAATGAAATCATGCCTCGTTGAGCTGACATGAAGAATCAAGGCCCACGCTTGGCTATATAAGGAAGGAAGCTCGAGAAGATCATTATCCGGAAATATTCTCCACTTCTCTCTTTTGTAATCTTTTACTCATGTGCTGAGCCTTCTTCCTCTTGCATAATTACTCTTATAAAATACTTTGGAGATGACTAAAGTGTGCTTTGGTGTGGCTAGATATTCTCGTTCTCGTCCATCTCCCCTCCTTTCCGTAAAATGTCACATCATCAATGTTCCAGGAAATGTTCAAGGCTTAGTTCTGCAAATTCTGGTAAATGTTTCAATTCTTCAACAATTGTTCCAATTGTTTACCAATTATTCATCAAAATTCTACTAAAAAAGTTTCAGTTTCACAAATGTTCTTAAAAAAAAATCTAGTTTTAGGGGGAAAAAAATTCAGTTGACTAACAGGTCTTTAGTAGTTTCCTTCTCAGCACCTCTCTTTTCACTTGTAGTTTTCTCCAATTTCATAATTTAAATATAAGATCCTTTCTCCAAGAGGAAGGAGAAAACTTTAATTTTAGAAAGAAAAAAAATAGACACATTATCTGCACAAAATCATGTCCATTTGTCTAAGTTAAAAAATCTTAAATTTCAAATCGGATGGTGTAAGAAAATTTTCTATTTCTTGTACAAATGAGTTTTATCACAAAGCACTGCACATCCAAGATGTGAAGTTTAAGTTTATATTTATATTTGCATATAAATTTCTTTTTAATTTTTTTAATTCATATGATAATTCCTTCTAAAGTTGGTCACTTTTTTCACTTTAGCCACATGAGCATTTACACATGTCAGCAAACTAGTATTGTTAATCTGTTATAATGCAATTTCTTCTTAACATTTACATTTTACAAGTAGATTGTGTCTTGCATTTGTCCAGCAATGCTAATTTTCAGAAAAAAAACTTAAATCTCTGTAAAATTAGTATGTTATTAAATTTATCTATATGTGCTGTTTTGTGGACATATTGCGAATGAAGTCTATGAACACCCTTTGTCCATATACAAGTAAAAAAAGAGAGAAAGAAAAAGAGAAAAATACAATAAAGAACCCCATGATCTTCTGTAGGTGATTGGTTAGCCAGCAGAGGTTGGTCGGTCGATGAACACCCTTTGTTCATATACAAGCAAAAAAGAGAGAAAGGAAAAGGGAAAAATATAATAAAGAACCTCAGATCAGACCTCGGTTTTGAAACGGGTGATTCTCTGTTCCTTCAAATGAGAAATCGGTCTGTTCCGGTCTTTCTCGGGCCCCAGGCTCATTTTTGCTGGGCAATAACGGACCGGTCCAAAGGGTCAAAAAAATCCGGTTCTTAAAAATAAAAAACCGGAACCGGATCGGCTTTGAGCCGGTTCTGATTAGGTTCTGGTTCCGGTTCATGAGACCCTGTTCCGGTTCGAACAGTTCGGAGGTTCGAATCGGAATCGTGATCAGGTCTAGATGAGATGATATCATAGGTGAGGATCTTTGCATGGGCTCAAATTTTCAACTATTTCCAACCAGTGTCATCAAAGAAAAAGGATGAAGGTCATGAAAGAAAGGAAAAAGGGTGAGATGATATCATAGGTGAGGATCTTTGCATGGGCTCAAATTTTCAACTATTTCCAACCAGTATCATCAAAGAAAAAGGATGAAGGTCATGAAAGAAAGGAAAAAGGGAGGAAGAAGAAGCAGAGATGAAGGGATCCTCAAATTTTGACAAGTCATCAACTAGGCAAAGCTGCAACTACTTTTATTACCATCTCTAATCATATAACAACTTATGCAGCTAAAGTTTGGTTCAGTGGTAAAGAGTGGATAGGCTGTTGGATGTCTCAGCTTCAACATTTTTAGCTAGAAAAAACAAGAAAGAAAAGAAAAGAAAGAAAGAAAATAAAAATTTACTCACTTGTGCAACAAGCAAAACAACAATCAACATTCTTAGTTTGAATAGGATTCTCAAGAGTGCGGCTATTCATACCCGCAAAATTGTTGGAATTGAAGAATATAAAGGTGAATCTTCGAGTTGAATTATGGCAAGATCCGTTGATGGAATCAACCGGATGATGGTTGGAGTGTGTTCTCCTTCCATTTGTGATGAACGTGGTATATTCACATGTTCAATTCCGACTTCGAATGAATGAGATATTCAAGTCCAAAGATTGCCTAATTCAAAGCCAAAACGGGACTAAAGGTAGCTTAAAGCATTTAGTCCCACATTGGCCGTGGGATGGAAGTTTGTGGTGTATATATAGAGAAAATTGAGAACAAAGGGCGTGCCCTTTGGGTACTTGGAGTTTTCGCGCGCGAAAAGGAGGGAACTATGCACGTATGTGCGCGCGCGCGCGGCGGCGGCGGCGGCGGCCGGCCGGCCGGTGCCGGTGCCGGGCTCGGTTTGGGTTTGGGTCTGAGTGAGTTCGGGTTCCCTACCTGGCCTGGTTCTTTTTGAATTGGGTCTCAAGGTATGATCCGAACCAGATCCACTTCCAAACCAGACCGGACCCGATCCACCAACAGGTTGCGAACCCCCGCTCCGCTGTCAGGATCTGAACCGATCTGCCAACGGTCGCGAACCAGTTGGACAGCCAACGGGTGCGAACCAGTTGGACTGCCAAAGGTTGCGAACCAGTTGGCAGACCAAAGGTTGCAGCCTTTGGTTGGATTCAGACCTGAAGGCCCCTTTTGGAATGCTATATAAAGCATTCCAAGTTCTCATTTTAACTACAACACCAAATCTGAGATTTCTCTCTCTCTCTCTAAAAGTTCTGACTTCGGTTCTGAACTGGGCTCCAGCGAAGTGGAAATCCACGACTTCCAGAGCGACTTCCAACGAAGTGGGAATCCGAAGCGACTTCCTAAAGGAGATTCTGCCAAAATTCTTCAACCTTCCTACGTCCTCAACAGTGGGTGTTCCTCCAAAAGAGTAAGACAAATATTCATTTGAAATTTGTCGTTATACCGCTGTTTTGCTAATCCTGTTGTAATACCTCGTTTCCGGAATACGTACTTTGTTGCGTATTCAGCTTTTCCACCGTATTTTCCGAATTACCTTCCGTATTTATCCGATTTCAATTTCAAATATCATTTTCCAATTTATTAGATTTTATGTGATTTTCTGGAATTTTCTAGAATTAAAATGAATTTCTTCAAAACCGGTGTCGACCAGCGCCGCTGATCAATTTTCTGATTTGTATTTTCCAAACTGTTAGGAATTTTCAGAAAGTCCTTTAGACTTTATTAATTAGAATCCTATTTCTTAAATAAAGCTTTTTTCTGAGGATTTTAGGATTTTGTGAAAATTCCCACGGAGTCGGTAAATTACTGATACCGGGATTTTTATAATTAAAACTATAAGGTATTTCTCAGAAAGGACTTCATTTTAAGTCTTTTTATATTATTATAGATTTTTGGTGAAAATTTGGAGTCGTTCCGAGATATTTGATTTCGGGACGTATCCGGTATTTCCGAAATGTTTTCCGTACTTTCGACTTTGTCCCGGGAACCCACGGTTTTAATTTCATAATTTTCTGAGTTAGGGAAAATATCCTTTCAATTTAATTTTCCTTCTTTTTCTTTTTCTATTTTCTCTTCCTTCTTCATTAAGCCAAAAGAGTTTTGAATTTCCAAAATCCCAATTATTTCCACCTCTCCACTTTCCACACTCTTCCACATTAATTGCTTCATTAATGACCCTCCACCTCATCTCCACTTGGCTTCATTTGATTGGCCAAGGAAGCCACCTCATCTCCACTTGGCTTCATTTGATTGGTCAAGAAAATATCTCATTTACACATTTGCACAAAAGCCCCTCTCTTTCTTAAAATTCCATCCCCTTTACAAATTCAAAATCCTATTTAAACCAAACCCTTTACATTTTCATCTTTTACTTCATTTCCTCAAGAATTCCAACCTTAGCAAAATCTCTCTCTTTCTCAAAGCAAACCCTAGGTCTCCTTGCCATCTCAAGAACCGCAACTTGGATTTTGGGATCGTCCGAGTTATCGCCGAGAATCAAGTTGGTATTTCGGCTCGTCCGGAACTCGTAGAAACTCCAAACGACCGTTCGAGGTGAGTATCTTTACTCACCAAGACTAGTAATATTCTTAGCATACTTGTATTGATAGATCATGTCACTTTATGTTATAAAAATCCTATTTTTATCCATTCAAAACAACCACCACAAAAATCTGGATTTTTAGTCAGACCACAGCCTATTTCAGAACATCGGTCGACCGGCCCTATGGGGGCAGTCGACCGATATGCACAAACGTGCACAGAATTGGGCTAGCGGTCGACCGGTCCATAGACCAGTCGACCGGCTAGGAGACCTGGAGCTCACCTGGAGCTCCAGATTCGGTACGGTCGACCGGCAGTCGACCGATACCCTACCGCCCTTGCAAAGCCCAGTCGACCGGTCGATTCTGGAGCTCACGCACTTTGGCCAGTCGACCGGCAGTCGACTGGCAACCCTACCGCCTTCACAAACCCCGGTCGACCGGCACTCGACCGGAGGTCGACCGTCAATTCAAAACTGTGCCAGACTTCTGTTTTCTTTTCTGTTTTAAATTTTGATCGTTCATTGATACATGTATGATATGCTAGTATTGTTTATGCTTCCTAATTGATACCACATGACATGTTACCATGTATCTTCATGTTAGACTTGTTAATTAAAATGTATATCTCCACTTTATCATGCTATCACTTGTACCAAGCATGATTGATTTGACCTTTACATAAAATAGACCAACTTATATTGGGTCCGGGGGAGACCATGCGGATATCGATTGTGTTCGTGTTTACAGTGGTTTTAGGAAGTGTTGTGCAACCCATGTTCCAGTCTGACCTGCGGTACACCAGGGGACTGAGGGGAGAGCTTGCTCCCTGTATTGCTGGTACCATATTGATAAGGGCATACATAAGTCCCTTTTATTGAGGCCTAGCGGCTGGGTTCCGTTACAAGCACGGAACATTATTGGGCCGTTATCCCGGGCATGCACGGGATCCACTGTAAACATAGTTCATCGATACAACCGCTGATTTCCAATAACCCCCTTGCTTTATTGGGATATGGATCTATGTGCACTGGGACGCTGGACCACATAGCTAGATATCACGATGAAACAAGTAATAATAATAAGACATTAATTGTAGATGTATTGTTTTAGGACTTTGGATTTCCATGCTTTATCCTTTATATTGCTATATCTTATTTACTCGTATCCATTAGCCATTTGGCCATATCTCGTTTATTGTTATATGTCTTGATTCTGTGGATTTGCATATTCAGATTCCGAGACTTGGAACGAAGTGGATCCATCCACTGAGGACCAAGAGTACTTCAGTGAGCAGGCCGACCAGCTCTAGTTCCTCCAGTGCCGTACTCTTCATTTTTGGCTCACGCGTCTTCCTTTCTTACGTGAGCATCTTGTATATCTTCTTTTGGACTTGGTTGTGAAACAAAACACTTGTAAAGTGTATCAGTTCATAACTTGTACTTGTACTTTATTGTTGGCATATATGAATATACCACGCTTGTGTTATACTCTGATCCTGTATTGTATTGTACTTTTACGCTTAGCGTATATACGTGGGGGCAGTTCTGACCTACGTATATACGTCGCGGTGACGTGTCCGTATCCGCCAGGATCGGGGCGTTACAGGTTGGTATCAGAGCCTAGGCTCTTAAACCTAAAGTACAATCAAGTGGCAAATTCTAGTAATTTGCTTATGCCAATTATAATGTACAAAGTTATAGAGTCCGTCTTGCTTCCTTCAATTATCAATTCCTTCGTATCCTAAACTCCCTTCCATTGTTTTCAATTCCAGTTATCATACGGTATGGAGCGTCGCTCGGGTCGGAACAATGTCGGGCAAGTCCCGAATGGACCCAATGGACCAGTAGGAGGAGAGAATGTTGATGTGCTGAGGATCATTCAAGCCATGATGGTGACCCAGCAACAACAGGTGGAAGTACAGCAGCAGCAGACTGAGCTCCTGAGGCAAGAGCTAACAGCCCCAAAGGAACCAAAGCCGGGGAATGTATCGGATTTCCGGAGATTGCAGCCTGCAGTGTTCACGGGGAGTGAGGAGCCATTGGAGGCAGAACAATGGTTGACGGACACGACAGACCTGCTGACCGCAGCTCGTGTCCCACAGGAGAGTCAAGTTGAGGTCGCTAAGATCCAGCTGAAGGACATAGCTCGGACTTGGTGGCTTGCAGAGGAGGCTCGCTTGGAGAGGCCTATCACTTGGGCTACCTTCTCCAAGAGTTTCTACAGCCGCTTCTTTCCGGCTACAGCACAGGAGGAGATGGAGGAGCAATTCATCGGGCTCAAGCAGGGAAACAAGTCGGTAGATGAATATGCAGCAGACTTCCTTAGACTCAGCCGTTTCGCTCCTTATATGGTGACGGACGAAGAGAAGCGAGCGAGCAGGTTTCAGAAGGGTCTTCGGATGGATATTCAGATGTACATGATGTCTCAGGAGTTGAAGACATATGCAAGTGTTCTCTCTACCGCTCGGAAAGTAGAGCGGGGGTTTGAGAAGACTTGGGGGGATCAGATGGGACAGCAGGCCATGAAGAGGCCATTTGTGCCTATGGGGCGAGGAGTTCCATTCAGAGTGGCGAAGATCCAGAGGCAGCCTTTCAGACCAGCGCCTTATCAGCCAGCCCAATCACTTCCTGTCTGCAACTTTTGTGGGAAGCTAGGGCACATTCGACCCAATTGCCGGAGGGCAAATGGTTTGTGTTTATGGTGTGGGTCTCGAGATCATGCAGTAGAGACTTGTCCACACCGGAGATTTGGGACAACCAACCAGACCTTGCCAGCACTTCCAGGGCCGAGTGGACAGCGGGTAGTACCAGGACCGCTTGGGCAGAGAAGTCAGGGACCGGCAGTGAGGAGAGACCAGGGGCCAGTGGTGAGGAGACCACCCCTTCCTCCACAGCATATGATACGCCCAGTGCAGAAAGGAGGCAGGACAGCGGCCGGGCGTGGCAGGGGTCAGGCTTACAACCTGACGGAGGCAGAGGCTGAGGCATCAGAGGAGGTGATTACAGGTAACATCAGTGTACATTCACATCCGGTTCTCGCCTTATTTGATTCAGGCGCATCCCATTGTTACATCTCCGATAAATTTGTGGCCGTCCATTCTATTCCTGTTAGATTACTAGACCACAAGTGGGAGATAAGTACCGGGAATGGGGTAGTCTTCTCATCTAGAGTATGTACTGACTGTCCAGTAGAACTGTGTGACAAGGTCTTAGCCATAGATATGCTCGTGCTCGATACTAAGGGGTACGATGTGATCTTAGGCATGACCTGGCTCAGTCAGTATCATGCTATAATTGATTGTAGAGAGAAGAAGATCAATTTTAGAATTCCCCATCAGCCTGAGTTTCAGTTTAGTGGAGAAGTGAAGTCCACTAAGGGAAAGCAGATCATTTCATCGGAAGTTCAGAAGCAGAAGGTGCCAGTGTGGGATGAATTCCCGGAGGTGTTTGCGGAGATTACAGGATTGCCACCTGTCAGGACGATTGAGTTTTCCATTGAGACTATCCCAGGGGCATCTCCTATATCTAAGGCTCCGTACAGGATGGCACCAACAGAGTTGGAAATCCTGAAGAAGCAGCTGCAGGAGTTATCAGATAAGGGATTGATCAGGCCAAGTACTTCACCGTGGGGAGCTCCAGTATTGTTGGCCAATAAGAAGGATGGTAGCAAGAGACTTTGTATTGACTATAGGGAGTTAAACAAAGTCACCATCAAGAACAGGTATCCCCTTCCCAGAATAGATGACTTATTTGATCAGCTTCATGGAGCCCGTGTATTCTCCAAGTTGGACTTACAGTCGGGCTATCATCAGTTGAGAGTGAAGAAGGAGGATAGACTGAAGACGGCATTTAGGACCCGATATGGCCACTACGAGTTTCTTGTTATGCCTTTCGGAGTCACTAATGCCCCTGCAGTGTTTATGGACTTGATGAACCGAGTGTTCTCACCCTTCTTGGATCAGTTTGTTGTTGTCTTCATCGACGACATCTTGATTTATTCTAAGAACAGGAAGGAGCATGAAGAACACTTGAAGATTGTGTTGCAGACACTTCAGCAGGAGCAGCTTCATGCCAAGAGGAGCAAGTGCGAGTTCTGGCTAGACAGTATAGCATTCCTCGGACATGTGGTGTCAGCAGAAGGTGTATCCGTTGATCCGGGCAAGGTACAAGCAGTAAAGGAGTGGCCAGTCCCGAGGACAGTGACAGAGATAAAGAGCTTTCTTGGACTAGCTGGATACTACAGACGCTTCATCCAGGATTTCTCTCGGATTGCAGCTCCATTGACGAAGCTTACCAGGAAAGGGGAGAAGTACATCTGGACAGAGGAGTGTGATGCAGCCTTCGAGCAGTTGAAGCAAAAGCTCATTTCAGCTCCTATCTTGAGAACTCCCTCAGGGAGAGGAGGGATGGTCATCTTTAGTGATGCCTCAGGTAAAGGCCTAGGATGCGTGCTTATGCAACATGATCATGTTATCGCATATGCATCCAGGCAGTTGAAACCTCATGAGAGGAATTACCCAACTCATGATCTGGAGTTGGCAGCAGTGATCTTTGCATTAAAGATTTGGAGGCACTATCTTCTGGGAGATAGAGTGCTGATATATACAGATCACAAGAGCCTCAAGTATATCTTCTCGCAGAAGGAATTGAATATGAGGCAGAGGCGGTGGCTGGAGCTTATGGCAGACTACGACATTGACTTGCAATATCATCCAGGCAAGGTCAATACAGTCCCGGATGCTTTGAGTAGGATGCCAGAGAACAGAGTACTTGTCCAGTTCACTCAGCAGGAGGACTTGATTCGGGATTTCATCCGATTGGATTTGATGGTGGTCCGAGGAGCTGAGAAGACAGGACAGCTTATGGCTTTACAGATCCAGTCTTCACTGATAGAGGAGATTAAGGTAGCCCAGAAGGAGGATCCCAGACTCCAGACATTTAGAGATCAGGTCGAGGCTGGATTGAGGACGGATATCTGTATTCGTCCTGATGATGCCTTGTGCTTTGGAGATAGGCTTTGTGTTCCCCAGGGAGAAGTGAGACAGAAGATTTTGGCTGAAGCACACAGTTCAGCCTACTCTATACACCCGGGGGGAAACAAGATGTACCAAGACCTGAAGAAGCACTTCTGGTGGAATGCCATGAAGAGAGAGATAGCTCAATTTGTGGCTAAGTGCTTGGTGTGCCAGCAAATAAAGATCGAGCATCAGAGATCGGCTGGACTTCTGCAACCTTTGCCAATACCTGAGTGGAAGTGGGAGCATATCACTATGGACTTCGTCACAGCATTACCTCGTAGTCCCAAGGGTAATAATGCTGTGTGGGTTATCATTGACCGTCTCACTAAGTCGGCCCACTTCATACCATTCCGGGTCGGTCAGACGACAGAGGTGTTGGCGGAGAAGTATATGAAGGAAGTGGTCCGTCTGCATGGAGTGCCAGTCAGTATTGTTTCAGACAGAGATACGAGATTCAGATCTCACTTTTGGGAGAGTCTCCAAGAGAGTCTGGGCACTCGTCTGAAGTTCAGTACAGCTTATCATCCCCAGACGGACGGACAGTCGGAGCGGACAATCCAGATCCTCGAGGACATGCTTAGAGCTTGCATGATTGAGTTTGGAGGTTCTTGGGAAGACCATCTACACTTGGCCGAGTTTTCTTATAACAACAGTTACCAGGCAAGTATAAAGATGGCACCTTTTGAGGCACTGTATGGGAGGAAGTGTCGATCACCGATTTGTTGGGATGAGGTCGGTGAGCGGAGTTTATTGGGACCAGAGATGTTGATCCAGACGACGGAGAAAATCAAGATTATCAGGGATCATCTCAGGGCAGCTCAGAGCAGGCAAAAAAGTTGGGCAGATTCTCGGAGGAGGCCATTGGAATTCGGAGTTGGAGATCATGTGTTCCTGAAGATTTCACCGACTAAGGGAGTGATCCGTTTCGGCACTCGTGGGAAACTAAGTCCAAGGTATATCGGCCCATTCGAGATATTGGATCGAGTGGGAGATGTATCTTATCGATTGGCGCTGCCGCCATCGTTGGACGGAGTTCATAATGTTTTCCACGTGTCTCAGTTAAGAAGATATGTGAGGGATGACAGCCATATTTTAGATCATTCCGAACTGGAGTTACAACCAGACTTATCTTATCAGGAGCAGCCAATGGCCATCCTAGACAGGAGTGTCAAGACACTGAAGAGCAAGGATATACCTTTAGTATTAGTGTCTTGGAACCGCCATGTGCCAGGAGAGGCCACATGGGAGCGAGAGGACGTCATCCGAGAACGATACCCGCAACTCTTCACCACTTGGTAAGACTCTTCCCTTCTATCTCTACCGTTATATTCCATCTATCATGTCTTTCCTTGTTGTCTTTCATCTTGCGAAATTTCGAGGACGAAATTTTTGTAAGGTGGGTAGATTGTAATACCTCGTTTCCGGAATACGTACTTTGTTGCGTATTCAGCTTTTCCACCGTATTTTCCGAATTACCTTCCGTATTTATCCGATTTCAATTTCAAATATCATTTTCCAATTTATTAGATTTTATGTGATTTTCTGGAATTTTCTAGAATTAAAATGAATTTCTTCAAAACCGGTGTCGACCAGCGCCGCTGATCAATTTTCTGATTTGTATTTTCCAAACTGTTAGGAATTTTCAGAAAGTCCTTTAGACTTTATTAATTAGAATCCTATTTCTTAATAAAGCTTTTTTCTGAGGATTTTAGGATTTTGTGAAAATTCCCACGGAGTCGGTAAATTACTGATACCGGGATTTTTATAATTAAAACTATAAGGTATTTCTCAGAAAGGACTTCATTTTAAGTCTTTTTATATTATTATAGATTTTTGGTGAAAATTTGGAGTCGTTCCGAGATATTTGATTTCGGGACGTATCCGGTATTTCCGAAATGTTTTCCGTACTTTCGACTTTGTCCCGGGAACCCACGGTTTTAATTTCATAATTTTCTGAGTTAGGGAAAATATCCTTTCAATTTAATTTTCCTTCTTTTTCTTTTTCTATTTTCTCTTCCTTCTTCATTAAGCCAAAAGAGTTTTGAATTTCCAAAATCCCAATTATTTCCACCTCTCCACTTTCCACACTCTTCCACATTAATTGCTTCATTAATGACCCTCCACCTCATCTCCACTTGGCTTCATTTGATTGGCCAAGGAAGCCACCTCATCTCCACTTGGCTTCATTTGATTGGTCAAGAAAATATCTCATTTACACATTTGCACAAAAGCCCCTCTCTTTCTTAAAATTCCATCCCCTTTACAAATTCAAAATCCTATTTAAACCAAACCCTTTACATTTTCATCTTTTACTTCATTTCCTCAAGAATTCCAACCTTAGCAAAATCTCTCTCTTTCTCAAAGCAAACCCTAGGTCTCCTTGCCATCTCAAGAACCGCAACTTGGATTTTGGGATCGTCCGAGTTATCGCCGAGAATCAAGTTGGTATTTCGGCTCGTCCGGAACTCGTAGAAACTCCAAACGACCGTTCGAGGTGAGTATCTTTACTCACCAAGACTAGTAATATTCTTAGCATACTTGTATTGATAGATCATGTCACTTTATGTTATAAAAATCCTATTTTTATCCATTCAAAACAACCACCACAAAAATCTGGATTTTTAGTCAGACCACAGCCTATTTCAGAACATCGGTCGACCGGCCCTATGGGGGCAGTCGACCGATATGCACAAACGTGCACAGAATTGGGCTAGCGGTCGACCGGTCCATAGACCAGTCGACCGGCTAGGAGACCTGGAGCTCACCTGGAGCTCCAGATTCGGTACGGTCGACCGGCAGTCGACCGATACCCTACCGCCCTTGCAAAGCCCAGTCGACCGGTCGATTCTGGAGCTCACGCACTTTGGCCAGTCGACCGGCAGTCGACTGGCAACCCTACCGCCTTCACAAACCCCGGTCGACCGGCACTCGACCGGAGGTCGACCGTCAATTCAAAACTGTGCCAGACTTCTGTTTTCTTTTCTGTTTTAAATTTTGATCGTTCATTGATACATGTATGATATGCTAGTATTGTTTATGCTTCCTAATTGATACCACATGACATGTTACCATGTATCTTCATGTTAGACTTGTTAATTAAAATGTATATCTCCACTTTATCATGCTATCACTTGTACCAAGCATGATTGATTTGACCTTTACATAAAATAGACCAACTTATATTGGGTCCGGGGGAGACCATGCGGATATCGATTGTGTTCGTGTTTACAGTGGTTTTAGGAAGTGTTGTGCAACCCATGTTCCAGTCTGACCTGCGGTACACCAGGGGACTGAGGGGAGAGCTTGCTCCCTGTATTGCTGGTACCATATTGATAAGGGCATACATAAGTCCCTTTTATTGAGGCCTAGCGGCTGGGTTCCGTTACAAGCACGGAACATTATTGGGCCGTTATCCCGGGCATGCACGGGATCCACTGTAAACATAGTTCATCGATACAACCGCTGATTTCCAATAACCCCCTTGCTTTATTGGGATATGGATCTATGTGCACTGGGACGCTGGACCACATAGCTAGATATCACGATGAAACAAGTAATAATAATAAGACATTAATTGTAGATGTATTGTTTTAGGACTTTGGATTTCCATGCTTTATCCTTTATATTGCTATATCTTATTTACTCGTATCCATTAGCCATTTGGCCATATCTCGTTTATTGTTATATGTCTTGATTCTGTGGATTTGCATATTCAGATTCCGAGACTTGGAACGAAGTGGATCCATCCACTGAGGACCAAGAGTACTTCAGTGAGCAGGCCGACCAGCTCTAGTTCCTCCAGTGCCGTACTCTTCATTTTTGGCTCACGCGTCTTCCTTTCTTACGTGAGCATCTTGTATATCTTCTTTTGGACTTGGTTGTGAAACAAAACACTTGTAAAGTGTATCAGTTCATAACTTGTACTTGTACTTTATTGTTGGCATATATGAATATACCACGCTTGTGTTATACTCTGATCCTGTATTGTATTGTACTTTTACGCTTAGCGTATATACGTGGGGGCAGTTCTGACCTACGTATATACGTCGCGGTGACGTGTCCGTATCCGCCAGGATCGGGGCGTTACACCTGTGTAGGTACTGGTTGACTACGGTTCGACCGTACGGTGATTTGGTAGTGCTATCCAAATACCGTGAAGAAGTGTTGTATCTTGGGAGACCAGCGTCCATTATCCCGTTAGCACCGGTGCGGGGGACGTAATTGTCTTAAGGAGATTCGCTGTAAGCGTACCTCACTTCAAATACTGTATAAGTGGACTAAGTCCTTTATACAGGGGATATACTTTACAGTATATCGAGATTGACTTAGATTCAGTCTAAGTGTTACTGTATAAGTGGATTAAGTCCTTTATACAGGGGATATACTTTACAGTATATCGAGACTGACTTGGATTCAGTCTAATTGGTGCTTAAACTAAGGAAGGAAATTGAAAGGTGGTTCTTAAATTAAGGAACGTTCTTTTGAACGGAAAACCTCCCACCTGATATTTGCCGACCTGGCCAATTAGATTGTTGATATCTCAGTGATCTTGATTAGTTGTCAGATTGATTCTTGTTAAGCAGAATACCCAACAATCTTAAGACAATTATAATTGAAGTTTCTTACTTCTGTTCTGCTTGAACTTGCAGAAGATGTCTGAGACTAATCAAGATAGTTCAAGCAAGGCACCAAACATGCTGCAAGCATTGATGCCTACTCCACTTCCTAACCCGAAGCCGGAGAAGCCAGGAAAATTTGATGGCACAGAATTCAAGAGGTGGCAACAGAAGATGCTCTTCTACTTGACCACTCTTCATCTGGCCAGATTCCTGGAGGAAGATCCACCAGAGCCTGCAACTGATTCATGGACTCAATGTGACTTCCTTTGCCGAAATTATATTTTAAATGGACTGGATGACTCTCTTTACAATGTCTACAGTCCTATAACAACGGCAAAGAAGTTATGGGCCAGTCTTGACAAGAAATACAAGACTGAGGATGCTGGTACCAAGAAGTTCGTTGTTGGACGATTTCTGGAGTACAAAATGGTGGACAGCAAGACTGTAATCAGTCAGGTGCAAGAGTTCCAACTTATCTTGCACGAGATAGAAGCCGAAGGTATGATCCTACCTGAAACTTTTCAGGTGGCTACTATCGTGGAGAAACTCCCACCTGCGTGGAGAGATTTCAAAAACTACCTTAAGCATAAGCGAAAGGAGTTGAAGTTGGAAGATCTCATTGTGAGGCTTCGAATCGAGGAGGACAATAGAAAGTCCGAGAAAAGGAGCAGTAAGAACTCCTACGAAGCAAAAGCAAATGTGATCGAGGACTCAAAGGGGAAAGCGTCTACTTCCATAGGCTTAAAGCGGAAAAAGACTTCCCAGGGGTACAAGGGCAAGGTCCAAGAAGGTAAGAACATGCGCTTCAAGGGAACCTGCTACATCTGCAACAAAGAAGGGCATAAGGCGAATGAATGTCGAAGCCTTCTCAAAAAGAACAAGAAAAGCCACCCACAGGCAAACTTGACCGACCATGAGTCTCCAAGCCTTTTAGCTGTGGTGTCAGAAGTAAATCTGACAACCAACAATAAGGATTGGTGGGTAGACACTGGGGCTACTCGGCACATCTGCTCTGAGAAATTGTTATTCTCAGAATATCAAATACTAGAGTAAGATGAGCAACTATTC
The DNA here is from genome assembly GCA_038442645.1 of Agave tequilana. Classification (NCBI taxonomy): domain Eukaryota; kingdom Viridiplantae; phylum Streptophyta; class Magnoliopsida; order Asparagales; family Asparagaceae; genus Agave; species Agave tequilana. Next base: position 24,184 of record JAVJIF010031859.1, on the reverse strand, counting down.
ATGGGGAATTCAGCCGTCTCAAAGGTTGAAGGAAAGGGCAAGGTCATCCTGAAGTGGACATCGGGGAAAGAGCTTACTCTTAACGATGTGCTTCATGTTCCAGACATCCGCAAGAATTTGATCTCCGGATCAATACTTAGTAAGAAAGGATTTAGAATGGTATTTGAATCCGACAAATTTGTACTTACTAAGGGAGGGATGTATGTGGGTAAGGGCTATCTTGTTGATGGACTTTTTAAAGCCAATGTTGCAGTGATTGATAAAAAGTCCGTGTATTTGTACCCGAAGCTTATAAATAAAGGAAATCCTTCTGTTTATTTGCTTGAGTCTCCTATTTTGTGGCATGCTAGATTAGGGCATGTAAATTACAAGTCTTTGAAGAACTTGTCTAATCTGGAATACATTCCTAAACTCAACTTGGAAGAAATTCGCAAGTGTGAGGTTTGTGTTGAGGCCAAGTTGGCTAAAAATTCATTTCACTCAATAGATCGAAATACAGAACCTTTAGGGTTAATTCATAGCGATCTATGTGACTTGAAGTTTATGCCAACTAGAGGCGGTAAAAAGTATTTCATTACTTTTATCGATGACTGTACAAGATACTGTTATGTGTATCTTTTGAACAGTAAGGATGAGGCAATAAATATGTTTACAACATATAAAGCCGAAGTTGAGAATCAACTCAACAAGAAAATCAAGATTCTAAAATCCGATAGAGGCGGAGAATATGAATCAAATGATTTTAGTGAGTTATGTGCTAGTTTTGGTATAATCCATCAAACTACAGCACCATACACTCCTCAGCAGAATGGAATTGCTGAACGGAAGAACAGAACTTTGAAGGAGATGGTTAATTCCATGCTCGTAAGTTCTGGAGCTCCGCAGAACTTGTGGGGGGAAGCTTTATTAACTGCAAATCATATTCTAAATAGAGTACCCCACAAGAAACTTGGTCTAATACCATTCGAGTTATGGCATGGAAGGACACCTTCCTACCATTACCTCAAAATGTGGGGGTGCCTTGCAAAGGTGCTAGTACCATTACCTAAAAAGACTAAGTTGGGAGCAAAAACTATGGACTGCATATTCATAGGTTATGCCTTGAATAGTAGTGCCTACAGATTTCTGGTTCATAAATCAGAAATACCAGATATTCATGTAAACATGATTATCGAATCTCGAGATGCTGTGTTCTTTGAAGACATCTTTCCGTACAAACGGGAAGCAGATAAGACTTCTGGGAAAAGAACACACGAGATGGCGTTCAGGGACGAAAGCCCCGAGGAACGAAATGTAAATGCGGAAATTGAACCAAGAAGAAGTCAGAGATCTAGAATCTCAAAATCTTTTGGTCCAGATTTCATAGCATACGCTATTGAGAGCGAGCCTCAAACATTTAAAGAGGCTATGTCAAACCCAGAAGCACAAATGTGGAAAGAAGTTATAAATAGCGAAATAGAATCCATACTAAGTAATCATACTTAGGAATTGGTAAACTTGCCTCCTGGAAGTAAACCAATTGGGTGTAAGTGAATTTTCAAACGAAAATTAAAACCTGATGGATCTATAGATAAGTACAAGGCTAGATTAGTAGCCAAGGGTTATCGACAAATAGAAGGACTTGACTACTTCGATACTTATTCACCAGTAACAAGAATAACGTCCATTCGGATGTTAATTGCAATTGCAGTATTGCACAACTTAGATATCCATCAAATGGATGTCAAGACTGCATTCTTAAATGGTGAATTAAGTGAAGAGATATATATGGAGCAACCTGAAGGATTTAAAGTCAAGGGCCAAGAACACAAGGTGTGTAAATTGGTAAAATCCTTATACGGTTTAAAACAGGCTCCAAAACAATGGCATGAGAAATTTGATAGTGTCATGATCAAAGATGGATTCACTATCAATGAATGCGATAAGTGTGTTTACACGAAAACAGTTGGAGATGCATGTATCATTGTTTGTCTTTATGTAGACGACATGTTGATACTTGGGACTAATATTGAGATTATTAAGTCCACTAAAAGAATGTTATCCAATAGTTTTGATATGAAGGATCTGGGGGTTGCTGATGTAATTTTAGGAATTAAAATTACTAGAACACCAGATGGAATCAGTCTATCTCAATCTCACTACGTGGATAAGATGATAGAAAGATTCAAGGATCATGGGATAAAGGAGAATACAAATCCTTTTCTCCCACACGTCCACCTTCATAAGAATACAGGAACTGGATTACGCCAGTTGGAGTATTCTCAGATTATCGGGAGTCTAATGTATTTAATGAATTGCACTAGACCCGATATTGCTTACGCTGTAAGCAAGTTAAGTAGATATACTAGTAATCCTAGTGATCTACATTGGACCGCTCTACTACGAGTATTGGGTTACGTATCACATACCAAGGAATATGCCTTGAGATATGGAAAGTATCCTCCTGTACTGGAAGGATACAGTGATGCTAATTGGATTGCAGATTCTGAGGAATCAAAATCAACTAGCGGATACGTATTTACTCTAGCAGGAGCAGCGGTATCTTGGAAATCTTCTAAGCAAACATGTATTGCCCGTTCCACTATGGAATCGGAATTCATAGCCTTAGATAAGGCTGGAGAAGAAGCAGAATGGCTTCGACAATTCTTAGAAGATATACCGTTATGGCAAAAGCCAGTGCCCGCTATATGTATACACTGCGACAATCAAGCAGCTATATCTAGGGCACAAAATGTGATATACAACGGTAAGTCTAAACATATTCGTCGTAGACATAATACCGTGAAGCAGTTGCTCTCAAATGGAATTATCTCTATTGACTTTGTATCGTCAAAGGATAATTTAGCGGATCCGCTTACTAAAGGTTTAAGTGGAGAGCGTATAAACTGCGCATCGAGGGGAATGGGTCTAAAAGCCTAACCGTACCGAGTCAGCTTAATGGAAACCTCACTTAGCGACTGGAGATCCCACGGACTAAGTTCAAGAGGAAAAACTAGTTATGATTGACTCAGCAAGTAAGCACTTGGGAGCTTGACTCCAATCCATTCCTAAGGTGCACATAAGTGCTTTTCTACAAGTGGATTAAGGATAAGCTTAACGCTTTTAATGATGCCTATATCTTGTTACTATACAAGTGGAGTAGAGTAGACTACTCTTCATAGGTCCATCACCTATGTGAGTATAGAGTTGGGTCGGCTCTTTGGGAATCTCTATGGAGGCTGTTATTCCCTAAAGATACTCTCTGAAACCAAGAATGTCCAGGGCCAAAACGGACACAACAGAGAACCAAAGTTGATTTGGAAAGTCACTGTGTGAAGCTTGTTGACTTGGCTTACACTAACGGCTAACAGTTCAAGACCTAGTTCACTGATTAGCCAGTAAGTCCGATAAAGCTTTCGCTATGGAAGGTTCAAGACCTAGTTCACCTATCCTTATGCAGTTTCTTTTCTCAAGTACCTTTCACAATAGAGTCAGTCTCTTTGTGTGTCATTCCTTGAATCTCTCATTCATTGTGGGGGATTGTTGGAATTGAAGAATATAAAGGTGAATCTTCGAGTTGAATTATGGCAAGATCCGTTGATGGAATCAACCGGATGATGGTTGGAGTGTGTTCTCCTTCCATTTGTGATGAACGTGGTATATTCACATGTTCAATTCCGACTTCGAATGAATGAGATATTCAAGTCCAAAGATTGCCTAATTCAAAGCCAAAACGGGACTAAAGGTAGCTTAAAGCATTTAGTCCCACATTGGCCGTGGGATGGAAGTTTGTGGTGTATATATAGAGAAAATTGAGAACAAAGGGCGTGCCCTTTGGGTACTTGGAGTTTTCGCGCGCGAAAAGGAGGGAACTATGCACGTATGTGCGCGCGCGCCGCCGCTGGCGGCGGCGGCGGCGGCGGCGGCGGCGGCCGGCCGGCGCCGGGTTTGGGTTTGGGTTTGGGTTTGGGTGAGTTTGGGTTCCCTACCTGGCCTGGTTCTTTTTGAATTGGGTCTCAAGGTATGATCCGAACCAGATCCACTTCCAAACCAGACCGGACCCGATCCACCAACAGGTTGCGAACCTGTTGGACTGCCCGCTCCGCTGTCAGGATCTGAACCGATCCGCCAACGGTCGCGAACCAGTTGGACAGCCAACGGGTGCGAACCAGTTGGACTGCCAAAGGTTGCGAACCAGTTGGCAGACCAAAGGTTGCAGCCTTTGGTTGGATTCAGACCTGAAGGCCCCTTTTGGAATGCTATATAAAGCATTCCAAGTTCTCATTTTAACTACAACACCAAATCTGAGATTTCTCTCTCTCTCTAAAAGTTCTGACTTCGGTTCTGAACTGGGCTCCAGCGAAGTGGAAATCCACGACTTCCAGAGCGACTTCCAACGAAGTGGGAATCCGAAGCGACTTCCTAAAGGAGATTCTGCCAAAATTCTTCAACCTTCCTACGTCCTCAACAGTGGGTGTTCCTCCAAAAGAGTAAGACAAATATTCATTTGAAATTTGTCATTATACCGCTGTTTTGCTAATCCTGTGTAGGTACTGGTTGACTACGGTTCGACCGTACGGTGATTTGGTAGTGCTATCCAAATACCGTGAAGAAGTGTTGTATCTTGGGAGACCAGCGTCCATTATCCCGTTAGCACCGGTGCGGGGGACGTAATTGTCTTAAGGAGATTCGCTGTAAGCGTACCTCACTTCAAATACTGTATAAGTGGACTAAGTCCTTTATACAGGGGATATACTTTACAGTATATCGAGATTGACTTAGATTCAGTCTAAGTGTTACTGTATAAGTGGATTAAGTCCTTTATACAGGGGATATACTTTACAGTATATCGAGACTGACTTGGATTCAGTCTAATTGGTGCTTAAACTAAGGAAGGAAATTGAAAGGTGGTTCTTAAATTAAGGAACGTTCTTTTGAACGGAAAACCTCCCACCTGATATTTGCCGACCTGGCCAATTAGATTGTTGATATCTCAGTGATCTTGATTAGTTGTCAGATTGATTCTTGTTAAGCAGAATACCCAACAAAATTACTTAACATACTCACTTTTTAAGAATAAAAGTTGTTGAACAGTTTTAATCTTAAATTAAAAGGCTAAAATAGACATTAATTAACTCTAATATTATAACTAATATAAATCTATTACTAAACACACACTAATAATTGTCGAATACCCACCCAAATCCTATTCCTAATCAATTCAGCTTTCTTTTCATTCTTTAAATATATACTTCTTCTCCACCAACACAAGCCCTAAAAAATTTCAGCATCTATACCTTCAAAAATTGCTACATTGATAGTTATGGACAAACAAATAAAGTCATGGGAGCATAGCAAATAATCAAAAAGTAAGTTTCTCCCATATAATTATTAAATTAAATAGTTTTTTTTGAATTCATCGCAACTAGTTTGATCAATGAAGTCTCAACAAAATCTATGCACCAGATGTTTAGTTTTAAAATTTGTAACAAAGAACTGTATATTTCCTCTTATGTAATTCAATAGTGTTAGATTACTTAAAGTCTATGCCGTGTTATCTGTTCAAAATTTGGACCCCTATAGGCTGAACAAATTTGTTCATTCTATTCTTCTCAAAAAAATAATTTGTGTTCTATTTTCTCTTATGTCCCACAAATTTACACTGATGAATAAAAAAATAACTAAATAATATTAAGTTAATGTATTCAAATAAAGAATGAGATTATAAATTGGGATATTATCATTTTCTTTTGATCTTCTTAAAATAGTGATCTTAAAAAAAATATTTTTTGCTAATCTATACAATACAGATATAAGATAATAGAAACACATAAAAATCAATTTGATGCGTTCGCCTTTCAATACCACCCTCAATTTGATGCATTCTATTTTAATGCATTAAAATCTTGTTTTCCTGCAAAATTCGTTTATTTTAGTGTATTTAGCTCAGATTCCAAGCATTATCTTATTTTAGATAGTTTGTTGGATTTCTTAGTTGTCTTCTGTTTGTTGTTTTATAGTCAATCGGGTTTTTCATTTAGGCGTTCTCTTTTTCGCATTTTTTCTGCAAAAATAGTTTTTATTTGTCTAATCATATTAGTTTAAATGCATTAACAATGTAGTGAGAAACATATGTAGATTAGATGTAAGTCTCAAACCAGCTGAAAACATCAAACTTACTCAAAGGCTATTTGATTAATCTCTAATTGTATAAATAACACACAGTAAGAGAGAGGAGAGATGATTGTTTTTTGAGGGAGGAAGGGTATGGTAGAATTAGTATTCTAAAAAAATAATTGATTTAAGATAAAAAAGATAGTTTAGAAAAAACGAGGAGTGTGTGTTTACAAATTTTATGGGCGTATTAAGTATACGGGTGTTTAAGCAATTTTATGAGTGTGAATAGCCGCACACGATTCTCAATCATGCAAAGGTTCAAAATTATAAACGTTTTCATCACCACTTTTACTTATTGGGGACGAAGGTCTCCACCTTAACATGCAGTTAGATCGAGTCAAGCACACAAAACGAATAAAATATTAACATGAGAAAGACTTTGAGAGTTACGTGGTTCTTCGACCACCCAATTTCATTCTATATGCACAAGATAAATAATAGAAAAAAAACAGAAAATTGGTTTTGGAGTACTCTCTTTTCAATTAATTTAAGGAAAATCTCAATTGCAAATTTATTTTTCGCCTCAGTCTCAATCCACGTCAGCATAAATTGATTTCTCTCAAGCACCATTTTTTTAATATATTTTCATTTTCTTTTTACCCTTCCTCATTGATCCAGGCGTTGCTCTCTCCTCAACCCTGACCACGACTAGAGTAATTCAAGAATCGACTTGCGAGGTCAGTGCATGGGGTTTGGAAGGGAGGTAGGTGTTCATACTTGCTATGAGTTTTATTTGTATTTGTGATCGATATGGTATTTAGATTTGGATTGTATATCGATCATTACTACTGCAGTCGAAGTTCTCATAAAGTCCTCATATAAAAGAATGTGACTTTGACTTTTTGATTTATTTTCCATTGGATGATGACGCTAAAATATGAAAAATCCTTTTATGTGAGGAATGCGACTCAAGAACTACAATAATTTTGATTTTAAAAGAGTTAAAGTTTTAGAGGAGAGTAACACAATGCGAGAAGAAATGGTCATACTCCTCATAATAAGGACTGTGATCATAATAATATTCTTTATTATGAGCAATGGCGGACGCAGGTGGGGGCGAGCGTATGCGGTCGCCCCCACTGGAGTTGGGTTAACTAAGCAAAAAATCCAACTTGGATCATTTCTCCTGATCTCCACAAAAAAAAAAAAAAAACCTTCTAGTTTCTCCTAATGACAGATTCTCAGTCTCTCCTCTGGGGATTGAGAACTCTCACAACCTCTCTGCAATGAAGTTTATCAAGAATTCACTGCGTAATAGAATGGGTGATGAGTTGATAAATGATTGCTTGGTGACATATATTGAAAAAGACATATTTGACAATATTGACAATGAATCAATCATTCAACGATTTCAGAATATGGCTCCTCGAAGGGGAGCATTATAATTTAGAGTGAGATATGTTGTCTTGAATGGGAGCCCCTCTATTTTTTTTTGTAATATCAAAACTTAGAATATGTTGTTTGATTTTTATAAATTTTCAATTTTAGTTCAAAATGTTTTCGCCCCCACTTAGTGAAAATTCTGCGTACGCCACTGATTATGAGTAGTAGTTCTCATAATAAAGATTGCAACCATAGTAGCATACTCATAATAGGTTTGTGACCATGAGGACTACAATCAGGTAATTCTTATAAAGTCGCATCATAGTTGCAGAGTGCTTCAAAGTTGAAGCTGAGTTCGAATTCAAAGTCGTAGTTGCAGAATGCTTTCAGTTGTGTCATGGTCATGATTAAAATTTAAAATGGGAGTATTTTAATCTTTTTTACATTTTGCAGTTAAAAGCACACTCGACACGTGTCTGCAATTTATTGCCCGATAAAAAAATGAGGCCCGAGTGAAAAAATTGTAATTGAGGTTTTCGCTAAATAAGTTTTAATATAGGAGGTTCAACCCATAATCCCCTAGAAAAAATCTACTATAATTAAGACAAAACGAAATACTGTATCACGTAAAATAATGCATATATATAAAATATTTTTTTGAATATAAGTTATAACCTAGTACAAGTGAGATTTGAATCTCAGACTTCCTGTCCACAGCAAAGAGAATTTATCATTGTACTACAGTGATACTAGCTACTCATATAGAATATTAGAAAAAGTAGAAAAAAGTACAAATATCATGGCATACAAGTTCTGTTTGCATATTCTCCATAGACAAGAAAAAGGGGGGAGGATTGGTAGCAACATGCAGCATTTTTAGCTTGAATCAAAAAGGATGAGGATAATACATTGTTAGATGTTTTGTGCAAAATTGTTTTTTCAAAACATGTAAAATATTTCAAACTATATATATTTTATGTATACATATATTTCAACAAATCTGAATAGCTCATCGATAAGACTTTATTTTTACCAAACTAAAGATCATGGATTAAAAGTTTGCCAAAGACAAGCTGAGAATATTTTTTATCTAATTAATTTCTCAGAGGTACAAATTACTAGGTTTGGGTTGGTTTGGTTAATGCTGCCGATCTGAATTAGTCTTTTAGATTGAATTCAATAAACCAGAACAAGTCTCATGGCTGCACCCATTAAGAGATAGTGACTCTTAAACTTCATTCAATAAACATGAACAAGTCACTTGGAGTGAATTTAGTGAACCTGAACAAGTCCCTTGGGCTGCACTCATTAAAGGATTGTGATTCTTGAAATGAATTCAATAATTCTGGACAAGTCTCTTGAACTGAATTCAATGAACCTAGACAAGTCTTGAGCTGCACTTAATAAAGGTTAGTGACCCTTGGGCTACCCTCATTAAGGGATGGTGACCCTTGCGCTGATCCATGAGCCCTATAAATAGGTTTCCTTGTAGCTCATTTGGATTATCAAAAAAAAAAAAAAAAAATCAAATAACAAGAGTTACCTAGTTTTTAAAAGTGCAGTTATCAAGTGCAGAAGTGTATTCAGCCCGTTAGTAAAGCATTGTCTTACGTCAGACTAAGGAGGTCACTTGCCTAAATAGATCGAGGAGATTACTGGAGTATCTGATTGGTATACACTAAAGAACTCTTACTGTTGTTCCTGCGAGCAATTTGACTTTGGAATCATTACACTGGAGTAAGCCAGGTATTGCTTCAAGTATAACATTTAAGGACGCATAGTAATACTACAACAGAAGTTTTAAATTTCAATTTCAAGTAATGTCTACTTCTCTTTAGTCTATTTTTCTGTTGCTCTAACATACGACCGACCAGAAAAATGATGGGAAACGAAACAACAACAATAATAATAAAATGGCACCAACCGAGACATCCAACATTAGCAAGATAAGGAGGAGGACATGACAGCCCCACATCAAATAGAAAGGAATTTGTAATGATTCACAAAAGAACTAAATCTTACATAATTCTCCGCAGACTTTAAAATTGAAAGAAACTATAGCAATCGAAAGCTACTCATTCCTAATTTGTTGCCAAAAACTTCTTTATCCAACCACAAAGACATAATTGTGATTGCCACTAATTTAATCTTAATCTTCTTACCAATCTATTTTTCATCATATTCTTCCACTTCACCAACATATTTAGAACTTTAAATCTTTGTCTCATTAGGCATACTCAATATCACCTAAATATGTCATTAATAAATGAGACAAAGTATTGATGGCCTTCAAGTGATGTAGTCTTGTTAGGACCCCAAATACTAACGTAAACAAAATTAAGAAAATCTTTCGAGCGGTGAGTTGTGATGCCGAATTTCATCTTTATTGTTTTGTTCAGAATGTCATGTTCACCTAATTTCAAATTATAAGTAGATGCACCTTTCACTGATCTCTGTTTTGCAAGAGCTTGCAAAAAAAATTTCTCCTGTATTTCCGAGCCTCATCTGCCATAATCTGGTAGAGTTATCTTTCAAATATTTTGAAGCTGTCAAATTTTTTATAACTGCACTTCCCTTTGAGTAGTACAATTTGTTGCGTCGAATGCCCTTTAGAACTACCAATGGCCAGTGGACGTCTTGAGAACACCTTCTCTAAAAGTCCCTCTTAGACCCTGCACTTCCAAAGTTTCAATTGAAATCAAACTCTTTTGCAACTAAGGGACATACCTCACATCTTGCAACTCTCGCATCATCCCATCAAACGACTTGATGTGAACTGTACATATTCCTTCAATCTGGAATGTGTGTCTATTGTCGAACGACACCAAGCCTCCATTTAGTTTTTCAAAACTAGCAAACCACTTCACTTTGGGACAAACGTGATAGATAGCGCCCGTATTCAAATTTCACTTAGATTCCTCTGAACAACAAGTAATAGAGGTGATAGAAAGTGAATAACCAGATGAATCAGAATCATTATCATGCGTCTGTGTGATATTAGCCACTACTTTAGACTCCTCCTTCAGCTTAATCTTTGGACAATCAATCTTTCAATATACTTCTTTTTTGCAGAAAGCACATTGATTTTTCTTCAACTCGTCACGACCACCAGTTTTGAACTTTTCAAACTCTCCCTTGCACTTTCTATGATGGGGATCCATCCCTCTTGCACTCATCACCTCTACTTTGTGCTATTGGAAGACGACTGTTTGTCCTTCCTCCTTACTTCGTAATTTATAAGAGCAGCCGACACATCACTATAGTTAAGTGTTTGTTTACCGTTGATCAAGATTAGAACGAAGGTTTCATATTTTTCATCAAGAAGAGAATTCAGAAGAATCACCGCCTTGTCTTTTTCTTCGATCACCACATCCATATTAATAAGGTCTGAAGAAGCTTCGCGTAGTTATTCATGTGTTCATCAATGGAGAGACCTCTCTTCAACTTAGAGCGCTAAAGTCTCCTCTTCAAATGCAATTGAGTCTCAATGCTCTTCATCAGATACTTCTTCTCGAGGATCTCTTACATCTTCCTTGCGAAAGTCTTATACAACATATGATACTTGATGTCGTCAAACAAGACCTTATGAGACCATACGTCATCCTGTTCATCTTATCCCAATCCTTTCAGAAGTCTCCTCCGCATTTTTTTCAAACGTAAAGTGTCTTCGAGGTTTGATGCTGCCAGTGCATCCATTGCCTCACACCTTCACATCTCAAAAGTTGTTATTGCCATCAAACTTTACCACATCGATCTTCATTGGATGTGGGTTCAGGGATTTCACCTTGAATTGACTGTATTCATCCATCTCCTCAATAGATTTCTCAAAGTAATGCGAAAAATGATTAGTGAAAACAAATCAAATTGGAAAGATCAAATCTTTACCTCTAAATGAAACTATAGACAGTCTCCAAGTTGATTTGCTCCACTCCGTCGAACCCAGAAAGCTCGATACCACTTATTGGAATCCCTTGCGCTGAGGACAGCAACACTAGAGAATAGTCGCTAATTGCACGAACAAAGAAATCAAAGGAAAAAAAAAACAAGAACACAAAATTAAAGAGGTCGGCAATTGCCTACAAGCTTGGGGCAAAATGGGAGAAAGATCTTATTAAAACAATCAATTATAGGATAAAATCAATAAGGGCAATATTCCTCTTTATATAGCCACAGAGTCTATGAAAATAAGAAACCAGAAACTTTGAATTCAGATCAGAAACGAACTCCTAAACACACTTGGACTCGCCCAGAGGTAAAGCGTTATCGATAGCCCAAGAGGCCTGTCGACAGCTTGAGGCAACCGATGCGCTCTAGAAAACGTTGTCGACAGGCCAAAGACAGAACTGTCGACACTCTGTTCACCTGTTGACATTATCAAAGTGTCTACATTATTGCTTTCTCCACACTTCAGGCAAACTCTGTACTAACACCAAGGAGTTAAAAATTCCACCATTAAGATTTTACACTCTCTCCCCATAATTTAGGATGGTGTCTCAATTCTTTTAAATGGTATCAGAGTCATGCCCCGAACTTAATCATCTGTGTGAGTGATATTCGATGTTGTTGATCCCCCAATTTGACGCAAGAAGACACAGTAATGGGCTCATGTAAAGCAATTTGGCTCGCGTGATATTTGGGAGTGGTGCTTGCCGCCAACCACGCAGTGTAGAGGAGTGGTCATCTGCAGCTGGTGCTTCACAAAAGGCGTATCTGCCTTATGCAGTGAAAAGCTGATCTCGATCGAGCATTTCTTACATTGTGGAGAAAGTTGAGCTTACAGGAAGACACTTTGTTCGAGGGAGAATTGTTGGGAATTGAGTCGAACAAATAGTCCCACATCTGTTAGACATGGGGATGATCTTAGGTATATAAAAATTTAGACAACTCCACCTAAAAAGCTAGTCTTGTGGGATGGTTAATCCTTCATCTATCTTATAGGGTTTCTTGTTTGTGAGAGAATTTTTTTTTTGACAAGAGTATTGATCACATAGCTTCCTATCTTTGTATTCGAGTAGTTGGAGGTTGCGGCCTTGTTCAAGCTTACAGGCTTGTATACTTGGTTCTTGCGGGAACAAGTGAGTAACTTGTGGGTCCAAGAGCTCTTAAAAAAACTTGTAAGTGTTGTGACTTCATGATCGTGCGTAGTGAATATCCTTCATTGCGGTGAAGACAGGGACATAAAGAAATTGCTTAAACCTCGAAATAAATCGCCCATGTTTGCAATTTCTCTTCGCTCTCTTATCTCACTCTTGTTCATATCTTGCATGTTATTTACTTGTGCTTATCTTTACATGTTTGATATTGTTTAATTGATTTATATGCTTGTTGTAGTTTTATTTGTGTAGAATTATTAATTAAGTTTTAATTTTTGCATTAGACTACATATTCACTCCCCATCTAGGTGATTACAATAAATTTTATGAAATTTTATGAAATATTTATTAAAATAACAAAATTTAGTACTTAAAAACATAAATGTTATCAATGTAATTAGCTAATAAAAATATCTTTCAAACACTTGCTACATCTTTATTATTTTGTTAGAATTTAAGTACTAAAATTTAATTTATCTAACTTAATGTCAAAATGTACTTAATTTTGTCCAAATGTAATTTAAATTTCATCAATTATTCTTTAAAAAAAATGTCAAAATGCTATGAATTATCTTAAAAAATAAATATTTTTAATTATTTTTTTATTTCTTTTTTATCCGAGACCGATATCACCAAGAGGAAATGACTGATACAGCTGATATGACTGATTTCGAAAATTCCCAGCCGATTCTGATTCCGAGATTTCAAGCCATGTTTTGAGGATTTAAGAATATTGTAATGGTTTGCATACGTTGTATCTCTTTATACATACTTTTGAATTTGTTATTGGATTTGGGGAATGAAAAGGGTCATGCCTGAATTTGATGCAATAATGTTTTAGGTTCTATTTTGAAATATCTAAATGGCCAGGCCGGGTTTTAGAATTTATACTCTCACATGGACTTCTCCTATTTAGAACGAATAATGACTTAGCTGAGTTCATTCAAGAGTTAAGGTATAATGTAATAAATATTGTTTTTTTAAAAAAAAGATAAAATTCGATAGGAATATAATTATTGCAACAATGTGTCAATTTAATAAATTGATCAAACAATGTCATTTAATCATGAAGCTATTTAGGCATGTTTGGATAGGCCCACTAAGAATTCTAGTTCAAAATTCCCCTTCTCCCATGGATCTTCAAAATCCAAAAGAATATTTTTGTTTGGTTGTCACCTTTTGACTAAATTTCTAGTAATCACAAATTTAAAAAAAACAATTTCCCTTCTTTTTTTCTGTTTTTTTGGGGCTAGAAGCCAATTTCCTTTCTATTAAACAAGGAGAAAGAGGTCCTGGACTCTTTCTTCCAATATAAACTCTTTTTATATCTTTTGCATAAAAATTAAATAACATGCGATCAATTTTATTAGGTATCCAAACAGTATTTTGGATTTTAATCCAATGAATTTCTACACTTTTCCTTTTCTTGTTTTTCTTGTGTCTATGTGTGTTGTTTGTAGAAAAGAACAAAAGATCTGAGATTCAAAACCCGCTTACATCTAGTTATGGTCTATATTCTTAAAAAAAAAAAAAAAAAAAAAAAAGTGAAATGAAAGAGGGAAAACGGGAAGAAGGAAAAAAGTTAGAAAAAAGTTTTCAAATTCGTGAGAACCAGTGATCTGAAACACATAGAAAGTGGTGACTCTTCGACGGAATGTCTTCGCGAGTGAGGATCAGATTCCAATGATCCTACGCACTACATCCTTGTCCTGTCGTACGGCACAGAGGTCAGGCTTAGGGACCAGTGGAGATGCAAGAAGAGAGTGACGAGTTTTTTTTTTCCTTTGTTTTAGTTGTGTTGTTAGTTATACTTAGTCTCGGGGACCAATAGTTTTTTATGGTCTTCTTTCTGCCTCCGAAGGGCAGTCAAGGCTCTACTTTTTGTGGTCTCTCGGAAAGTGTTTAGGTCATCAGTTACAAGTTACAACTTGCCTTCAAAATTAACTAGACACATTGAGTTTATATCCAGAGGATCAAGTTGGAAAGGCCATCACTGTAGCGTGACATGGAGGCTCCTAGGATTACCCATCAAAAAGCATGTGAACTCAGTCCCTTTCAGTCCAAGGCATACCTCAAGAGTGAGCCAAAAAGTGGAGTATAAAGATAGATATAGATCATACTTCATCATCCTCACGGAAAATCCATATGTCAATTAGATGCTCTTCTTCACTTTTGGTTTTTCAAGACATAATTCTCACACAAGGTCAACCTACTAAGAGCACTTCCAGTGCAGTTTTTTATTCTTCTCAGATAATGTAGTTAGGCTCACTTAAAATTTTACAAAAACATCCTCCACGATCACTGACCTCGTATTGCCTGGACGCAAGCTCACACACAAAAAGCCCGAGCGTGTAACCGGGTAAGTTGATTTTTTTTTTTTTTTTTACAAAAAACACCATGCTGTGTCTTTTACCTGGACACGAGTGAAAATGCTCTGCAGAGAGAGGCCTGCAATGGTGATCCTCTCATTTCTCTCTCTCTCAAAATGTTTTAGGGGTCTGGTCCGATGCACCAGACAGGAGAGAGAAAATAAGTGTAATCACGGGATATCCTCAGCTATATGAGTACTACCGTAAAGTTCCAGAAAAGTTGCTCCAAAACTTGCAAATCGGGATTAACGAAATACCAGCTTCACAGTATCATTGAAAATCTTACAATATGAAAGCTCTAAAGAAACTTATAATAACACACGAGCAAAACTTAAAATCCTTAAGAGTACAAGTGTATTGTTGTCGTCATACAAGTTCCATGCTTCAAGTGCCAAGTCAAACAAGTTCATGTCAAACAGTAAATGGTGGGAACCGATAAGTCAGGAATCACCGACAAGATTAAAGATGCAAGAGAGAATTTGAATGTCATATTCAACCACAGGCACAATCCTTGGAACTGGAAAATAAAATTAAAGATACCAAGAGTTCAGTGCAGCATGGTTTTTATGTCCTTGATCAACCAGAGATCCAATCCTTGGCAGTAGAAATCAGGTTGCTGTATAAATAATTCCGGAGGTTCCTCACTTGTAGAAATCAAAATCTGTGTCTGGCTTCTTCACGTTTGTCCTGTAACCCTTTTCAAAATCCTTGGGAAGGATAACATATCGGTTTACGGACAGCATGCATCCCAGCTTCCTGACATATAGCAGAAATCTGCGGAATCATCCATCAAATGTAAGTTGCAGTCACTGGAGGAAAGAATAAATTTTGCAAGTGTATAAAGAACAATGAATGAGTAGTAGCTAGATATATCAAACTCGGGCAAGGATTGTCTGAGTGCTTATGCTTCAAAGCCTACTTCTAGTCAATGGGAATATCTATAGTGTTGCAATTCTGGAGGCGGCTTGGTTTAACCAGTTTCCTCTAACAAGCGTAGTGTGTTACTTGACCGTAGGGTAACACCCCTGCACTATAGGGGATAATTCGAGGAACTAAAAGAGCCCCATAGCACTATTTCGCACCCTGAACAAGAAGTTTGCTCATGCAAATTGGCTTTAATGCATAATTAAATTACTTAGAAGTTAGAGCCTTAAACATAGATTTAAGTGCAGACATAATTGTAATTGTGGAAATATCTGTCTGCTGATAATTTTGTCCATTGGACAATATCCAGAGAGAGGTGGATTACTCAGATTCAGAATGGATTACTCAGATTCAATCAGCCAGATACCAGTGGTATGCACAAGAGACATACATCGAGCCCAAGAATAAGCCGTACTTGAACCTTTGTTCATGAGGGGATTTCTTATATTTTGGATATGCTTTTTGAGATTGGATGCAATCACAAATTCATGATCTGGCGTATAAATAAATATCAAAATCTATACAGAATTATTATTTAGTAAGTGATTAGTAGCAAAAAGATTGTTCGAAACTGTCTCCGGAGAAAAGTTTCACCTAGTTAGGCATCCTACAAGGATCAGAGCCCCGATCTTCATCCGCTTTCACATTCCTCTTAATGTTAAAAAAATGTTGGTTCTACCTTGTAAATAACATGTGCAATGTTAAATAAAAGGATCCCTTCAATAAAGCTGAATCGATACATATGGAATGAACAATTGCTTTGCCTTCCATAAAACTTAATAACTGTTGGTGCTAGTCAGCTTGGGGTGTGTTTGGTTGCAAGGAAGTGGCGGAAGTAAGGAAATGGGGAAGTATAATTGCTCACTTCCCTATCTATCCAAACACCGGAAAAGGAAAATAAGAAAACCTTTTTCCTTTTTTCTTCTCTCTTTTACACAACCATTTCCTCACTTCCAGAGTGCTACAGTTAATTTGTGGTCATATAAATCTCATTTATAATAAGTTATAGCATAAAACAGTTAATTTTTTTGTCATGTAAATCTCACTTGCATTCTAATTACAACCCATTTTTATTTTTCTTAATTAATTTTTATTTTAATATTATTTTGTGGTTAACTTTTCCACTTTCACTTTCCATTACCATCCAAACACCGGAAAGACATAACATTTTCCAAATCACACTTCCCAGCAACATCCAAACACCGGAAAACTTACTAACCAATTCTCAAGTTCCAAAGGGAACTAATATCACTTCCTCACTTCCTTACTTCCTCACTTCCACCCTTAACCAAACAGGCCCTTGGTTGCAAAATTTTCTCTTGAGAGGTTATTTACAGCAGACTTTATAAATCCTTCGACATGTTAAATAGGACAGCTTGTTCTTTACATGCTCCGATACTTGAACTATGCACCAGTGCAGCTACAGTGATACATATTGTTAAAAGGCAAATTTTTAGAAGAAAGAAAATGCACACCTTGATACTAAATCCTAAACAACAACCCCCCCCCCCCCAAAAAAAAAAAAACCCAAATAATAATAATAATAATAATAATAATAATAATAATAATAATAACACGTTGTAATAATAATAATTATTATTATTATATTATTTTTTAAAAATAACAAAAAGTGAAAAGGCCACGAACGACAAAGCACTCTAACTTTAGAAATTCCTATACAAGCCATTTAACTTGTGAACTACTCAATTTCATTGTCATTCATCTTTTTTTCTGATTCTTTTCTATGTCGTTCTGTTCTGTTTCCTTGTCATTCTTCCTAGCTTTGATTTATAAAGTCATAGTGATTATAATCATCTATGCTGATTGGAGTATATTCACTGCTTAAGCAATTGCCTACGCAGCAAGGCAGCCCAAGTGGGCCAACAGGTACAGTATTTTTCTTTTTATATCTGCTTTTTTAATATTAACTTTCAGAAAGTTGGTTTCTCAAGTGTAGGACTTATTCAGCACTTTATATTTTAAAGATTGGTTTTAAGAATTTGGCAGACTCGAATGCATGGCTGGCCAAACTATAAGTAGACAGTTTTTACTTTTCATTGATAATACATAGTACATAGATATATGAGGAAATAGTTCTTAAAAGTGACGTATCTCATAACCTACATGAGGGGGCAGTAGCTTGTAGAGGCTAAACGGGTTATTTTTTGGACAGTCTGGAACGTTCATCTTGGTCTCCACTCTAAAATCTAAATGCGCAAAAAAAACACAACTTAAACACCTCTGAGTTCTAACCCACTCTGACAGTCAGCAATTCAACAGATGCTGATAGCTGGTAGCATGTATAAATAAAAGAAAATTTTAAACCCAGCAAGCATTTGGCTATATAAAAACAAATCTATAATGAAATTAAAATTTCCTCCTCGGGCATGCAAATAGATTTTTTTGTGGGGGGGGGGGGGATGAAATTTTGCAATAAATATAGGAATGAGATAGAAAAAAGCAACTAACCTCTGCTGCACTTATTTTATCTGGTCTGGAGACATAATCTTCCAAATCAACCTCATCACTGAGATTCATTTTAGCCGTGCATACCTGACAGTAGACAGCCAGAAAGCATAAGCACATTAACTCAGAGAAAGTTCTTTATGCTTACCAGTGATCTCCCTAAGCCATGAAGCATAGAAGAGCCAAACAAGAGGCACAGAACTTAAACAAATTTCCAATAGTTACAACATGGCTTCTATTAAAAAAATGAGGATATGACATATTAGTAATATAACAAGAAGTTGACTAGCCTTTCACATGGCATGTAATTTAAGACCACCCAAATCAATAGGTACAAAAATATGGCAAGCCCAACATTTCAATCATCTGTGAACAGGTACAAGAAAAATGTATTGGCTTCTATACAATGAACAAAATTAGGCCAACTACTGGCAATCAAATAAAACACAGACATGTTGATCTCTTCGAAACAAACTGCTGAACGCTAATAAGGGCGTTCTAAAGGCAGACTATTTCACAGGTTAAGGAATTCATGAAGGGTCATGGTAAATTGACAGCTCCAGCACTCTGAAGGAATTTTGGATATGGTAGATCAAGTAAAATTTGCTCGGCTGGAAGTATATTTAGACAAATGACTTGCGGCGAAAAGAATACGAATAAGGATATATTCTACCGAAGTGTCAATACAACTCTTCTAGAAGCTTTCATTCCAAGTTTTAAGGACCAGCAGCCCATAAACCTGGGGCACGCTAGGTCAAATATGCATCACAGTACATATCACATCTGGCAACTCCTAGGACATGCTTGGTAATATAACAAAGGCTTGTGGTTGATCTTCGATCAGCAGATGGTGGTTCTAGCTTCTAAGAGGTGTCTATATTTGGAGACATGAAGTCATATAAATTATGGAAGAATCTAAATCAAGGAATCACCTCTACCTGTCACCAAATCAAACTATTACTTTTCACATGTATTTGCGACATACTGGGCACAACCTTAATAACCGTTCATGTCAACCTCTCATCTGTAAAATTGTACTTCTGAATCTCTCTTCTCTCTCTCTCTCTCTCTCTCTCTCTCTCACACACACACACACACACACACACACACACACACACACACAGAAGCACGAGCAAGGACACGACACAACAATGAATTGTAGTGTCATGTCATGATTTGTAGTGTAATGTCTAATACGTGACGCAAATAAGGCTTCATGACATTAGTGTCCATACGGCAGCCACTCTGCAAATACATGTCGGCCCTAGTTGATATCTACCAGTTCCTCTTACAGCCAACTAGAATTTGCTGTGTCAAGCATACAACACTTACTTTTAATATCTATACAATTGGTGAAGGTGACAAATTTATCAATAATCTGCCACTTTATAACCTTATTTAAACAATTTCATATTTTACACTAACCCAGACAAAACACATGTTCAATCCCACCTTGGGAGTCTTGCTTCGCTTTGCAGGAAGCTCTCATTGGGCAAAGTCAGGCGTGATTCTGCGAAAAGTCAGGTGTGTTCTAGCTGGACACTCTGATTTTTGCTTGGGCCTCATCCTTAGATGTAGATGTCAAGTACACCATAGATAAATTACTGTTTGCCCCACCCACGATTAAGAAGTAGAATTCCCTGATTCGAGCTGCCTCACATTTAATCTAGAAGCTATGAAAAAATAAATAAGGCTGGTTGGGACTACTACAATCCTGGATAGTTTTTTCCCGCTTGAAAAATTAAATGAGGAAAAGGAGAGTTGAAACAAGGAAATTGCTGTGAAGTGAAAAGATTTCAAGAAATGATGCTGGAGAAATTCATCATCGGAAAAACTTATTATATGCACTGCAAAATGTAGGCTCATTAATCAATATGTTTAGAACTATATAATACATCATAAAAAAATATATACAAGGTTTATTTAAGTGGTTAATCTGTGTAACACCTTGCTGTACATGTATGATACTAATGTTATATATGCAAGGAGAATAGTGAAAATTTTATTATACAGAGACCTAGATACAAAAAAAACATACAATGAAAAGTTCATGCCTTTATAGAATATGGTAAAGACCAGATTGTAATGGTGCCGTCTGTAAAAAGGAATTAGGAGGGTCCACATTTATAAGACTTATACAATCCAAAGTTAAGCATACTCAAAAGCCAAACAAGGAAAAAACACACAAGAGGGAGAAACATGATACAAGGGAAGAAGTTAGTATCCTTTAATGAACTTTAACTGCCGCTTGCCCAGTAGTAGGTATTAGGCAACTTCCCCCAAGAGTTTATGAAAAATAGTATGTAATAAATAAGATCCATGAAGCACACATACAAGCATATTCTATCTTCATCAATCTTTCACTAATGAATGTAGCTTGTCTCATACAAACCCAATCAGATATTTCTCTACTAAAAAGTATAATGATAGTAAAGAGTAAGCCTGCAGAACTAACCTGGAAGACCAGCCTCTTCTGTCGCCTGTCTGGCAAAGGGAATTCAATTTTTCTATCAAGTCGCCCAGGACGAAGGAGAGCAGGATCTAGAGTATCTGCTCTATTAGTTGCCATGATAACCTTTACATTCACTGTTTGGTCAAACCCATCCATCTGCAAAAAGCAACCAATATAAGCACAGATGGATATTCATAACCATGCATTTGAACACAAGCAAGGTTTAGTTGATAGTAAGCCTTTTAAGGTTATACTTCACAACTACTAGAAAGTATACTGAGTTTAATATTGGGATTACATCAAATTAATTATGAGTTCCCATCCAAACAACCCCCACGGGCATCCAAAAAAAAAAACAGGCAAAGGAGAAAAAGAGAAGGCCCAAGGGGCAAAAGAAATTGTGCGAGAGGGGAAGAGAGAAGAAGAAGGCGAAAAGTAAAGAAGAGAAAAGGGAAAAAAAAAAAAAAGAATCTGTTAAACTGCCCTACAACTCAATAATTAACCGTGCGAAGTGACCAGAAAAATGTGATAACAATGTCTTGAATTATCTATCACAATTGACTCCAACCATAAACCCTTCAACTGAATATTTAGTTTTTGAAATCAGTGCTTAAGCTTCCTACAAAACCTTTCCCCCTGATTTCTTCAGCTACATTTTATTTCGACCAAGAAATGGTGCAGAACTTTCATTAAATTAAATTGTCTCCATATATTTCATTATTTTCAGTCGTACCTGATTCAATAGTTCCATAAGAATACGCTGAACTTCCCTATCAGCTCCAGTTTGAGCATCAAAACGTGCTGTAGCAATAGCATCAACCTCATCAATAAATATAATTGCAGGGGCATTCTCCTTCGCAAGACGAAAAACATCCCGAACCATCCTTGGACCCTGACATTAAGCAAAAAAAAGTAATATTTGAGTTGAGATATGCTAGAAAAGCAATCATGAGAATAGGATGCGTGCAGACAAATAAATTCTCAAAATTCTAAAACTCTCTTGAGAAATCAAAGCATATGCGATAAAAGGAAGATGAAAATGATGCAAAGAATAAAAAATTTATCGGTAAATAATCTAAAGTTTAGAAATTAAGCCTAGGGAATGGTTATAACTTCACAGTGTTAAGAGTAGTAGGTCGTGTTTCAATGTAAAAAAAGTGAAATTTTCAACAAAGAGATGTTCATTCTGATCATATTCCATATTATTGGACAGACAAAACAAACAGATAACTCTTGTCTCAAAAAATGTGATAAGATAAAGATTTTATTTTATTTTATTTGGAGAGTAGTTAAAACAGGAAATAGCATGGTGAAACATTGACAGTGCATAGATTGGTTGACCAACATACCTCACCCAAATACTTCTGCACAAATTCTGATCACGACAACTCTTATAAAAGCAGCTGTGTATGATTTGCCACAGCCTTGGCAAGCATAGTTTTCCCAGTGCCCGGGGGACCATAGAGAAGCACACCTCTTGGGGGATCGATTCCAATCTGTTTGTAGAGATCATGATGTGTAAGAGGTAACTCCACAGCCTCACGGATTTCCTGCTTCTGGATATCAACACCTCCAATATCCTGAGAAGCCAGAGGAAAACCCAAGTAAGCACATCGTTAGGATACAATTATGATTGCCAGAAAAAGGATTTATAATTGAACAAGCATCAAATAAGATGGTGCCAGAAAAAGGATTTTATATGAAAACAGCATGCAAACAGATGTTGCTAGAAAAAAAAATTTAATAATGAACAAGCATCAAACAAGATGAAAAAGAATGGAGTTGCAAAATATACAATTTTGTTAACAAAATACTACATTCAGCCATAAAGTTTTCATATCTACTGCCAACAGTCAATTCAGTATTTACGTGCACAATTATCATTGATGAAGTAACTTAGTGTTGTACAATATTGGAATAGTTGATGATATAGGGGGGAAAGATAAAAAAACTGGTAAGTATGAGAAAAGCATAGAAAGCTAACAAATATCCTCAAGAATTCTAAGCTTTGGTATCATGGCTCCCTGTAACACACACCACACACACAACACACACACACACACACACACACACACACACACAGAGAGAGAGAGAGAGAGAATAAATTCTATGAGAGATAAAAAAAAATCCTAAAACATGCATACTTATTCAATTTTCCCTAAGAGAATATGAATGAGAAAGAAAGATGGCAAGTAGAGCATGAAAACTTGAAAGATCGTGAAGTTGTTATTGTCGTGCATTCAAAGCTAACTATATTGCACAAACACATCGATACAACACACAGACATGTGGCAAATTCTTCAAAATACACACGACACATGTCCGGCAAGTGTCTGACACGACACGACTCCATGGTGGGAGTGTCCATACTACATTAGTTATCAATATAGTTTCCTGTCAGAAAACTAGTCTACAATCATTTGAGTTAAATAGACTTTACAATGTATCATCGATGATTCCATGGATTTGAATAGATTAATCAGAATAGATTAATCAGCAATCAAATAGAAGTTGGTAGGAAGCAATAGGCCGCAAAAACTGTCAAAGATGTTTCAACATCAAAGTCCTTGGCAAATGGCAATAAATATCATACAGACGGGGAAAAAAAAAATAAAAGAGTACAATTGAGGATACAATGCAGCAGTGGATAAAGACCTACCGTTATAATAGTGAGCCTCTAAAATTGTAGGTGTCATGAATACACTTGAAACCTACATGACCTAACAAAGGAAAACATCTATTGGAGTCTTGAATCTAGAGATATTTAATTTGCCATCTTTCTTAGTATTCCATGTGGGACTAAACCCATATCATACCGCACTTGTCTAATCAATTGGATGCAAAACACCTAATCTTAAACATCTCTAGTTATCAACCATTTTCGATTTTCCTATTGTCCATTGATAAAGGAGTCCTACGCATCCATCCCTTGTATTTGCATAGAGACAATGGTCATTCAATGATCCAAGTTCCACATTAGATGCAAACTCTTCTACTGAACATCTTATGCCACAATTGTCTTTTCTACTGTACATCATATATGTGATTCCTTTATATGTTACAACTATGTTTTTGATTAATCAGTCATTTATTCCATTTTTAACCTCACACAAAAACACCATCTGTGTTTAAGATCTTATCTAAAATTATAAATGAAGGGTAATTTTTGAATAAATCTATTTTTATATTATTTCAAAAATCAACCTCCGATAGGCCAGCTTAGCGCCACGTACGCGTTGGTCGTTTCGCCTACCAGCATGGCGGGCTCCGATCACGAGGGCTACTATTTTTAGTGCTGGTTTAGCAACCCCGAACCAAGTGTTATTTTTCTGTGTGCTTTCAAAGCTCGGTCCGGGTTGGCAACCCCGACCAAGAAGAAAGCTCAAATTGAGTTTCACTCT